>JBAMMX010000012.1:2639199-3147748 GCA_037126225.1 Dillenia turbinata
TGTGTGAAGTTGTGGTACTTGATAAATAAACATAAGAATCGAGTTTTTTTCTAATAAAATATAACTTGAGTAATAATAATTATGCAAAAAATTATATATATTTTAGTAAATAGCAAGTGCTTGTTTGGAAAAAAAAAATGAAATCATTCTTTTGCTATATAATAGTTGAGTATAGTATAATAGTATTACAAATGTACATAAATTTTAAATTTTATTTGACTTTATTACAAAAATTTATTATAATCATCCCAGTTATTTAATTACGAATAAGATTTTAATAAAAAATAAAATTTTTAGAGGAATTAAACACATGTGGCACTGGATCAAAATGATTTAGCTCTATATATTATAGATTATGATGAGAAAGTAGTTTGCATGTCTTAGCCCACTTTTGGAGTCCATCTACATCTACTTTGCATTAATTAATGAGGTATTTGAGAGTATATAAGGTTTTTTTTCCCCTTCGGTCTCCAATAATATTAATATATATAACCAACATTAATATATAACCTATATTTTAAAGTATTATATTGAACTCAATTAAATTCTTTTTGAATCATGTTGAATTCTTAAAGAAGCAAAATTCTCTCGGTTTCTATTTTCACCTAACACAGGAATTGAAATCGAGACTTTATTTAAATGATATATCTATTTACTGAATCAACTAAATATTAGTATATATAGCTTTTATATTAATAATACAAACTATTTTCTAGTAGCACCACTTAGCATTACTAGAAGTTTTTTTTCCAATAATTTCATGATTAAAAGCTCAATGAGTTGACCCTGTTAGTATTTATTAAATAAATAAAGTTTTTTTAATACTTTTATAAACTATTTTAAATAATATATTTTAATTAAATGAGATTGTTAATATTTTGTCACAAGTTCTCATTTATTTACTTAAAAAGGCATACATACACTTTTATTTTTCGTCTAACTTTCTTTTTTTAGAAGGCTTAGAACCATATAGAACACCCTCTATTTTTCATTAGATATGACTATACACGATGAAGTGATTCGTTACTATTTGAAATAGTGTATTTAATATAATCATCTTTA
This sequence comes from Dillenia turbinata, assembly GCA_037126225.1. Taxonomy (NCBI): domain Eukaryota; kingdom Viridiplantae; phylum Streptophyta; class Magnoliopsida; order Dilleniales; family Dilleniaceae; genus Dillenia; species Dillenia turbinata. Next base: position 2,640,262 of record JBAMMX010000012.1, read on the forward strand.
ATCTACAAATAAAGAACATAAAACTATGTATTTCATAGGGTTACAACCGGTTAAAACAATTATCGATACATTATGGATAGCTGGTTATAAGTTATTTTTGCCTGCTTATATCATAAAGTCTTTAAATCTTAAAATGATTGAGCTTAAAGAGATAGGGAAAGAAGAATTCTTAAGAAGTTTGGGAAAATTAATAAAGGGAACCTAGTACAGGAATTGGGCAGAAAAAATGGAGAAGTGCAATGATATTACTATTTTTTAACCTCAATAAACTCCTTTCCATCTCGTCCTACAACAAATGTCCTTAGCATAGTACTATTCTTTCGTATGAGACCCTTTCTGTTGGGGACATAAATAGTTTGTAAGGAAATTGTACAAAATCAATAAAAGATAGGTGGACTTCACACTATGCAGTACTATCTTTCCACATTGTTGGGGGAAAAAATGAAAAAAGAAACTTCCGGGTTGAATTGATATTCAAACATCTTAAAAACAAAATATTAGTTTTGGTTATTAGGTGAAAAGAAAAACCCCTCCAACCTATGACTGATTCTATTGGAGAGACAGAAAGAAGGGCTGTATGAAGATTTTGCTCTTTCTTTAATATGATATGATATGCTAATAATATGCGTTGTTCTTCATAGCTCAGTGCTACAAAAATGTTTTTAAAACCAAATAAAAGCACAACCTTTCTCCAATATCCCTTTCTGTTGGGAGAGGAATAGGAACCTCCTCTTTGTTTGAAAATCGTACAGAATGAATAGAAATGAATACAGGTAATGCAATGGTATTAAATTTGACTACCGAATGTGTAACTTTCAAATAAGCATCTAGAGAGAGAGAGAGAGAGAGAGAGAGAGAGAGAGAGAGAGAGAGAGGATGTGATGTGGGTGGTACCCAATGGTTCCACCATCCACATGGCACTCACATGCATGGTCGATCTTTGCCATCAAACTTTCCATTCACGCATACGAATGTGTTCCAAGCTAGATGAAAAATACCTGTCCAAACTCAATTTATTAAGATAAGACCGCCATAGTATTATCCACTGAAAAAAAAAAAAGAGCTTATAATTATCTAAAATTTGAGCATATATGTAGAAAAGCATAAACATATGTGGCATATGGGAGGGACATTATAAGGTAGTGTGTGCATCAAAATGGAGAGATGGAATTGAATTCCATGTGCGGCATGTGTATGGTGGGATGGTGGGGAGATATGAGGTCGACCCCATAATTTTCTTGTTTATGCTTTATCAAGCACATGCCCAAATTCCATTTAATTTCTGGGGTACCCCAAATTTGACATTTGGATGGTATACCCCCCCCCCAGAGTTTGATGCCATCAGTCCTACTAAATAGTCATAAATTTGGTTAATGAATGTACATTATCATTTGATCGTGTGACAACAACGTACTAAGCTCTTCCCCCCCCCCCTTTACATTTTGGGATCTAACCATTTTAATGATCAAAAGTTGTGAAACATAAAGAAGAAGAAAAGGGTTAAATTTTCTCATACAGCTGTAAGTGACTTCCTAGTCACTAGTAGCTAGAATTTGTCAACAAAGTTGGCCTATGAACTTTTGTGTTTCTCCTCACCTTTCATTTGTTCCCCAATTTATTTAAAAAAAAAAAATCAAATGAACCCCAAAAGTTGCAATAATGGCTGCAACATTACTTAATGTAACTCCTTTTCTATGTCGAGGGTTCAAGAAAAGGAATACTAGAAAATCAGGCCAAGTCTTCTGATGTATTTTTTTCTACTTTATTATATTAAATTTTAATTTTGTGGTAGGCTTCCCATTTTATAGTTTGGGACTATGCAAAGTAACATGATTCATGGCTAAGATTGCTATTAAACTGAACCCATTCATGAGACTTAGGTTGGCTCATTTGTTTAGTTAAATATTGCAAATAAGAACACAGACTTTTTGTGTCTGATTTTAAAGAAGTTGAATGCAGTGTTCCGACTGTTTTTAACATTGATGTGCACTGGGTTAATTTTTTTGTGTTTTTTTATTTTTATAAATCATCGGTATCCAATAATCACTTTGTATTTAACTAAATCTATATCAAGTCAAATTGGATCCTTGGGGGATGAAATTTTTTCAAATACACAAAATTCAAATAAAAAATTTTGTTTATGGGATATTAGTATTCAATTATTAGACAAACTAAACGTTGATCTAATTGAAAGTGGGTAAAGGGAGAGGAAAACCAAAAGAAAAATATATAATACGAAGCATGAAAATTTTAATCTTTTGGATGACTCTCTCATCTCATTTTTTCTTTGTTTTCTAAGATAATTAAATTTACGAAAAAATAGTTTAAAAGTGACAAATTCTCTTTATTTGACAATATAAGAAGAAGCAATAGTTTTTACTTCCACACATGTTCAAATTTTTTTTTGGCACATGGTAAATACTCCGTCACGCTCATGGAAATGGAATTTAAGCTTACATCCATGAATGAAAAAGGGAAAATGCATAACCAAACATAATTTTACAGTTAATACATTTAGTATTTTTTTAATGAAGTTTAAATTTCAGTAATAACTATTTAGTAATTATACGAGAGAGAATTACTCTTGGAAAAATGATTGACAATCCAATCATTTTAAGAAAGTGGTAATCTATTTGCTAAAATTTAATTAGAAAGACTTGTACCATAAGAGAAATCAAAAAAGATTATTAAGTTGCAGGGAGATTTGAATTCGAGATCATTATAATAGAAAACAGAAAATAACGATGCTAGAAGGTTGTAAGTACAAGATAAGCTACTACTATTTATGCACCCTTGTTTAGGTAAAACACCCCTCCCACCAAATGGTACACAGTAGGGTGAGGCCAGGTAGAGTTTTTGATATTTGATAATGACTTGTATTTATGTGAAAAAACTTTTAAAATGAAATTTTAAATACTAACTTTCCTTCATCCTCTTTTTTATTTTTAAATATATATATATATATATATTGTTGGGAATTAGGGTAATCAGAGCAAGTATGTATACAGTCCAGTAAATGAATGCCCGTTAACTTTTTTCTAAAGAACATATTCAAATTATGGTAACTAAAATTTATCATAAAATTTATTTAAAATTACCGTATTATATAACGTGATACCCAGATACCCAAATACCCACGCACCTCCTTATGAACAAAAAAAAAAAAAAAAAAAAATCTACGTCAGTGGGAGCATTGAGAGAGTTGTAAACATTAGTGCATTTAACACTCAACGAGATTTGCATTCACCCTGTTAAAAAGATCACATAAATTTCGGTCTCCAAGGGAAAAAAAAAAAAAAGAATTGACATACAGTAATACAGTAGATCTAGTGAGAAGAATATTAAATTTTTTAATCAAAACTCAAATTCGAATCTTGAGAAAAGAAATAATTATATTAAGATAAATTTCCTAAAAAAGAGGTCTGAGTATGATTTGATTGTATTATTTAGGGTATAATTTAGATAAAAGTATTGTACGATATAAAGAAAAAGAGGAAAGGAAAAAGAAAAAAGGATCACATGATTTCAGGACACTTCGGTCCCCCAAAGCCACACCCTTTTTGATTGTGCTAACAATTTTTTATTAGAGCTACTCCCATGTTTCCCTTAATTTCCTCTTCTGTTGAAAAATGGTTTTTTTTTTTTTTTTTTTCTTTTGTTCGGTGGATTTGATGAAATAAGCTTGAAGCTATAATGGATTTTCCCAATTTCCCTTTGCCAAAACATACCGGGGAGATGGAGAAATATGGCAATTTCAATCAATTTGCTTTCGCATTACTTCAGTTTTTATGAATCTTTACACCTAAATAGTGAGATTATAAGTCAAAAGTCAGTGCGTAGCTTTCTAATTTTATATAAATTAGTGACACCACACCACAGGAAAAAAATTGCCATCTATCTAAACAAGGGCTAACTACAAATTATGGGTCGGAGTCAGTGAACTGGATTTGAACCGGGTCGACCCGACCCAGATGAAGGATTGACGCGTAAAGCTGGCGTCAATGCGTGATTGGCTCAAGTGGGTTCTAGCTCAAGCACCTTTTGTCCCTCTGGGCCGGTCAAAATCCTCATGGTCCTCCCTCCCTTCAATAGAATCAAGGAATATAGATAGATATAGATAAGGATATATATATATATATATATTTTTAAAGGGAGGGGTCGGCAAATCTGACCAGAATTTTGGTAAGAACCCAACCGTATGTCCTACTAGCTCCGGCTTTTACTTTTTATTTTTATTTTCACCGATCGATATTTAGATTTCGTCTCATTAATTCGATTCAAATATTATGAGACTTATTTTAGAGATTGGTTCTCCCAATCTTTTTTTTTTATTTTTCATTTTCAAAACTTATATTTGAGAATTTTAGTTAATAGAATAGAGTATCCGAATATTTAACATGCTTTTACTTTCCATTCATGTAAAAATAAAGAGCACTTGAGTAAAAAGTGACTCTCTCTCTCTCTCTATTGCGTGTAATTGAAGGTATGAAAATGGTTAATAGATTTGGAGGCATCTAGAATCTTTTTCTCACTCATCAATTGAAATTGAAATTGAAAACAAATTAAGCAAAGTGTTGTAAAATGAAAGCAAGAGGACAGGCCCGGGCCCGGGGGGGGGGGGGGAGAGTTGGTCGAAATTACGGGCCAAGAAGAATGACTCTCATCATTGTTTTGTCTTTGCCTACTTTAGAGAAGGTGAGAGAGTAGTATTTGTCGGAATATTTAATCTTTTGGTTCACTCACTTTGCCAATTTAGTTGGAATGTTGATTTTTGGACCCACATTTTATATTATGATAAACACAACATGAATGAATTAAGTTCTTAGATTTATTATTTTATTTCATAATTCAAATAGTTCTATTTTGCACATACAAAATAAAAAAAAAAGAAATATTGATGGACACCGTTACAGTATTTTCTATTTAAATAATTTATCAAAATATAACAAATTAGTTTTTTAATTAATGTTATCTATATTTGCCCAATACGCGTAATTCTCGTACTTAGAAAATATCATAGTAATTTTTCATCTCAAACTATCATGCTATATAAAAAATAATAATAAACTAAGCATAAATTGGTGCATAAAGTCTTTTGTTTAAGAAGACCTTTTTGGTAAATTCAAAGAATTTAGTTAATAAAAACTCTTCAAATGAAATTATACAAAGAGTCATAAGATTGGATATTGATTGTACCATTGTTAGGGATTTATGGTTGATCGAAGAACTACGTGTTACTCTTTGGAATTAAATGAGTCATATGCAGCGGAAGTATTCATTAATAATTTTCGGGAAAAATAAATAGAGATTGGGTATAGGGTATAAATACCTCAAATATGTAGTCTCCAAAAATCGACCGTACGTCCCTCGATCGGATCTCGCGGTCGGGATGGTGATCACGATGTTAATCGAACCACCATCGCAATGTCACAACGCCGCAACCCTCAGTCCGGCGATCATCGTGACGGAAAAAATTTCCTACGCGGAATTTTTCTCATGCCCTCTATATTCTCTCTCTAGAGAATATTTTTCTCTCTTTTCACGTACTCTCAAAACAAGGTCATCAATGGTGAATTCTCACAAGAGATAAGAAGATGTTAGTTTTCTATTCACACTCCAAAATTGATGCTACCCACAAGGAGAGAATAATGGTAAGTGGTTAATATGTGGTTAGTGGGAGTTACCCCACTAACCATATTGCAAATGTCTAAAATGCCCCTCGTGGGCATTTTAAACTAATATCTCCCACTTGCACGCGAGGGCATTTTAATATTCGTCACAAGATCACAACTCATGCAATCACATCACCCTGCTGGACTTTCATATAGAATTGGGCGTCGTGCGACCTGCGAGTACACCTGCAAGCAAAAACCTCTCGATGCACCTGTTAGGATGATCGAGAAGTCATCGTTAGTATCAAAAGAACTCGCTGCACCCCAGATCCAAGACTAATTACATCCATCGAGCTACTTTCCTCAACGAAAGTAATCCCCAATAAATGCTCGACTGTGTATCCACTATTATGCTTACATCCCAACATGGATAGACATAATAGGTTAGCCGGTGAATACAACACAATGATGTAATGTCAATTGGTCTTCCTTTTCCCAAACTCGAATCTATTAGCCTCAATTCAGCTGTTTTCCTAGACCTGTCCCTCAGACCTCAATTTATCTTCCGGGCCATCGGTAAACAGACTAAAGTAGCAACATTGAGCCAAGACTTCTAGAAACAGTCGAAAGTAATAAGGGTACAAGAGATCCCACCCAATGGATCTCGGGCCTCACACAGTGGGAACGGGGATCAAAATCATATCAGTGTCTCAAATAATGCTCCCACTATCCCTGGTCGACATATCACACGCGGTATGAAACGCGTGCCACAGTCTTATTCCTCCATCTCTCAAAGGGCATATGTCAGATTTCTCTAACACTGTGCAGGTATGGGACTCAGTCTACACATAAGACTTTACCCAGAGATCTCAGAGAGAGTATCTCAGAGACAATATCACTAGTCGCAGGTGATATCTGAGATCTCAAACCTGGCTACTTACAGGCAACATGGATGTGGGTACGTCCATGCCGGTCATATCGCATATGACCTCATCCTGAACACATATCAGGGCGACTTATGTTCTAGTAGGGCCACTCTCAAAGCCTCTTACAACTAGAAACCGTCTCATCTCCGCTCACCCAGAGCTGGAGGTGGTCACTCATGTGAGAGAGTCGACCACGCCTGCCTGACATATCATTTATCACAACATATCACAAAATATATGACAGTAAAAAGGTGCTATAAATAAGTGACCCAATCATGCACACATGTCATATATATATAACACAATAAGCATCAGTACAAGGTGAGAAATGTGAATATACATGCAAACCCAATGATTCCAATATCTCATACAGGAATCTATCACAATGGGTTTATTGAAGGGATCAGCCAACATGCTGTATAGTAATGTACTTAATTTGTCACTTCACCCTTCTCGGTGATGTATCTCATAACGTAGTATTAGGTATCAATGTGTTTGGACTTACTGATACTTAGGGTCTCAAGTGTGGTCAAAGGCAGCCTGATTTTCTCAATAAATCATCACTGGCCTCCCACTATCTGACACAACCCCTAAGTGATCCGGAAATCTCCGAAACCAAACACTCTCCTGAACTGCCGCTGAGCATCTCATAAGCTCAGTCTCTATCGTAGATAGAGATATACAGATTTACTTCTTGCTACTCCAAGACAGTAAAACCTAATATCGATTTGCATACGTTCAGATCACCAACCCAGTTGGTATCTGAATACCCAATAAGATACAAATCACCTCCTCCGTAACACTAGAAGAGGTCCGCAGTTCTCTAGAGATATCTCGGAATCCTTTCACTGCTCTCCGGTGATCCCTTCTAGGATTCGATCGATACCTAATTACCATAGTGACTGCAAATCAAACGTCTGAACGTGTACGCGACACTGCGTACATCAGATCACTCAGTGCACTGGAACAATGGATTCTACTCATTTCCATTGTCCTTTTCTGAGTCTTAGGGTATATGTCAAGAATTAGGCTTTAACCTTTTAGCAATAAGAGTATCTTTAAGGTCGTAGTCGATCTCCTCGAAGTACTCGAGAATTCTCTTGATGTTTGACTCCTATGGAAGGGTCAACACCTGTCTCGAGCAATCCCTCTGGATCTTAACTTCGAGGAAGAACTGAGTCTCATACATGTTCTTCACATCAAGACTCGACAATATCCACGTTATCGTGGTCATCAGATACTCTCTGTTGTTCCCAGTCAACAGAATGTCATTCACATGAGGACATGATCAAAAGAACGTAAAAGGTATACGCGATGATCCTCCTCGATCATCACGAAACCATAAGATATCACCTTCTCGTGAAATCTCAAACGTCACTGCCTGGATTGATGATTAAGGTCATATGTAAACTTCCAAAGTCAACAGACCTTATCATCCAGATCTATAAGAATAAAGCCAGATGGCCATTCCTTATAGATCCTCATCCAAACTCCCACTCAGGAGAATAGTCTCAACGCTCATCTGGTCTCACTCCAGATCCATACCATGTCCACAACAATCGCTAAAAGTAAACGATCGAGGTAATCTTGCCCTCAGTCTGAGTAACCCCTGGTTATCAGATAGGCCTTATACCTCTACACCGATCCATCGGTCTTTTTCTTGATGTTGAGAACTCACATATTCTCAACGGCCCTATTACCCTCAGGTAAATCAACTAGATCCCAGATCCCGTTGATTCTCATCAACTCCTCTCACCCATGGCCTATAATCAATGGTCCTCCATGGAACCCTCAAGAAACTCTAGGACAGTTAAAGGTTTCTCGTAATCCTCAAGAGTCATACTGAGAGCCTCTCCCTCAATCGGGAAGCGACGGTTAGGTACGTATTCTCGACTACTCTTAAGAGGATAGGAAACCTTTTTACCTCTAGATGGATTGCTCCCACTAGAACCCAGATCCGTAATGGATTCTTGGATCCTGCCACTGGGATTAGCCAACCACTAGGCTCATCCATCTCATGAAAGATAAAGTCCCAATTGATTTCACCTCTCATAGGGAAATCACTTTCAGGAATTTCGGCATCATGAGACTCAATCTCAGTGAGAGTACCATCTGTATGCTCATTAGAAATACATCTCTTTTCTCGCAAGCCTAACTCGCTGTGTAAATGCGAGAAATAGTGAACATACGATGCATAACCCCATAATCTCGAATGGCTAAGGTCAGGCTGCCTCCCTGTCCAAAGCTCATATAGAGTACTGACTGCGGACTTCAATAGAATACGATTGAGAACATAGGCTGCAACCAATAACGCATCTCCCCAATGGGAAACGAGTAAATTGGTTTGCACCATCATCGGCCTCATCGTCTCAAACAAAGTCCTATTCCTCTCTTGCGGCTACTCTACTCCACTGAGTAGCGAGGAATAGTCAGTTTCTCGTAATGCCCTTCTTGAAATAGAGCTCTTTAGACAAATACTCGCGTTCTCGTTCGGTTTTGAGAGTCTCTACTCTCAAACTTAACTGATTTTCAACCTCGCTAATAACCTCCTGAGGCACCTCAATGCCTTAGACTTGCGCGAGATCAGATAGATGTAACCGAAACACGTGTAATTGTCTATGAACGTAATAGAGTACCCAACACCATTTCAGGTTCTCACGTTCATAAGGCCACAGATATTGGAGTGAACCGACTGCAATGGAGTCCCAGCCCTCATTGCATTGTCGAATGGTTTTCTTGTAAGTTTGCCGTCTAGGCAAGACTGGTGAGCGGGTCCTACAAAACCACTCACTGCTAACCGGTTCATCCTCTCTCACACTAAGAGGACAACAAGAAATACCATTGAAAAGAATTATTTCCAGTGCATATAGTCCCTCATGGACCAAAATAGAACCAATCATAGAATTGTCGTAATAAATGGAAATTATAAAATTTCCAAATTAACAGAGCATATCCTAAACTGAAATCAAGTTCCGTCAAACTTTTGGAGTATAAAAAAAAACAAAAAACATACAGAGTTTAGCAACTTTGCAACTCCAACTTGCAAGTGTTACTCCCTCTGATGTCAACAAAACACTCCGTTTCTGTACGTAAATCCTCCTACTTGAGGACTTACTGGACGGAACTTTATAAGCGCGCTCCTATCTCGAGCTGCGAAGTATTATCGGTTTTCTCGGATAGTTTTCTTCTTACCTGAGGCTTGAGTTACATTGGAGTCCTTGCTCGACTCCATCATATAAGCATGACCCGAGTATAGCCTACTCGCATCTAGATACTCCTACTCGAGCTCACTGTGCCTATTCACATTGGTGAAAGTGCGAATACTTTCGTCGTATGTGAAATAGACTTTCGTGATTTCTCATGAATCAGGAAAAAAACTGGATCACATCCAGTACAAGAAAATATATCCGAAATGGGTTCGGTCACATTCTCCAACTCGGCGATTATACTCGACATTTTTATCAAATGTTGCATCATCATATGATCAACCTTTTTCTTATAAGTTGTTACACTTATAAGTCAGTATCCTCATCTCAGGATCTGTAAGAGCACCACAATGCTCTTTATAGGGTGAGCCAAACCGATATAACCGTAGGATATTACTCATAGACTGGGATCACATTATCGTGCATGCTACTCAGGAGGATTGCCCTGACTTGGCTATCATTCCTCTTTCATGCACGTAATGTCTCCTAATCCCGTCTCTCTGAGGTGTGGAACCCTCCCTGGAGTCCACCATCCCATGCCTCAGAATTTTAATTAGATCTTGCTCCTCGAGAATAAATTGAATTTACCAGTGAAAAATCTCATATTTATCACCATTCAATTTTATCCCCTTGCAAAAATCAAATACGACAATTTTAGAAGCAGTCAATGAGATAGTCGTGACTTGTGATGCTTATTCTCACATTTTGTGCACCCTACGAATCAACAAGACCCAAATAATTCGAATACATACCCCAGGATGAGCGTATGAATCAACAGACACCATACACCACAATCCGGGATAGCATCTCATAATTTGGACTAGGATTCGATGCACAAAAACCCACAAAAAGTCACTTTTATGGATGTGAGACCCTCAAAAATTGAAAAAATTTCAATTCCAGACGACCTGACGCGTCGCCGGCAGTCCCACGCGCCGCCACGCACCGGCGGCGCGTCCCCACGCGCCTCCACGCGCCGGGAACAGATTCTGGCGCGTGCCAGACGCGCTGCGCGTCTGGCACGCGCTTACACGCGCCTGCACGCGCGAGACCCGCGGATGCAGGTCGGTTCCGGATCCGGATACGGGTCGGAACCCGAATCCGGTCCGGATCCGTGGGGTAGCGGGTCAGTGACACGTGTCCGGGTCGTAACCGACCCGGACGACCCCAGTCGTTCACGCTCCCTGTTTGCTCGTGGAAGACACGCGCCCTTCCCCTGCTGGTTCACGCACCTGTGTCGCGCATGTATCTCACGCGCCAGCGGGTCTGGAGCTCTTCTTCTTCGCCCGATGGTTTCTGTAACCGGGTCTTTCGACCCAGTTGCCGGAAAACCCCATTTCCGGCACCATTTTGATCGGATTTTTTATGGAATCTCTAATTCCATTTATTCCAAGCATCCTTGACTCGATTTTTGGAATTATTGCGCCCTAAACTCGGCGTATTTTGGATCCAAAAATCCGACCCTCCGCGGTCAATTTTGAAATCCCATTTTTCGGCCACAAATATATGCAATATATATATCAAATTGAAGAGCATAAAACAAGGATTACAGATCTATAATTTTCATGCGTTGATTTGCCATAAAACTCGACAAATCTAAGATTGAATGGGTCGGTCACTATTCACGGCCGAAACATTCAACCGGAATTTTCTTCGCCTAATCGTACTCTGAAAATTACGAAAAAATTATTTTCGTATTCTAGGGATCATGGGGAACTCAGTGGTGTTCTCGGATTCACAAAACTCATCCGTGATCCGAACCCCAAATTTTAAACCCTAAATTTTTTTATACCCAAAAATTAACCCGAAAATTATTTTCAATCCAACGTATCGCTCTGATACCAATGTTGGAATTAAATGAGTCATATGCAGCGGAAGCATTCATTAATAATTTTCGGGAAAAATAAATAGGGATTGGGTATAGGGTATAAATACCTCGAATATGTAGTCTCCAAAAATCGACCGTACGTCCCTCGATCGGATCTCGCGGTCGGGATGGTGATCACGATGTTAATCGAACCACCATCGCAATGTCACAACGCCGCAACCCTCAGTCCGGCGATCATCGTGATGAGAAAAATTCCATACGCGGAATTTTTCTCATGCCCTCTATATTCTCTCTCTAGAGAATATTTTTCTCTCTTTTCACGTACTCTCAAAACAAGGTCATCAATGGTGAATTCTCACAAGAGAGAAGAAGATGTTAGTTTTCTATTCACACTCCAAAATTGATGCTACCCATAAGGAGAGAATAATGGTAAGTGGTTAATATGTGGTTAGTGGGAGTTACCCCACTAACCATATTGTAAATGTCTAAAATACCCCTCGTGGGCATTTTAAACTAATAGGACACAAGGTGAAATTTTAGCTTCTCTAAGAGGACAGTCTAATAGTCACAATCTCTCTCCCCAACCTGATGATTTTAGATTTCAATTCTTGTGTAACAGGTGAAATTTTAGCAGTCGCAATTACCATTTTCCTTTGCAAATCAAACACGTGGAGCAGGTGTAATAGTTTTATTAAACTTCATACAAAATAACTTACAATTTAAAATTTAAGACATGATAAAGTATGGAAACTATATATTTTAATAGCTAACTTAGTCAATTTTTTTCATAATATGATATCGTAATCAATGTTTTTAAAAACCTGATCGAACCGGCTAGTTTGACTGATTCAGCTATGAACCGTTCTATAACCCTGTTCAGTTTGCACCGTTAATATGATAGAAGTATATTATTTCTTCACTTTGTGAGTATGGGGTCTTTGTTAATCACAGAACATTTCATTTTAATTTTTGTCGGGTTTTCTTTTCTAAAGTTTTTCTATTGAAATTTGTTTGTCGCTAGGACCATAGACATGCGATAGTTCTTTATCATGACTATTTACCAGGTTAACAGTTATAAACCATTGAATCTTAAATCATATTATAAGCTAAGTTGGAATTCAAATGAAAAACAATTAATTTCTTGGCGATCAATTAAAATGAAGTTAAACATGAACACAAACATAAACAAGATTTTGTGTTCATGAGTTTTTTCCTCTTTCTTACTGTCCGAGGAAATTAAAAAGGGATAAATTTATCAATAGATTATTGAGTTAATAGATAACGATGTTATGTCTTTTAATCAAGTTTTGAATTTTAAACTTAAAAATAAAAAATACTATATTAGAAGAGGTGTCCCCCCTAAAATAGTCCTAATAAGCATTTGAATCGAATTAATCGAAAATAATTCTGAATATTGATTAGTATATCACAGAAAAAGATAAATTTCATAGGATTGAAAGTGCATGGGGGAAGTCTAATAATACCATGGTCCAAGAAATCAATGGTGAAGAATCTTGGAGTTGATCATGGCGTGGAGACATGTTTGTGTCGATGGAGTCATGAGAAGTTGAAATCAAAAAGGTTAAAAGGAAAGGGAAGAGGCTTAGATAGACAAAGCGTGGGCTAGCGTTATGATTGGAGGCACTAGTCTACTTGGGGTTGCTAGCTGCACCTGCATGGGTGGTAACCATAATCTTGCTCCCATCCCCATAAAAAGGCCTTCAAAAGAGACCCTCCAAATTATTCAAATCATTAATCCCAATTTTAAGATTAAACATTTTTTTCCCGACCTCTCTACTTCCATTCTTCCTTCCCTAATTCAATCTTATTTAGTTATATTTCCTTATCAAAAAAAGAAAGATTTAAACATTTTTTTTCCTGCATTGCTCATAAACTTCATGTTACAAACATACACACATACACACATCCACATGCAGAGTTCATCTTAAAGATAATATAGGCCTATAAAGTCTTCAACTAAACGCACCACCAATCACGACAAGAAGGAACTTGTTCCACGTACTCATATAAAGAGTCTTAGGCCCTCTCACTTTTGGCCATCTATGGTGAAAATCCCATAAAAATACAAAAAAGGGAAAAAAAGAGGGGTTCCAGCAAAAATACAATAACTACTTTCACAATTTTAGTTTTTGTTTTATCAAAATTCCTCCATGTATCTCTTTCTTTTTTTAAAATAAAATATAATAACGTAAAAAAATTCATATAATCAACTTTATTTACTATAATAAAGATTTAATTGTTATTACTACATCTTTTTCTTTGTGCTTAAGGGACAATAAAACATACTTTTAGTAGTCTTATAATCTAATTTTGTCGACTTGTGTATGCTCTTATTAATATCTTTTTTTTATGTAAGGATAGAGCATTATTTTTTGGAAAAAGAAAAAAAAAAAACAGAGAGAAAAACTGAATCACCCCTCGTTGAATACCATTAATTGCTGCTGAGTATGATCAAGAGATCGGACATCATTTTGTCAACACAATATATAATGCTGTGGAACTTCTATTACACTACAACCACAAAACCATTTCATGCTCATTTACTAATAATAATAATAAATAATGATAATACAACTAAAAAAAAAACTATAAATGAGTTTATCCATTCATAAACAGCATTCAACTCGTTTATTTGAGCTCTATTCAACTCATTGAATCACAAGTCAATTCAAGCACAAAATATAATAATTTACTTTTTTATTAAATTAGAAAAACTTAGTTTATTATACCTAAACATAATTCACTAATTTTTATTATACCCGACTCAACTCGACTCAGTTGCAATCAGATAGAAACATTGAGAAATGAGAATATCAAAGATAAAATGATAAGGAAAAAATCTGTCAAATTAGGAATAAGTGAAGGGGTTGAAATTGGTGGATTGGCGTCAGAAGAAACGCGTGCAATGGAAGACTGTGCTACACAATACACTACAGACAGACAGACACCGCCGATAATTTCGCCGACGAAATTTGATAATAGAAAACTAGTTTTTTGCCTTTGTCGACCGCCGAGTGTTTGGTTTGGACCGGCCGAATAAAAACCCTGACGGGATAAGTATATTCGTACGGAGATCACCTAAACCCGTACACCCCCCAGCCGTTCCTTTGAGCTCTGAAAATTTGTTATCTTATTCCAACTTCGTCGTCCCCAGTAATTTTCTTTTTCAAAAAATTTCTATTTAATAAAAATTTATATGTTATATTAAAAAATTAATTAATATGTAAGAAATACACGAAAATGCCAAACTTAATAAATTGTAGAGCATGCGCGCCTAATTCATTAAAAATTATTCATCTTAGTAATTTGTGAGTTAAATATTTTGAAGATAAATCTTAGACTGGTGCTAATATTTTTAATAGGTTAAAGTAATTTTTTTTTTCTTTTTAAAACAAATTGTTGTACAAATTTTAATAGGTCAAACCTGTCAGATTTCATGCAATTTGATATGTGTTAAGAAATATAATAAATTTGAAGAAAATTATTAAAAAGATGGATTTTTTAATAAATTGAGAAAAATAACTTATGATTATTTTTATATTATCATTAGATGCATATTATTATTCAGTATTAATTTTTGTTGGATCAAAATTATCTGACCAAATTATTAAAAAAAAGATTTATTGGTCTAAGAAAAATGTAGAAAATCAAATTTCAGAGCTTTTGATTCGAAAGGTCACTGCCAACGGCATGGGATCCTGAGTACGAGAAAGGCAGAAGGATTTGGTGTCAATCGGTCAAAGAATAACATTTTTACCGAGGGTAATTTTTTTTACCGCGGGTAAATATTTAGGTCTCCCACGTAAACCAATTTTATAATTTTTAATTTGGAATATGAAGAAAATGTCGGAAAGCGGTGCGAAGGAATAAGGCTGTAAAGCTTGTTGGTGTCAGAAAGAGACGGCGTCGGTGCTCACGCACGGCCCTGTCAATGATGCAGACAGTAGAGAGAGAAAAAGAGAACAGAGAGGGGGGGCCGTTGGAAGCGGTTAGTGAGGTGGTTAAAGCAATAAGTGGTATAGGTTGAGTTAAATAGTGAAAGCGTAACCTAACCACGATTAAACTAACTAACCCGACTCGACACTAAACCCGGTGTCACTGTAGGTTAAATGGTGATCAAAATAATCAAAATCAATGGAAATAAATAGCTTAAAAATTGACAATTCATTTTATCAAAATAAATAATTAATTTGATTTGATAATTCAAATTAACTAATTATTAAAATCTCTTATTATAAAAATTTTTTAACTAACACTATTTTCTATTCATATCTATACAAATATAATATATATCATTTATATTAATTTGTAACTATAAATTATAATTTTAAAGTTTAAAATTCATTTGTAGGTTTAGTTAACCCAAAGTCATTTCACAATTAAATTTTAAATTTCAAAAAAATTTAATTTTGAGAGTAAAAAAAAGTGAAATAGAAAAAAGGAGAGGAAGAGGTGTGAGTGAAAGTCAAAATTGGGAGTGGAAAAATCATAAAATGGATTAGATATAGGAAATTTAGAACTAAAAATGTGGAAAATAAAAATTTTTCATTAATTATGTACTCTTTATTATATTAATTTTAATTTTTAGTTTTTTTTTTAATTTTTAATTATAATATTATAATAATATTTATAAGAATAAAAATTATTCAAAAAATATATATAATATATTTAATTAATTCAATTAATTTAGTTTAATTAAAATAAAAATTATTAAAATTGATAAACCTTTAAATAAACCAAATTAAAATTTAATTTTACCCAAAATCAAATCTAACATTTGATAAATCATTCAAAATATAAATAAATGGGCGTATAAAACAGTTTTTTCGGGTCGAGCCCATTCTATTCTGTTTTGGAGACGTTGGGATTAACGGCGTTAGTAACGGAGGATCCAGGGAAATAAACAGGAGTCATGCGCTGGTCTCTATAAAAGGCAAGACTCATAGCTCTGGTTATTTGACTCTACTCCTCTGTTCTTCTTCTATTCTCTCTCTCTCTCTCTCTCTCTCTCTCTCTCTCACAGATCCACTTCTTTCCTAGAGAGAGAAAAAAGGAAATACGAAAATGGCGTTCAAGTCTTTTCTCTGTCTTCTGTTCCTCCTCACATTCCTCTTCGCTACTTCATTCGCTGCTGCAGCTTCTGGTCCTAGCAAAGTCGGCGTAAAAAAATCTGGGTAATTTTCTTCCCTCTAGAATTTCTTCTTGGGGGGGGGGACTCTCTTTTCTTGACAATGTGTAAGAAAATGCCTTCACAGAAACTTGATTTTGGTATTTCTTTTGATTTCTGGGTTTCACCATCTGGAAATTTGCGTACATTCAAGAGTTTGGACATTGTTTTCAAGGGACAGTCCATTGTCCAGTGGTATCATTTTCTTTTTTTATCAATCGGATTCGATTCCTATTAAAAAAAAAGAAAAAAAAGAGTTTGGACATTTACTGTCTCTGAGCAGAATCAATGGTGGGCTTTTAACAGAAATTCCTTTTTAAAAATTTCAACGTCTCTATCTCTCTCTTTAAAACAGAAGACTGTTCGTACAGTAGTATATTTATTTTACTGCAATGTAAAAGAGACTGATAAATGAGGGTTGATTGTTTTCACAGAGATGGAGAACAACCAGAGGCGCAGCCGTACAATTCATCAATGGAGCTCAGGTCTCTATAATTTTACAGCTCTTACGTTTTTCTGTAAAGCACATTTTAGGTTAAAATGGTATCAAATTTACAAGTGGATCTGAGCCGTTAACTGCTGGCCCAGCAGTATCTTGGCCGTTGAGATATGGGGTCTCTGGATCTGGGATTTTTTTCGTTATTGGTAGTTATTGCGTTGTTTTACTTTCGCCTCTATTTATTAATCTCTCTTTTTCCTTTTTCCCAAATTGCCCTCAGTAAATTTCACGAATCCCAGAGAGTGTGTTTCAAAAGCAAAACAGTATATTAGTCATTTTAGTCAAATTAGTTCTCTCTCTCCCTCTCGCTCACACATCTTTTGATGGGGTTTCTTGGCTTCTGGAATGTGCCTTTTTTGAGGGTTTCCTTGGAATAGAAAAGCAGTGTTCTTGATCTTGAGCACTGCGACGTACGAACATTGCATGCTCTCTCTCTCTCTCTATATATATATATATATAAAATTGTGGATACGGTCGGTTATACTCTCCCCCATGTGAGCTTGATACACTTTGTCGGATTTTAGGTGCTCTACATGAATTTATTAAAATGCCCCTAGATTTTGCTGCATTTCACATTCCGTCATTTTTTACGTTAACAGATTATTTGGACGGCGGGAGTTGAAAAGAAAAGAAAAGAAAAGAAAAAATTTAAAAAGATTTTCTTTTACGTGTGAGAGTTTAAATACGAAAAAAGAAAAGAGAAAAAAGATTTTAAGGGATTTCAAATCGATTTAAAAATTTTTCTCTTTCAAAAATACAAAAAAAAAATGAAAGGAACAAAATAGAAAGAGGGAAAAATATAAAAGTTAAAATATTTTTATATTTAAAAAATACCTTTTAAAAACTAAAAATAAATTTTTTTATTTCCATTGAATTCTATTTTTTTTTCTTTTCTTTTATAAAACTTATAAATAAGAATGTTGAAAAAATTAAAATTTTTTATCATTTTCTTTTTTCTCATAACAAATAAATGTTTTCTTTTCTTTCCAAAACTCTCAAACATCATAAGTTCAATGTTAGATGATAAAAAATTTGAATCCCATTTCGGCAATTATTTGGAATTCTTAAATTTTGGGAGTTGGATTGAGATGCAAAAATTTAATGGGAGTGATAAATGTTGGTGGTGTTGTTGTTTTAGGTTGAGTGATCATGCTATTGATGACCCTGAAGAAGTTGCTCGCTCTGTTGCAGTGTGAGTCTCTCTCTCT
The DNA here is from genome assembly GCA_037126225.1 of Dillenia turbinata. Lineage (NCBI taxonomy): Eukaryota > Viridiplantae > Streptophyta > Magnoliopsida > Dilleniales > Dilleniaceae > Dillenia > Dillenia turbinata. Next base: position 2,658,729 of record JBAMMX010000012.1, read on the forward strand.
GTCTCTCTCTGTCTCTCACGATTTGTTTTGTTCAATATGAATGGTGCACATGGTTGGTCCTAAAAGAGGTTTGTAAAAAAGCAAGGATACCGATATGCTGCTATGGAGATACTTGTACCAGCCATTTAAAGGGGTTTTCCAAAAGTTATGCCCTTTACGGTTATCCATTCTATTAATAGTTGCAGCTTCTTACATTTCACCTAATTTTGTAGTCTCATGGCCCCTCTTCATAATTACCTCACTTAATGATCTTAGACTTCACCTTTTAGATTTCACATCCATACCCGAAAGTTTAAAAGCTAGTTCACTGAACCAAAAATAGGAATAATTTAGTCCTATTCCAACCTTGCTAGAGTTGTAATTTAGTTAAATTATCTATTAAGGCCTCCTAATAGTAACTTCACTTTGTCAATGAGGATACCCACCGAGTAATAAGATTTGGGTACTTGAAAATTTTTGTTGAAATCATTAATTGTTAGAAAAAAGGATTGATTATGACCCTTTGTGTCAATGTCTTTTTGACCTTAGTTTAAACTTGGAAATGCGTGCCAGTAACGGTAGCCCAAGAAAAAATTAGCGGGGGGTAGAGATTTTGACTTCTTTTATTTGATACTATTAGCAGCATAATTTACCTTTCAAAGGGTATCATTTGCTTGTAATGATTCAGGCCACGGTGGTTGGGGTAGTTCAGGACTTGGCTAAGCCCTTATTTAGCCATTTGATGTCAACCTACCCCCAACCATCCAGAAATCTTAGTTGAGACCCCACTAGCAGTGTTGGACCTAAACACAATCTTGCAAATCCACAACCATTAGCCCAAATTATCTTCCAATACCAACTTGCTGGCTAACCTAACTTTTCTTTCTTGTCTTATTATTATTATTATTATTAATTTTTTACACTTTAAGTTTTAGCTGGCATTTTTTGCACAATCTTGTATGTTCATGACATTATCCTAATAGGGACAACCTACATTAGATCCGTTGGAGTAAGAAGACTAAACTGACCCCACTTATTTCATCTTTTGTCATTGTCTGCCCATATCTATAGATCTTGTTGCAGCCGTTAAAAACAGCAAGTATCCGTTGGTTTTGTAGTGGGGAGGAGAAAAATGACTCCACCGACATCCCCCACGAGACAAATAGAACTGGTAGCCTAAATATTACTGTTTGGTGAAATTTGATGTTAATTCTCTATAATAGTGATACGACTTTAAATTCCCAAGCATGAAATTATTACTGAGAATAACTAGGATGACAAGATCGGTGCCAAGAATGACAATAGTTTTGCTTGTATTTGATCATACAGGAGCATTAAGAACAGCACAGAGAGAAGGAAATTAGGATATTTCTCTTGTGGAACTGGAAATCCAATTGATGACTGCTGGCGCTGCGACCCAAATTGGCTCCAGAACCGCAAGCGCCTTGCAGACTGTGGCATTGGATTTGGCCGAAACGCCATTGGAGGTCGTGATGGTCGCTTCTATGTTGTGACAGACCCTGGTGATGATGATCCTGTCAATCCCAGGCCAGGCACTCTCCGCCATGCTGTCATCCAAGATGAGCCCCTCTGGATTATTTTCAAAAGGGATATGGTGATTCAATTGAAGCAAGAACTCATAATGAACAGCTTCAAGACCATTGACGGCCGTGGAGCTAATGTCCATATTGCTAATGGAGCTTGCATTACCATCCAGTTCATTTCCAATGTTATCATCCATGGTCTCCATATTCATGATTGTAAGCCAACTGGGAATGCTATGGTGAGAAGCTCACCATCCCATTATGGGTGGAGGACAATGGCTGATGGGGATGCCATTTCAATTTTTGGGTCAAGTCAAATATGGGTTGATCACAATTCGCTCTCTCACTGTGCTGATGGCCTTGTTGATGCTGTCATGGGCTCTACTTCCATTACCATTTCCAACAACCATTTTGCACACCACAATGAGGTGCATATAGTCCACTTAATCTTCACAATGATTTTTTTTATTACTATTTTTTAATTATTTTTTATTTCCTTTTTGTCTTGCTTATGCCTAATGATGACATGCTCTCTGTCAAACAGGTGATGCTTTTGGGTCATAGTGACTCATATGTCAATGACAAGCAGATGCAGGTGACCATTGCTTTCAACCACTTCGGAGAGGGTCTCATCCAGAGAATGCCAAGGTAAAACATGGTGTAAACAATCTTTTCTTAAGCGAACTTTTTCTATATCTGTGTTGCCTTTTACAGTTCATTGATTCTATTGTTATCTGTCCCACAATTGCAGGTGCAGGCATGGGTACTTCCATGTGGTGAACAATGACTACACCCACTGGGAAATGTATGCAATTGGCGGCAGCGCAAGCCCAACCATCAACAGCCAGGGCAATAGATACCTCGCCCCCATGAACTCTTTTGCAAAGGAGGTAAAAATTTTTGGTTCTTTATGATTAAACTACAAAGAATCCACATTATCACCATTAGAGTTTTACTGATTGTTCAACAATAAATTGGCTTTTGGGCAGGTAACAAAGAGGGTGGAGACATCTCAGGGTGTGTGGAAGAACTGGAATTGGAGATCAGAGGGAGACCTCTTGCTGAATGGAGCATACTTCACTCCATCTGGTGCTGGTGCTTCTGCTAGCTATGCTAGAGCTTCAAGCTTGGGTGCCAAGTCTTCTTCCATGGTTGGTGCCATCACTGCCTCAGCTGGTCCACTGTCCTGCCACAAAAGTACAACTTGCTAGTAATTTCTAAACCAAATTCAATAGGATAATGATACTGAAAAAAGAAAAAAGCCCCCCAAAAAGACACCCATTTTTTTTTCCTTATTAAATTGTGATTTGGATTAATATATAGCTCTACCATATACTACCAATATTCAACCCTGTTGTTTCCTATCTCAAATATATCTATCCACCAACCACATTTTGACAAGTGTACAATTTATTTTACACATTGTCATCATACCACTGTTGCTCAACCTCGGCTCGCTTCAACTGAAAAAGGTAAATGGCATTCTTGAAGTGGGCGCAGAAGCGTTGTTCATGTCCCTTTTACACTTTCCATTTCCCCTACCATTGGTCTTCATCACCCCACTTCACAGTCTTGTCCTAGTCCTTGTCCCCCATTTGCCTCATCTCTTTGTTTTGTTTTTTCGGCTTTTTATAGGAACTCAATGAATGATCTTGTAATTTTTCCATTTTTCTTGGTTCTTTTTTTCTTTTAATTTTTCTTTTGGTTTCCCAGATGTTACGAGCAAATACTGTGATTGTGAGGTTGAGTTTAGTTTATAAACATTGTTGAAATTATGGATAGCATTTTTCTCATATTTTATGTTTTATTTGGAAAGCTTTGTCATAGTTGATGTTGAATCTCTCTCTCTCTCTCTCTCTCTCTCTCTCTCTCTCTCATATGCTGCAACATCACGTGACAAAATTTCGATCTTCCACATTCAATGGTCCTGATATGACTTCTTACTAGATTAGAATAACCTTTTGTCCATGTGCCGAGAAGTGATGCAGAGCTTGAGGTCATGAATTAGCTTGTGTTGGGTTTCAATATTTTGTATAACTTCAAACCATATGGCATAGCAAGTCCTTGTCTTCAATCGGGAAAACAGGGCTCACCCCTTAAATTGGTTTAGTTATAGAGTAGGAGGAAAGTTAATCATCTCAAAAATGTCATAAATTGTTCTACAAAGTCCCCGAAGTTCCAGCAAAATCACAAAGGGTGTCTTAATAATGCAAGTAATAAGCCATCATCATTTATCCCTGCCTCCGCAAGCAACAGACAAAGCATCATAACTTACTCCCATAACTAATATAGCCATTATAAAATATTTATTAAAAAAAAAAAAACACACACACACACACCCAAACTTATGAACCTCTAAACCCCCTATTTTTCATCCATAACAACATAATGGGAAATCGGATCATGTATGAAGTGAGATACTAATAGATCTCATGGAAAAAAATCTGCAGTGAGTGATTGGCTAGGTGAGATAGGAACACCACTTTGATGTTGTGGCTCAACTTTACCGACAAAGTGTTGTCATAAATAATGAAATGCTTATTGTTTTCTTTTTTCTTCCTTTATTCTTTTTTCAGTAGTGAAAGATATACACTTCTACTATCTCTCCATTGTACATGTTTCTATAGTGATTTTATCATTCATCTTTTTTTTTGTTACAAAGAGAGTTGAATACGAGATCACAAGATTGGGAGAGAGAGAGAGAGTTGTGACTCCTAACCTATTTTCTTGAGAACTTTTATGAGTCATCTTCATTCAAATAGATTTGAATTTACAATCATTCAAATATCATCCAGTAAAAATGGGCTAGTGTTCAAATTTTACCATACTATTAACAAAATGTGGTACAATCTTAATACCGGACATTGGCAAGTTAAACTTTTCACCCTAATAACTCAATTTTAAAGCTAAAAATACACCAATCTACCAAAAATTACCCTGAGAAAAACACACTAATCTACCATCTTCTCTTACAACGTTGCTTCTACCCAAGGGAGATGAATAATGAATGGATATGGGTGATGGTAACAGTTTCAAACCATTCAATCAGTTTCGCCAGCATTGTATTAAATTCCAACTGTCGAAGCAGCAACATGGAGAGAGAGAGAGAGAGAGAGAGAGAGAGAGAGAGAGAGAAAGGGAAAAGGTACTTCCTATCCGTAGCATGAGGTGGCACAAAATTGATGGGTACCTAACATTGAACACAAAAAGTAGAACAAAATTCCACAAGATGAGGGTGGTGGGATTAAGTTTCTCTGATCCCACATGGATTGAAGAAACAAACCCACACGCATTTGCATGTGAGTAGGACCCTTGTAGCATGTGATGTGAGGGACTGCTCACTTGACAATTCGGAGGACTCAATTTTATTATTTTTCGTGGCTCAAAATTATATATACATGTGAATGTATAGACTATAGACTTCTTGTATTGTTTGTATGAAATGAACCTTTGCTTGACCTCTCACTTTCAATTCTTACACTAGCTCAACATTACAATGTGGGATTGTTCTGTCAAGCCCCCCCTCCCCCCAATTTAGTGCTACCCAATTCATCCGTGTTTCACATCAAGATTCAGCCTCTTGAGCTAGTTTGAGAACATGAACGGTCTAGTCCTGTTGTGTCGGTTTGTAAGATCATGTTATAGGAAATAATTAACAAGGAAAAAAGGAATTGGCCTGATGGGTAGGATGTCAGGTATTTTAATCAAAACTTGAACTTGAATTTTGAAAATAAATAAAAAAATTACGTTAGAAGAGTTTTCCTTAAAAAAGGGATCTTATCGTAACTCGGACTGAATTAATCAGAACATGACTCTGGACGATAAAAAAAAAAAAATTCATGGCACCGAGAGAGAGAGTGAGAGTGTGAAATTACCTTGGAAACTTCCTTTATTCGAGAGTACCACTCCTTTTGGATAATGCCTTTGATTGGTTGGAAGCCACCATCAAAGGTATCCGGGGATGAGAAAGTGCAATGTGAACTAATAATAGACTCATTAACTACGTGCATATTGGGGTAGTTTGATGCTGTTCACTTTATTTTTATTTATTATTATCATTTCAGGTTTACAAGGACGGAAAAATCCTTGTTGGGGTGATTCCTCAAATCTGAAATCTAAGGGTCGTGTGCAAAAGTTTATGCCTCTCACGTTTTGTATATTTTTCTACATTCCTTTACAGTGTCCCTCACATAATGGTGAAACCCGTAAGTACCCAAAAAATAATAAATAAATAAATAACCTTAAATGCCCTTAGGATTCGCATTTGACAAAATTCTTACCATTATCTATACTAAAAATAACTCAAAAATACGAATAATTGCAAACATTAAGAGAAACCATGTATAAACTCCTTTGCAAGACATGCCTCAGGTTCCAAATCAAATTGGAACAAGGATGATGGTTCCATGCCAAATAGTTTTGATTTGATTGCGATTCTAGAGCCAAACAATTTCAATTTCAAATTTGTCCCCGACAGCCTAATAATAACAATCCTCTTCCCCAATCCAGAATTCGATTCATATTATAAAAAAAAAAAAATCAATTTCAAATTTCACAATTTGTATAACTTTTTGTTCTAATTATTTTTTAAGATTTTTTCTAAGTTCAGCTCCGCGGTTTTAATGTCATAGTTTTTAAAAAATACTGGCTCTAATTCTCAAAATCAAAAACTGAAACCGAATCTTGCAAAACCAAATTACAATCATTTTTATGATTTTAGTTCAATTCTACAAGGTTTGATTTCAGTTCAAAACTGGGGAAAAAAAATGCCTCTTGGCTGTTGCAAAATGGATTCATGTAGATCAGATTTTCTTGATGTTGTGTTTATTGATGGGGAAGTGAGAAAAAGAAATTTAAACCTGAAAAAAAACAAAATTTTAGCAGCTTGTTTCATAGAAATATTCCCATATCCAATAAAATATTTTCTCAAAGGTTAATGTAATTGTTATTTGCAAAGCACAAGAAGAAATGAAAATTTTAAATTTTGATAATAATAGAGAACATTATTTAGAAATATATTTATGAAAAATATTTCACGCATTCGCCCTTTTCTTTAATTTAGTTATTACTATATTACAACAACAACAACAATAACAATCTAGATTTTCTATCTCAAAAATTTGAGATCGATTATATGAGAGACAAATATCAAAAAAAAAAAATTGATTTAATTTGTGCGGATTCTTCTACGCCACTCATTTCTATCTAAAACTGTTTTCTCAACTAAATCCATATCTATCATGTCTCTATAAATATATTACATCCAAATTTTTAACAATCTACCTCTACGTTTTATTAACTCTCTTATATTTAAATTTTCGATCTTCCTAACATGTGCATCATTAAATTTTCATTGTACATGCCCAAACTATCTCATGCGATACTCTCTTATTTTATCTATAATTGAATTAAGAACTTAGTTATTACTAAATTGTGAAAGAAAAAAATAATATAAATAAATAAATAAAAAGAACCCACCTTATCAGCTATCCATGCTGTAGTAGTTAAATTTTCATATTTTCTTTAGCGAATGGAACCACTTCCAACCAAGTCTATCTCAGTTATAAACATCCCCACGCCAATGCATGGGAATGTTTTGCCCTCATCAAAATGCAGAAAATAGCATGAGGATGAACATGACCAAGAAAAACGGGTTATTCAAATTTTCGTTGCTAAAAATATTAGTGACGAAAAATTAATAACGGATGGAATTTTCCATCGCTGAAAGTTATCTTTCTAATTTAGCGACAAAAATTTTCCGTTGTTAAGAAAATTCGTCACTAATTAGCGACGAAAATATTTCCGCAGTTAATAATCCATCTCTAATTTAATTTTTTATTTTTCTAATTATTTCGGATCAACAATGAAAATAATCCGTCACTAATTTAATTTTTTATTTTTATTCTGGATCAACGACGGAAATATTTCCATCGTTAATTTAATTTTTTATTTTTTCTAATTATTTCGGATCAACGATGGAAATATTTCCGTCGCTGAAGAGGCGAAGTGAGCAAGAGCACAAGTGTACGTGCCCGAGAGACCGACCCGGTTGCCCAACCCGACCCGTCGCCCTCACACGCAGCTATCCCGGGCCTGGCCCGGCCCGCCTGTTGCCCATCCGTCCACTTTTTTATTTGTTGTAAAAATGCTCACACCCAGATTCGAAGCTGGGTGTGAGAGAGATATTGTGAGAATCTTAAACCTCATATCACTATCACCTTAATTTATTTTTTTCTATTTCTATACTTTATTTCTAACTTTCAAAATTAAAAATACAATACTCTAATTTAAAAAAAATATAAAATTTTATTTAATAAAAACATTAAATTATATTTAAAAAATATAAAATTATATTTAATAAAAACACAAAATTATATTTAATAAAAACAAAAAAATTATATTTAATAAAAACACAAAATAATATTTAATAAAAACAAAAAATTATATTTAATAAAAACAAAAAATTATATTTAATAAAAATATAAAATTATATTTAAAAAAACAAAAAATTATATTTTATATTTAATAAAAACACAAAATAATATTTAATAAAAACACAAAATTATATTTAATAAAAACACAAATTTATATTTAATAAAAATAAAAAATTGTATTTAAGAAAAATAAAAAATTATATTTAATAAAAATATAAAATTATATTTAATAAAAACATAAAATAATTAAAAAAACAAAAGAAAAAAACCAAAAAAAAATAAGGGTGGTTCCACCGTGACACATGCACGGTAGAACCGCCATCATATTTTTAATTTTTTTATTTTGTATTTTGTATTTTTATATTTTTGTATTTTTGTATTTTTTTATGATAATGGTAAGTTTGGTTTAGGATAATTAATAATAATATAATGGTAATTATAAAAACATAAAAAATAAAAAAATAAAAAACAAAAGAGTAAAAAAAAAACCAAAAAGGGCGGTTCCACCGCCCACCTGCACGGTGGAACTGCCCTCCTTTTTTTAATTTTTTCTTTATTTTGTATTTTTATTGTTTTATTTTTTTTATTTTTTTATGATAATGGAAAGTTTGGTTTAAGGTAATTAATAGTAATATAATGATAGTGATGGTTTAAGGTAATTAATAGTAATATAATGATAGTGATAAAAATAAAAAAAATAAAAAAAATAAAAAAACAAAAGAATAAAAAATATAAAATATAAAATAATTAAAAACAAAAAAACAAAAAAGGGTGGTTTACCGCGTACATGCGCGGCAGAATCGCCTCTATGTTTTTTTTTTATTATTTTTTTTGTTTTTTTAATTATTTTAAACTAATAAAAATGGATAAAAGAATAAAGAACAAATAAAATAGAATAAAATAAATTAAAAACAAAAAAAATAAAAAATAAAAATTAAAGAAACAAAATAAAAAAAATAAAAATAGGAGGGCGGTTCCACCGACGGTGGAACCACCCTCTATGGTTTTTTTTTAATTATTTTAAATTAATAAAAAAATAATAAAAATAATAAAAAATAAAAAATAAATAAAATACAATAAAAGAAAAAAGAAATAAAAAATTCAAAAATAGGAGGCCGGTGGAACCGCCCCCATGCTTTTTTTTGTTTTTTGTTTTTTGTTTATTTTTTTAATTATTTTAAACTAATAAAAAAAGGGTTAAAAAAATAAAAATGATAAAAGAATAAAAAAAAATACAATAAAATGAATAAAAAGAAAAAAAATAAAATAAATAAATAAAGAAAATAAAAAAAATTCAAAAATAGGAGGGCGGTCCATGCCTTTTTTTTTGTTTTTGTTTTATTTTTTTATTTTTTTAATTATTTTAAACTAAGAAAAAAAGGGTTAAAAGAATAAAAAACAAATAAAATAGAATAAAATAAATAAAAAACAAAATAAATAAGAAATAAAAAGTAAAAAAACAAAATAAAAAAATTAAAGATAGGAGGGCAGAATGCATAAAAGCAGACATTGTGTTTTCTTTTCAGATTTCTATATTTCAAAGTACATCATGGTTATATGGGGCAGAGCTTCGACCTTCAAAGGGAAATGGCAACGAAACTGGAAAAAGTTAGTTCAAGTGCAACTTAAGAGTCTGAAAACGTTGATATTACCTTTATCCTGCATTTTGCGTTAGATAAGATATAGGACGCCAAAGAATTCTCTAGATTAGAGCAGGAATTCTTAATAATCTAATCAAGGCACCACATGGAGTTAAGGACAAAGTTAACTTTAAGATGGAGATCCCGTCGGAAAAGTGTACCCAGCCTCTGAAGAGTGTGATTTGACCAATGCAAGAGCCTTTGAGCGTTGAGAGATCTTGTTCTTTTCCTCCTTTGGCATTTCAGCATAACTGCAATGCGTGTAGCAGCATTCTTAAACAGTATTGAATGTGTAACACTGCCCAAGATGTCTAGAACGAGTAATATGGGGAGGGGCATGGAGACTTACATCTGTTCATAGCCATCAGGTTGAAAGATTGGGTCCAATCCAAAATCATCGGGTCCTCTTGGAGGAACAATCTTTCCCGAAAATGTCAACAAAAAAGTCATGGAAAGTGAGACTTCACCAAAATGGTTAAGTTGTAAGTCATAACAGTCAGTGGCAACCATTCTAGTTAGGGTGGCGATTTCATCAGTCAAATGGCCAATTCAGTCTAAACAGATGTGATATCAAACTTAATGGAATTTAAAACTTTCCCCCCATTTTTCATTTGGCAACCAAAACTGTTTCCATGTCTAATTCCACTTACTGCTGATTTTTCTACTAGCATAATTAGTGAGGCAGCCACTTTGTTGGGCAGAGCTTAAGAATCAGACAAGTAGAAAGCAAAGAACCATTTTCCAATCCTGCATTCAGCTTATTATGTCTAAAAATATAGAGCAAGAATCATGACAACCCTTCTTTTCTTTTCTATTTTATAAGCTTGGCATTTGCTGCTAAGTAAGTGTCACCTGTCCCTAATTTATATATATATATATATAGAAACTTTTCTTTTTTCTTTTTTCCCTCAAACCATAGGAAAGTCTATGTCAACTAATTTGGAGATACATGAATGAAACTTGACCTAGACAAGAAAACTTATACATGGTAGAGATGCAGGATGGTTGGCACAACACAACACGACAAATCATGCTTATAGTTACCCGGAAAAGTTAAAATATGTATATTTATATTAGAACATTACATGACAAAACGAATTATTAATAGAGATAGTGTTATGAAAATATAAACCACCAACTATGCATGCACTAAACATGCTAATATTTTGTTAAATGTTAATTATGCCTTCATACATGTGATCATTTTTTTTAAAAAAAAATTTAAACCATCCTCTATTAAGTTTTTTAATTTCTAAGTTCAGATATAAAAGAAGCATGCATTATCTAATTACCCTAAACAGGAAAGGTGGGGATGGGCTTATGGAGATTCAGAAATTGTTCACATTTGTTTCCCCTAATATCCTAAAATGTTGATATGTTACTTTTCATGCGAATAAAGTAAAGAAGTATCTGGGGTATTTAATTGTCTGTCATTTTCTTTCTTAATAAACAGTCTACCATTAAAAACACAAACCCTATATACTCCTAAATCCAACCCCTCACCAAACTCCTCATTGCTTATTTTCCTTTCTTGCACACATAGGGTGCACCAACCCCGCCACCAGGAGACGAGGAGACCAATAAATGCATTCAAAAGGGGCGCATAAAGCCAACATGGATAAGCCCGCCAACAACACAGTAAGACCACAAAAGACAAGAACCCAAAATAACCGAAGGGAATAGATAGACAAATATGATAAATAACAATAGGGCAACAGACTCAAAATAGAAATGTCCAAAATTTGAAGTGGAGAATAGACCATTACTAACCAATACAACAACCACCTTAATCTGAAGAGATAAAACAACTTGGGGGGGGGTATTAAAAACTGCTATTATATGTACCTTCTACAATGTGAAAAATGAAACTTAAAGTCAATAGTGTACACTCCAAAGCAGGAAGAGAGTTGTCACTTCTTTTTTTCCCCCTTTTTCTTTTTCCCTTGGGGGTGGGGTGTGGGGCAGGGTAGAGGGAATTTTAAAGTGATTTAACAGAGGAACAAAACAAAACAGAACAGAAAATATCAGTAGAAGTGTGTCAGGATAGGGTGCAATACAGTATAGAAACATGCTACAAGTTGTCATGATATTTGTAACAGTGTGATACATGAAAATAAAATAACATTGTCACACATCCTCAAAGATATTTTATTGTTTTCATCTAAGAAAACTTACATCTGTTGAAGTAAATTTCCAGAACACGGAGAGATGTATGTAAGAAATGTAAATCTTATATGTCACACCAAAATGAATTTATAAGTCAAACCGTAGTCTTCCTTGTAAATGTAATTGGTTCTGAATAGGGCCCATGAGCAAGAGAAATATGCATAGAGCATAAGCTGATTTATCTTCATATGCCATCGTCAAATTGTTCAGACCTAGAATATTAAGATGTAGAACCAAACCAGTTAGCAAAGTGATAAAATTACAAACAAGAGCATGAAAGGCCAAGAAGCCAAAAATACAACCTTCATGACCAATCTTTTGAAGGAACCACTTGCTGCAAATTCAATTGTGCATCAATCATTAGTGAATAGGAAACAAGCTTCTCAGACAATGATTTCATGCTGAAGAAAACAATCCGATCATAAATATGCTAGTATCAGTACTTAACACTTTTGTTAAATGTGTTGCCAATATTGTCACGTCTCGACTCTCCCGTCAAGTACATAACAACCGCCGTGTTATCTCGACATACGACCACAACCTCCCTGAGATAGCGCAAGCCATTCCAATTTTTACAATAAACCTTTCAAAATATAAAACCCATCAAAATAAAAATAAAAAAATAAAATAACAACTCGCATGCAAAGGACCCATCTGGTTTATCCCTGTACACACAAGCATGCGTTGGCACACAATCAGGGGAGGAGTCCTGTACAAGCATGCATGCAGTGTGACCATCCCAACCAATCCAGAATTTCACATAATTTACAATCTCAAAATATTTCAATAATCCAAATAAAAGTCCAAATGTCCCAGATGAGAACAATAAGTTTTGCAAAGATAATTTTTTAAACAAAATTAAACACTTTTCATATAAACCAAGTTTGGATTCCACCAATACTTATCCCAAAAGATATGACAAGTATCAATTGAATCCAAATCTCAAAAGAATAGTACAATAGTTTTCCTTCTACGGATGAAACTACATCAAGTCTTAAGAAAATAGAATCCACTACCGATACTTATCGTTGATCACCAAAAGGTCTCTGAATTAGCCAATACCCGCCAAAGTCTATACTTCCTCTGAAAGATTAAAGGAGAGGGGCGAGTATTGGGAATACCCAGTGAGTGGTGGCATGTAACATATAAATGAGGGGTGAGGGTGATAATGCCAAACACATGTATCAACTGTTATTCAATGCAATAATTAAAATCCTTTGCATATAAACAATCGTATCGAATTTCTATGACTCAATTATGCAGTCCAACGACTTAAGTTTTCATTTTCACAATTTTGGAGTTTACCAAAAACAATCTCCTACCAATGGCCGTTAGTAGGATCCGTCAAGGGGTTTTTCATAATTTTCATAAAATCCCCTCCACCTTGGCATTGGTACGGAACTCCGTGGGGTGCTACCACGTTATCCGGCAGCCTGTGGATGCTCTCCAACCTGCCTACCACCAAGCTAAATTTAACCAACCTTAACTACGCCGCCCCAAACAGTCCGGTCTGTGACAAGACTTAGACTATAGTCATTTTTTCCAGTACCATGTTACCAAACTCAATTTATCAATCAATTCATGTTCAAATATAAAGTAGAGCAATATTTCACAATTCACATGAGTATCCCAAAGTAACATGGTGTAAATAATTCAATAATCAAGTTCAAGAGTCATGGACATTTCACAATCTCATTTTAGGCATACCACAATCACAAAACAATTTCAAATACATTTGCAAATTCATTTCAGAACTTAATTTATAAATCATAACTGAAAACAGTTTGTTTATTCATATGCACATAACCATCCACTTACTTCTTGGGAAGGTGTCCACTCCCAATTTCCAATTCAAGTCCAATGAAATTTTCTCACGTTCCAATTGGTCTTCCTAACCAATAACCACAATTGCAATGTCAATTTGCCATCATTTCTAAGTTTATAAATTTTTCCAATTTTTGTACAAATCCTAAATTTTTTCCAAATAAAAAAAAATCTATGTTCATGGTTCCATTTCCACCATTTACACCTCATTTAGATCTTCATACTATTTTGCATTCCAATTTTCCCCAATTTTTCACTATTCACAATTCTAGGATTTTGATTTTCCTTTGAAATTTCTATAAATTTCAACAATAAAATTTATTTTAATATTAAAGAAACTAAACCCAAATTTAAGAAGGGAAAATTACCTTAATTTTGGGATTGGATTGAGTTTTGGGGGTTGAGTTTCAAAAACCTAACTTTTTTCTTCATAGAGCACCGCGCCAACCTCCTTCAATCCTCCCTTCCTTGAGTTTGTTTGAAGTATTGGAAGTCCATTTAATGCCTTTATGGTAGAGAGTAATTGATTTTGTAAGTGAAAAATCAATTTAAGTGTGTAGAGGGAGAAATGAATGTGGAGAGAGAAAGGAGAGTATTGATTTCGAAAATGAGATGAAATTGGCGAGAATGAGAAGGCTCAATGCATTGTCCATTGTTTTGATAGGTAAGTTACCATTTTACCCTTCATAGGATTAATGTTGTAGTTGAAAGTGAAGGGTATTTTAGAAATTTCTCATTTCCACTAACGCGTATCGATATGGTATAGGTATATTGATATATCCAGCTACAAATTTTTACAAACTGAGAAGGAGTTTTGATATATCGATATATCCGAATCGAATATACTAAATGTTGCTCTCAGTGATTTCTCTGCAGGGATCATATATCGATATACTCCATCGAAGTATATCGATATACTCAGACATGCTCTCAAGAAGTTTGTTTCAGAGTTTAATATATTGATATATATTCACTTGGGATATCGATATACTCAGTCTCAATTTTAAGAATCACTTCAGGGACTTGACACAACAACCTAAATTACTCAATATATTAACCTAACACATCAAATGAAAATCATAAACCTTCTTTCTATACCACGGGACCAATATATTTCCAATTTATTTTGGAATCATATTGAAGAATTTATTAAAAATTCTAACACCGAATTTTTTTTTTTTTCGGTGTTACAAATATCGCTTGTATCACTCATTGTTATAATGAAACAATGTGAACTTAAAAAAAAAATGAAAATAAAACTTAGGTACTAAAAAAAACAAGGAAATCAGACCAGCCCATCACCCCCGCACAAATCGTCAAATTTATGCTAGCCCACAAGTTGAAAGATTCCAGCAGAACTTTCCTTTTCCCACACACACCATGAGCTTACAGCAAAGTAAAATTAAGCTCATCAAAATTCATACAGAATGGATACAGCTCTATATACCAACTGCCTTTTGGACATGAGACGCTGCGAGAGAAACATTGTTTGGATCTCTCATGCGGCAGAGGGGAGGAAGGAAGAACGGAGAAGGGAGGTGTCCTCCCCTTCTTTGGACACTTTAAATAACTGCTGGAGGGGGTGTGGAGGAGAGGGCATGTATCCTCATATTGTTTGACAGTGAACGGAAGGGAAGGGGAGAGTTATTTATATTTCTTTGCCCACTCTAGATTGGTAAATCTTCATGAAAACTTTATTCTCTCCCCTTAGATGCGGTCAAATTGCAGGGATGCATTTTGTTTAAATGTTCGAGGGGGTTGAATCCCCTTCCTTCCCCTTCCCTTAATGCAAAACAAATCCAAAGGTGATTGGAGGGTATATAACCTCCCCTGCCCCCACCCCCCCCCCCCAAAAAAAAATCCTAAGCTTAAGGAATTTATAAGCCACCAACAGACACCTTGAGTTATAATTAGTTATTATTCTTGACTGAAGGGCTACAGGGAAGGCTTCTTCAAGATGTTTTTATCATAAGATGCATCAAATAAATGAGTCAAGCTGAATCAAGGATCAAAACATTACCAAGTAGGAGATTTCATTTATTACCATAAAAGAGTGGGTCCAGAGCATATTCTAAGACATCTCACTAGAGAGAGAGAACCAGAATTACATAAAACAAGAGAAAACTCCTATCTTATATTCGCCATTGAATCAATAATCAAAGTTTGATGTTCTCATGGTGCAAGTTCTAATGCTCTGATCATGGCAAACAAGAACCATTCTATTTGTATGTACCATATCTGTATTTCCAGGTGCATGTGTAATCGTATCAGCCATAACATTAAAGTTGCTTCTTTTTCTGCATCAAAAGTTTTTTTTTTGGGGGGGGGGGGGTGCCCATGTATACCTCTACAAAAGAGAAATAAGAGAAATCTGTTCTATTCTTATCTACAGAGAGATACTAAGATTTTGGTTTGTAACTCTTATCACTACTCATGAAATTACCAGTCTGAATTTCAATCAAACTTTTTTGGATATCTCTTTCATACAAGGGTTTAAAGCTTAAAAATAGCCGATATTCATATTCATTTTAAATTAGATTTCTTCATTTACTTTCCACACACTTTTACCACATGTTTATCACCATACAATTTCTGAACACAAGATGGCATGTCAACAACTAATTTTTTTATATATAATTTTTTTTTTTGCATTTAATAATTTTCATTATTAAGTTTCAAAACTTGGGCTTACTAGTTCAGGAACCTGCCCCCGACCTCGCAAACTCATATACAGGCTACAAAGACAACAAGGCAACAATTTTTCTACACCAATCATATAAAAACAGCACACATAACAAACACATGCAAGGACTCATCCGCCATCCAACACGAGCACAAGGGGGGGCGCATTTACACATCAACACACAATCGGGAAACATGCACGGCACACAATATGGCCATCCAAGCCATTTCAAAGTCAAAGGAAAGCACTTAACAAACAGAAGTCCCAAAACATAAGATCTTACTAACACTCAAGAATCAAGCAAACGTCCGTAAGATCCAAACGATATGAGTTGTCCAAGACTTCGTGAAATCGAAAAAAATAACCATTCTCAATATTACAAACCAAATGCCCACTCAAAATGAGTTTTTACCAAAACTATGAGAGAAAAAAGTAAACAACAACCACGTAGGGATTCCATCAATACTTGTTCCTAAACGAAACAAGTATCGATAAAACCATACCAAAAAAATTGTACAAGTCTTCCTTTCTTCGGATTTCAATTCAAACCAAAATGACTATACATCTCGATGTATACCTACAAAAGCTGGTAGGCCCTCCCCAAGCTCAATCTCACAAATCTAATCTTCCAAAAATGTAAAGAGGTGAGTATTATAAATACCAAGTGGAGTGCAATGGCATGATTGTGTAATAAATAAGGGGTGAAAGTGGGGAATGTCAAAGCATACTTCAAACATCATTTTCATATCCAAACATTTAAGTAATTCAACATCATTTATAAAATATGCATCCATATCAAACATTTTCTCAGAAAATCACAAGGGTCCCATCGAAACATTAGAAACCAGACGAAAGGGTTTTTCTATCCAATGTCTCAAAACAAACCCTCTTCCTTGGCGTTGGCTCGAACCTCCCCGGGGTGCAACCGGATAGTCCGACGTGGCAGAGCAGAGGCCGCATACCTCTCTCGCATATAACCCAAACCCACGTCACCCGGGCGTGGGGTATGACTATAGTCATCCACCTTTCATTTCACAATCATCGATTCACAATACCACAATTTCGCAATCATCCAAATTCCAATCCATGTGCCACATTTTATCAATTCAATCTGAAATTCATGCTACAAGCATTTACCATTCAAGAAGTCAAAACAGACGGCACAAGTTCATGTAAAATCACATAGGATGCATTCATACTTCAAATTCTCATTTTAGACATCCCACAATCACAAATAATTTCATAAAATCATATGAAAATCATTTTAAATCATTTATCAAAGAATTTAAAGATATTTTGCTTATTTACTACACAACGATCCGTCCACTCACCTCTAGGGAGGGTATTCACTCCCTTTTCGAAATCAACTCAAAAGACCCAGTCTCCAAAGGTCAACCTAGACCAATCAACACGAATCATCACATTAAGGCTCTATAAAAGGGTTTTCTAATTTCCCTTTTATTTAAAATAGCTTAAATTTACACAACCACGTTCTTACACTTTCATTTCATCAATTTAGGATCATTTCAAATCACCGACGACTTTAAATTTACAATATTCCTCAATTTTACCAATTTTCTCCCGAATTACATAATCAATTAATTCATTCCAATTTCAATTCAAATCTCAAGAACAACTACGCAAATCAATCAAACAAAACTCTAATACTATCTCGACATTCTATCATGCTTCATCAAATTTATATCAAATTCTAGACCTAACTTCCATCATTTCATACAGACTTTCAAGAATAACATTTCCTACGGATCTAGCATATTTTTAGAATATATCCACACTTATTCTCAACCTAAATTAGACAAATAATCGAGTATTGAAGGGATTGAAAATCCCTCACCTAGGTGTTTTGCAACCTTCAATCTTCTCATTCCATTCAAACAAGCCCCAATTTAAAGTCAATTCAGAATCAAAGCTAATTTTAAGAAAATTTGAAACCTAAAATTTGGGTTAGGGGACCTCACCTATGCAGACCGATCCACAGGGTTTTCAAAGTCCCTTTTGGGCTCCAAGAGTGGCGAGCACACGGCAGGATGGAGCGGGGGCGCGCGAGGAGAGCCGTCGGAGAGAAGAAAGAGAGGGGTGGTGAGAGAGAGAGGGGGAGAGCCGCGGAAGGAGAGATACGCGAAGAGAGAGAGAGGGGAAACAAGGGCAGTTGGGTTGTGCGCGGAGGGCCGCATGGAAGGAGCAGTGAGGGAGAGAGAGGCGAGAGACGAAATAGGGAGGAAGAAAGAGGTAGGGCTAAAAGCCTAATCCAAACGCGCGTTTGCGCGTTTTGTCCCCCCCCTTTTTTTTTTTTTTATATACAATATATTTATATTTATTTTTATATTCTACTATAATGATTTTAATTTACCTAATGACCACTTTTCTGGCATTTAATTTCCTTTTTTACCCCACGTCGTATTTTTTCATTTATGTAGTATTTATAAGCGAGTTCTATACAATAATAGCAATTTAAGCCTGTTGAACGCGGAGTTTTCTCTCGTAAGCAATTTAATAAAAAAGATTAATACATTGCTACACATGCATCATGGATGTAGCAAAAACAATACTTGATTGCTAAAAAAGTATCACGCCTAATCTTGAGATAAGTCAGAACTAGATTCCATTTTCTTAGGCAACAGATTTGCTTCTGACTATATAGACAAAAACATGTGATAATTGTGAGGTCAATTTCTCCCAACACATATGGAATTTGAGCAGGGCACCTCTACAGAGAAAAATAAATGAAGAAACAACAATGACAATTGCAATTTATAGTTCCAGGAAATGTCTTAAATTTATACATACATCCACTCAGTTATGGGCAAACCCTAAGCTTGAGGGTGAGTTACTTGGGTTCAATTCTTAAACACAACTTCTTATTGACGAGAGTACTACTGTTTCTAGATTGCACCAGAGCCCACGAATTTAGTAGGATTATTTGACCTTCAAGTGCCAACCTGTGTGTATGTATGTGTGACATTGTGCATCCTGAATCAAATCTCTTAAATTCCAACTGTAGCACAACACAGCCAAACCCCAGCCATGCCTTAATCTCACTCCTACCACTTGTCAAATGTTACTATCTGAAAATAAAACAGTTTTATTTTCATAAACCTAGCTTTCTCGTTGGAGTTGAGAATCAAGATTATACCCCACTGCCATATTTCCAACTACTAACATGGAAGCCAAATTATAATACCTCATTGACCTAGCTTAAATGAGACAATGCAAATAGTGATGATATTAATATTGTCATCTTGTCCAAATTACATTCATAACTAAAGGTTAATGCAACAAACAATGATCAATTCTGCCCCAATTACATAGCAAACATGCACCATAAACAAGAGAAAGGCTAGAATATCTGTGGTTGTAAGTGGGCAAACTTCTAGTATAGCTTATTGCTCCTTAAAAACTAGAAAACAATCAAATTGGCACTTTAGGTCACTTTGCATATTTCAGTTAGTTGCTTTAAATTTAAGAAAATAAAAAGCAAACAATATCCTAGAAGGAAACATTATGCAAATACTACCAATATATATATATATATATATATATCAACTAAGGCATATTTAATCCCCCACACCCTAAATTCACATCCTTCTTATGACCAATGGACATAGGCATGGTACATGAAACATAGGACCAAATGTCACAAGGATACTGTGACACCTCAACCTATAAAAGTTTTACACAATAATATCTTCCTCTCCCCAAGTATGCCCATGAAAATTTGTGAGATCTGCTACCATCCATCAGTGCCAAGAAAGATTATGTGTAACCTGGCAGGATGCTATATGTTTAGTGTATATAGGAGATTTGGTTCCCATATGCCTTGAATAAAGCAAAAGTGAGTGCATGGGCAAGTGCAAATGAACTAGATTAATTATAAGTTAGTGTTGTACTCTGTTGCGTGTAAAAACTGTGTTTGTTGGCAGAGAATCATTTCTGGGGTGTCAGTGCAAAATCATTTCCAGAGAAAACAATTAGACAAGTCTCCAAGGGGCCAAATAAATCTGTTAAACAAACGAACAATTAGAGAGAAAGCAATAGAAGGAGAAAATATCAAACCTCAAGTGAATGGCAACGTAATTGACTTACATGCAAGGCCCTGCAATGCAACAACGACCAACAATAATCACAATCTAACACAAAATTACAGTGAATCATTTACCTAACCCTAACTCTACCAAAGAAAGAGATACACGGGAAGCCTTTAAGGGCATTCAAACATGGGTATGTGTCTTCTGCCAAAACAGGACCTTCTGCCTGTCATTTTCCCCCAAAGAAACGCACTATCAGATGTTGTTTAAACTAAATCACAGAGAGAGAAGAACCTCCTTGGCAGATAAACAAAAATATCTTCAGGTTCACCTTGCAATTCTAGCATTTGAAAGATCAATCAACACATAAAAAGCGGGAACACAAACAAGAGTACAGAGAGAGATTACAATCGAGTTTAAGAGAGAGAAAGGAATGGATTGGCCTAAGATGGAACGGACTTCTTCGAGCCCACCCAACGCGCTTCCATTTTTGTTTTCGAAAATTTACATCTTATGCCATTTAATGAACAAATGAATATCTCTAAATTAAAAGTGTTTGTAAATAAGCATCTTAATTCTTTAATCAAAAATAATTTTAAATAATTTCATTTGAATTCTTTAATGTTTTTCATTTTTAAATGAACCTTTGTTAATTGGAGTTTTAAGAAACTTAATTAATAATTTGGATGATGAGATATAGCACAATCTTCTTCATTTTAAAGATTTTGAATTTGAAACTCTTTTATATATAAAAAATAATAATAATTTGAAAATTATTTTTTAAAGTATTTATAAAAATTTTAGAAAAATTTATGTAGAAAGATATAAGTGAGGGGCCATGTTTTCCAACTTAATAACTCCCACCAGGAGAGACATTTCTCAGGAAAAAAAGGGGTTATTAACATAAGTCAATAATTGACATCAATTATTAAGAAAGCTATCAAATAAATGTATAAAAGAATTTCACCATTTGCAGGATAAATTTTCAATAAAAAGGGACTATCATAAAACTTTGGGTTTTGGAATCCACAATTTGATATACTCAAAGTAAAAATTGAAATTGCGCAAAAATCTAACTCAAAAATTAAACACAATATATATAAGAATAGGGAATAGAGAGAACAAAATTTTTATTTCTCTTCTTTTTGCATCTAAATGGGGTTACAAAAGAACCTATTTATAAGCACTTAAAAGGAATACAAAATGTCAGTCTCATTAAATGTAATAAACTAAAAGTCATATAATGAAAAATCATATTCATTAAGTGTAGTAACTCAAAAGTCAATATACATTCATTTAAATTTCTTAACATTTATAACACTCACTCTTGAATATCTATTATATAAAGAATATATTTCGTTAAAACTTTATTAGAGAAAAATCCAGTAGGACAAAAATCTTAATTAAGATAAATGAGTATATCCTTCCTTATACATGTGCCTTTATATTATACTCCCCCTGTTAAAGACATCACTTAATATCTTTAAGATGTCATATTCTAATCTTGTGAATCAACTTCTCAAATACTGTAGTGGGTAATACTTTTGCGAATAAATCTATAGAATTCTTGCTTGATTGAATTTTCTGTATGCCAATATCTCCACTTTGTAGTAGATCATGCATGAAAAATAATTTTGGGGAGATATATTTCGTTCTATCACCTTTGATGTATCCACTTTTTAATTGGGCTATGCAAGCTGCATTATTTTCATGGACTATCGTTGGAGTTTTCTTATTTACTAACAAACCGCGTGATTCTTGAATATGATTAGTCATTGACCTGAACCACACACATTCATGACTTACCTCATGAATTGCGATTATTTCAGCATGATTTGATGAGATAACAATTATAGTCTGCTTCATAAATCTTCAAGATATCGCTATGCCACCATATATGAATATGTAACCTATTTGAGACATGGATTTGTATGGATCAAATAAGTATTCTGCATCTACATGCCCAATTAATAGTGTATTTGATTTATAAGGATAAAATAAACTCATATCTATCGTTTCTCGGAGATATCGAAAGATATGTTTAATCTTATTCCAATATCTTCTGATTGAAGCAAAACTATATCTTACTAATAAATTTACAATAAAAACAATATCATGTCAGGTATTATTAGCAAGATATATTAAGATACCAATTGCACTCAAGTATGATATTTTAGGACAAAAAATCTTTTCATTATCATCACGAGGACTAAAAGGATCCTTTTTGTATATTAAGTAATCGAACAATCATTATGTTGGTTAGTGGGTACAAGTTGTCTACATTAAATCGTTTTAAAACTTTCTGAGTATAAATTGATTGATGGACAAAAATTCCATTCTTTAAATACTCGAACTGCAGGGCGAGACAAAATGTTATTTTTCCAAGTTCTTTCATTTCGAATTCATTCTTTAAATAATTTGTTGCATTTGAGTGCTCTTCAAAAGTGCCAATAATATTTAAGTCATCAACATATATAACAATTATCACAAAACCATGTACAGACTTCTTTATAAAAACACATGAGCAAATATGATTATTTATATAACTTTTTTTCAACAAATATTCACTGAGACGATCATACCATATGCACCCAGATTATTTTAAACTATACAAAAATCTTTATAATCTAATAGAAAATAATTCTCGAGAATTGCATGCTTCTAGCATTTTTAATCATTCTGGAACTTTCATGTATATGTTATTATTTAGTGCACTATATAGATATACTGTAACAATATCCATCATTTACATATGAAGTCTTTTATGTGCTACTAAACCAATAAGATAACGAAACGTAATAACATACATTACAGGGGAATATATCTCTTCATAGTCAATGCTAGGTTTTTACGAAAACCTGTATGTTAATAGTCGAGTTTTGTATCACACAATCTTATTTTTCTAATTTCTTTTTTGTATAAATAACAATTTGTATCATATTAGTTTAACACCTTCATGTGTTTTGACTATGGACCCAAAAAGCTCACATTTTGAAAGAGATGTTAGTTCTACCTGAATTGTTTCCTTCCATTTAGGTCAATCATCTCTTAATTGACATTCCTTTAAAGTCATGGGTTCAAAATCTTCATTTTCACTTAGAATATCAAGTGACACATTGTATGCAAATACATCATCAATATTTGTATTTGTTCGATCATATGTTCTCATTGTAGAAACGTAATTTATTGATATTTATTGATTATCTATTTCAATTTCTTTTGGAAGTTTTTCTTATTGGATCGAATTATCCTATTTTTCTATACGATCAGTTTGTCCATTTGTTCTTTTTTTTCAAGGTTTTTTATCCTTAGAAACTGTTAGTCTTCCACGCTTCAGGCATGGTTTCGGTTCAATTGTTGGCAAAGGTCCCTCAGAGACATCAATTTTGATAGAAGCATTTTCTGCTGGAACATATGATTTGCTTATTCATTTTGGATTAGAGAAAATATCTAGCAGTTGATTTGCACTCTGTTGCAAATGAATGATTCATTGAACTTCTAGTTCATAATGTTTTGTATAAATATCAAGATGATATAAAGATGGATTACTTCAGATAATCTTTTTTTCCTACTTTCCTTTCTTAGTATTATCTTCTCCATAAAATTGAAAAAAATGTCTCATCAAATTGACAATCAAGAAATCTAGCAGTAAAGATATCTCTTGTCATGGGTTCAAGGTACTTGATAATAGAAGGAGAATCATAACCAATATAGATACCTAATTTCCTTTAAGACCACATTTTTTTTTCTATGAGGGGGAGCAATAAAGACACAAACTGCACATCCAAAAGAGCGTAAAATGAGAGATATTGGGTTCTCTTCTAAAGATCAATTGTAAAGGGGAAAAAGTTTAAAAATCAGTGGGTTGAATGCGAATGAGTGTTGCTGCATATGAAATGGCATGTTTCCAAGCATGAACGAAAAGCTGGGATTTCATAAGTAATGGTCTCGCTATCAATTGGAGTCATTTAATAAATGACTCTACTAGATTATTTTAGGTATGAACATAATTTACAAGATATTCAACCTTTATACCAACAGACATGCAATAATCACTAAATGTTGAGAAGTAAATTCTCTGGTGTTATCAAGGCGAATTGTTTTCATAGGATAATCAAGAAATTGTGATCGTAACCGAGTTATCTGAGCAAGTAAACTCGAGTTTTCGAGTTAATAAGCACACATGTGATCATCTTGTAGATACATTTATTAAAACCACAAAATATCTGAATGGTTCATATGGTGGGTGAATTGGCTCACATGTATCGCGATGTATCCGATTCAAAAATTTAGGGGATTTAATTCTAATTTTACTTGACGATGGTTTTATTATCAATTTACCTTGATAACATGCAGTATATATGAATTTATTAAATTGAAGAATCTTCAGGCTCTTCAAAGAATGTCCAAAGAAATGTTTCATAATTTATCGCATCATTACAGATCCAAGATGACCAAATCTATCATGTCATAAAAGGAATTCATTTTGATTAGTAAACTTCTGATTTACTATGGCATTTATTTCAATAGATTTAATATGTGTGTAATAAAGATCTGAAGAAAATACAGATAATCTTTCTAAAACTTGTTTATATCCTATTTTAACATTACTAATGCATAAATACTCATCAATTTCCATATTAGTCGTTTCTATATGATAGCCATTGAGACAAATATTTTCAAAACTTAATAAATTTCTGTATGATTTTCGAAAAATAATGCATTATTGATAATAAAAGTTGTCCCCCTAGTAGTGAAAAATTCGCTATTACGAAGCTTTCAATCAATGTTAACTACCTGATATAATATTCACATTTCTCTTTCTCTTAGTAAGATGAGAGAAATACTTTTTATGTTTGAGTATAGTATATGTAGTTGCACTGTTTATAAGGCAGAGATCCTCATCTTTTATATTTGATCTAATCATAGATATAATAATATTCATATATTCCTAAAAATAAGTAAATAAATAAATAAATATAATTTGCAATATTATTAATAAAATTTTAAAAAGAAAATACAATATATTAATCAGAAAATACATAATAATTTAATTGAGCTCATCTACGTTGTCAAGGAAATTGTCAATATTTAGATGGGACAAATTCACAAGACCCTTAAAAGTATTATCAGGATCATTATTTTGATATAAAAGATTTACCTCCACATTATTATTTTTTTCTTTTAACGAGACTTGATAGAGCTCAACAAGATATTTTGGTGTATGATAAGTATGCAACCAATGTTTAGTTGCCCCATATCAATAACACTTATTTTCGATGTTCTGACCAGATCTACCCTTCTTTTATCTTGCCGCATTATTTTTCCACTTCTGGTGGTTTGTTCGATTACCATGATCATTATGATAATTATTCCTCCCGTGGCCATGACCACGACCACGACCACGACCACGACCGTGGTCATTTCCACATTCTCGTCCTCGTCCAGAATCATTATGAATAATCACATTCACTTTAAGGAATGGACTAGAGCTAGTTGGATGTGATTTGTGATTTTTTATCAATAGTTTGTTATTTTGTTCAGCAACAAGCAAATACGAAATTAGTTTAGAATATTTCTTGAAACCTTTCTCTCAATATTGCTACTGTAAGAGCATATTTGATACGTGAAAAATAGAGAGTGTTTTCTCTAACATATCGTAATTAGAAATATTTTTTCCATATAACTTCAATTAAGATGTGATTTTTAAAAACAACTCAATTATAATCACTTATAGATTTAAAATCTTGGAATCTTAAATTAATCCAATCATAACGAGCTTTTGGAAGAATTACTGTCTTTTGGTGATCAAACCTTTCTTCCAAATTCTTCTAAAGTGTAAGTGGATCTTTCATAGTCAAATATTCAATTTTCAAATCTTCATTGAGGTGATGGTAAAGAAAAGTCATTGTCTTGGCTTGATTTTGCAAAGTCTCCTCATTGTTTTTTTTTTAATTGTTTCAACAAGAGCATTTGCATTTAAATAGATTTCAGCATCAAGTCTCTATGATAAATAATTTTTTTTTCAAAAATGTCAATGTCCACAAAGTTGAGTTTTGCAAGATTCATCATTATCAACTATAACAAAGGATGAGGAAGTAAATATATATATATATATATATATATATATATATATATATATGCATCTATATGAAATTGATAATAATTTATTGATTAAGTAGATTATTATTAGAAAACAATGAATGCAACGTAGTTATAGTTGTAGTTCCTTTTCTGATATGGAAGATCAGACAAAACTGTAATCACAAAATATATTTTGAAAAAACCATAATATACATACTAAGAGAAGTACAATCTATATTATTGAAAAATCATAATATTTAATAAAGTCTTTGTATAAAAAAACGATAAATAAAAATTATAGAAATTCATACTAGAGAAAACTTCTTCTTTATTGGCAAAGCTTTCTGCAAAGAAAGCTTCTTCTTCTTTTGGCAGAGTTTCGAGGTGATAATGTATTATAAAACTTTGATTCAGAGCTTAATAAATGAAATCCCTCCCCCCCCGGTGGGTGCATTTCCCTTTTCCTACTATTAAGAGAATACCTGAAACCAAATTTTCATAATGGGCTGATGCATACAGCACTGCTAGCCAAAGGGCCTCAAAAAAGGAGTTAAATCCTCAACCTCTAGATCTTGAAAATGACAACAGATTAGGATCCATTGCTAATTGAACCACTCCTCCCCTCCCCCCACAACAAAAAAAGGGGAAAAGAACTACCAACCGTGAATCTAGATTTACTATAAGTACTCCAACCAATAACCCCCCTCACCATCTTAGTGATCCACTCATAAAAATGCACACTTGCCTTAGACAATCATTTTCTCCAATTCCCAAATCACAGGCGAAAATACCCCCTTGAAATTTTAAGAAAAAAAATTTTATGTATATGATTTCAAAAATTATAATCTCAGATGTTGTTTGTCCCACTAAAATTTATAAACCCCCACCTCACAAAAATTATAACCCTAACTGCATATGGTTTTGGAACCCACAATTTGATATGTTCAAAGCAGAAATTGAAATCGTGCAAAATCTAACTTAAAAGTTAAACACAATATATATAAAGAGAGAAAAAAAGAAAGAATAAAATTTTCATTTCTCTTCTTGTAGCATCTAAATGGGGTTACAAGAGAGCCTATTTATAGGCATTTGAAAGAAATACAAAAGATCATTTTCATTAAAAGTAACAAACTAAAAGTTATATAATGAAAGGTCACATTCATTAAGTATAATAACTCAAAAACCAAAAGTCACCTAGAAAAATCAAAAGCCAATGAACATTTATTTAAATTCCTTAAAATTTATAATAGTGATAAGAAAAAACAGTTATTAGATGTGGGTTATGACTCCATAGAAACTGACTTCTTGATGACTCGAACGATTACCGCCGATGGAATGCAAGACCTGCAAAAACCGCGGGAGGGTGCTCCGACAGGGGAAGCTCCAATGTTCAAATCAGAAAAAATGATTTTTGAGTGTAATGAAATAGACTGAGAGCTTTTGAGAGTGAGAGATTTCCTGTGACCAGTGTGTCTCGTGTCTAAGGCCAAGAGTGCGTACCTGACTTAGAAGGCTTGAAGGTGTCTTATACTTGATAGAGTCACATGCTTTCAAGATGTTACAACCCTACTTTCCTTATGAAGATGATCCGAATATCTTGAAAGTTAAATATTATGAAACGTTCGTGATGTTTATCATATGAGAAGTTCCGTTATTCAGGGAGATCTTTTCTTTATCAGTAACATTCTAGAAATATTGAACTTAAGTAAGGAACCAGAGCCATTAGGGTGTTTTGACCCTTTCTTAGGATCGATGAGGCCGTTAGCTTTCAGTCGATCATTTAGCTAATGCGGAGTTTTTGGGCTTGCTCGTTCAGTAGACCAGGGGCTAAGTATTCGCTCGGGGAGATAAATCCCAATTGACAAATCTCGTTCGATAGGTGGGGTGACTAAGGCCCTATTGTTTGGGAGACAGGGTGACTAAAACCCTTCGGTAGATCAATTGAGTAGTTATAGAGGGTAATCATTCTATAACACAGGGCTATACTTGTCCATCAGTCGGTAGCTGTTCCATCGGTTGAAACGATCCCTTCAGAGTTGTGGACCTTATATGTGGGCCTTTCAAGTATTGACCCTTCGAAACAGGTGTTGAACTATATCCCATCATTTGCCGCTGACTTATGGTGTCATTCCGCAAGAAAGGTATCATGAGTATCCATTGATGCGCGTGTTGTTGTCAGGGTATGCGAATCATCTTTAGACACTTCTTATAAGGTCAGTTGCCTGAATATGCTAAATACTTTCATTTCTTTTTCTTCCTCGAGGGTTATCAGAGAAGTCATTTTTTATAGCAATAGCACAGACTTCTGCTACCGGGGCTTACTCAGGCATTGGTGATATTAGGAGTACAATGTCAATGTAGGAGTTTCAAGAAATTCACACCGATATGTTGATGGGCGATGATTACACTTTGGTGTCTGTCACGGACGTTGATAGAGCTAACATGGCTCTAGAGGGTTGCGTGCCGATGTACCAGCAGTCGGTCAAATATGGATTGAAGGTTCCGTAGATGGTACCTTCACGGAGGTATTATGCCATTGGAACATATTTCCAATTCTCCTGATCCCAAGCGCCCGACATTTGGTAGTTGCTATAGCTCTCTGTTAGGGTTTTGTCATCATCGTTTTGATTTCGATATCTTGTCATCTATTTTTATCCTGATGAGATCCAGGAGCAACAGTTTAACCAGGGGCTAGTACAAGCTACAAACTCAACCCGAGTCCAATTGGAAATTTTGCTACAAAGAGTCTATCGACAAGAATTGGATGAACAAATTCTTTTTTGTGGAATTTATGGACAAGAATTGTGTTAATATACTTCCTGATGCCAATGAGGAGCCGTCCCTAAGGCTAAAACCTCCTACTTTATCTAGGCATGGCCATTTTGTTTGATCAATTGGTGGTTATTGTAAGTCCACTGATCGAAATATATGGATTGATTCTCTGCTGGATAATCAGATGCTATCTTTAGCCGACCTGCTAATTGGGGAGAAGAGGAGGATCAACTGGCCCCTCTTATTGTAAAGAGGGAAGATCAAGTTGGCTAACTCTCTGGATTCTTTTGATGATACTGTGCTAGAAAAGGTTATCACCGATAGGCAGGTTCGGTCGGGCATAAAGAGGTCTCCTCCGAAGTCTCTCGGGGCGTCTAAGGCCCACCTGGGGTCGTTTATTGGGGCGTCTAAGGCCCACTTGGAGTTTTCACCTCCCCTGTATAAGAGGATCAAGACCTTACCACCTTTGTCTCCATTAGGACATGCGCTAGTTACTTTGCTTAAGTGTTCGGACCCGACGATGGTTATACCGATGGAGACAATCATCTTAGATGGAAGTGGATCGACGGGCAATGGGAGCGCCTGTGCGGGTGAACCAGGAGGATTGGAAGATGCTTCCTCGTCTAGTGCCAAGACAAGACCAGATGTTTCTAGAGTCATGGCGGAGGGGATGACAGGGTCTTCTTCTATTGTTTTGGTTTGGCCTTCACGCAAGGGAAAGCTCAAAGTTCCTGATGGGACTGCTTTACTACCTGTCATTCTTGTTCGATCCTTTGATAAGAGAAAAGGCTTGAAAGAGCGAGGGACTATTGCAGTTTGTGCTGGGGACATGCAGTACAGCTATATAGATCTGGCCAAAGCGTATCGCATCGCCAACCAATTAGACTTTTATCGATGTGAGCTCGACCTACATAGAATGTCCTAGGAGCAAATCGGCGGGGCTCTTAACTCTCTTGGTTTGATGGTATCGTTTTCTTCATGCCCATTTGATTTTTTCTTATTCTTGATTTTTTTATGATCCAACTTTCTTTTCAGACAATGGTTTTTGCAGAATTTCAAGAGTAGCAGAAGAGACAGGTAATAAATCACTTGAAGGGACACATCACTAAGTTAAGCAGTCAAGTCCAAGTGCAGAAGAAAATTCTGGACTAGAGGGAGAAGGACGCAGAGGCTGAGAGCATGTTCGGTGTGTTGCTCAGTAAGAAGGAATAGGAGCTAAAAAGCCTCCAGTTAGAGTTGATTCAACGCCAAGGGCAATGCAAGAGGTTAGAATCAGAGGCTAAGGTACGCGGATCGTCTCCAATCAGTCGAGAGATTGGCTTAATTTCGTGAAGAGTCTCTTTGAGTAGCTGAACATAAGATAGTTGATATCGAGGAATCTCGCACAAAAGACACCATTACCTTTAAAGATTCCTAACACAAATTAACTGAGAGATTAAAGTGTGCCGAAGAGGTAATTCATCGAATGGTTCTAGGAGATGCTCTGCCCCTAATTAAGGAGGCCGCAACGATTTGAGGTTCGACCGTCGTTCCCGAGCCCTTACCATAGTCCCAATTGCAAAGGGGTCTGCTTCTCGTGAAATCTCATTACTTCCTTCTGTTCCTTCCGATCCTATGTAGCCTCTGTTTGAAACTTTATATCCCAGTGCCTTTTGCTTTTTGTAATAAGAAATTCTTGACTTTATTGTCAATAGAGATTGTCTTGTTATCTACAGTTGTGTAATTCTTATTATGTTCATCTGATAGAATCAGAGCGACTTATACCCGACATATGGTAGGAGCGGGGAGACGCTAGCTCGTTCGGGGAGTTACATCCCATTTTGGCGACATGTCCGTTCGATAGGAAACTTTAGACAGGAGGGTCGTATCCACCCATTCGAGGAGTTCCATCCATTTTTTATGACACGTTCGATCGATAAGAGATTTTGGATAGGAGGGCCGTGTCCACTCGTTCGGGGAGTTCTATCCATTTTTATGAGAGTTTCATCCCTTTTTGATGACACGTTTAATTAATAGGAAACTTTAGATAAGAGAACAGTGTCCACCGTTTGTTGAGTTATATCCATTTTTTATAACACGTTCGATCGATAGGAAACTTTAGATAACATGACTGTGTCCACCCGTTCGGGGAGTTCCATTCCTTTTTAATGACACATTCAATCGATAGGAAACTTTAAATAGGAGGGTCGTGTCTACCCATTCAAGAAGTTCCAACCCTTTTTGATGGCACGTGAAACTTTAGATAGGATGGTCGTGTCTACTCGTTCGGGGAATTCTATTTCTTTTTATGACACGTTCGATCGATAGGATTAAAGCGATTTAGGCCCGACATTGGGTAAAGAATATGTGATTAAGAAGTCCGTCGAAATGATATCTCACTAATTGAAAATACCCCGTATTTAAGAGAAATGATCGATAGAAGCATACCCCGGTGATCACTTAGGGGTAGAAGTCGAAGGTTCCAGATCACATAACAATGTTCTGATTCCCAGTAAAGTTTTGAACTTGATCTTTATGTGCTTAGTGCTGGGTAGAGCTTCCAGGACGTTCAAATCCAGCCTACCTAAAATGACGTTATAGAGGAGGGGAGATCTACCACGTTGAATATAACAGGAGCGATCGCATGATTGGGAGGTGAGCCAAAGGTGACCGGGAGCGAGATAATACCTTCTGGATATATCCATTCGCCTGAGAGCCTTTGACCGAGCCCGCGTAGGGCTGGAGATGGGTAGAAGTAAACCTCATTCGTCTGAAAGTATCATAGTATAGAAGATTACACCCTACTCCCTGACCAATAAAGATCCTTCTGACCTCGTGCTGCCCATTCCTAGCAATCACTACTAGAGGGTCATGACGAATTGGGTTCACCCCGACTAGATTTTCGTCCGTAAAACCAATGATGGGCCTCTTGCCCTCAGGCTACTTATTGGCATCCATCGCTAGAACTTATTGTGGGGCAGAAGAAGGCAGCTTCGAGGAATAGAAAATCAGCATGACTAGGCGCTCTGCCCCATTTCCCAATGGATTGTGCTGAGAATCCGGAATATCAGAGGAAAAAGAAAGTTTCTGAAGGATGTGCTCACTTTGGACCTAGAGTATTACTCCGTCCCTTCTGTTGGCTGGTGGCCGAACAGCTTGTTGGTTTCCTGACCCATCACATCGTGGCGATTCGTTCCGATAAATGATGGGAGCGTTTCTTTCCTCCCCGTCGATGAACTCTTGCAGCTTCCCATGGTGCACCAAGAACTCTAGTTCATCTTTTAAATTCTTGAAATCATCGATTGTGTGACCATAATCATGGTGGAAATGACACTATTTGATTCTATCCTTGTTGGGTCATTTTCGGTAGATTGTGGAGGCTACCGGACGTACGGCTTATCTCTAATCAGGGATAAGACCCCGCTAGGGGTCTCATTTAGAGGGGTGTAGTTATTATACCTCTATGGAGGGGAGAGACCTGCTTGATTCTTCTTCGATGGGGACCTCCTGGGTAACCGGTTGCTTTTCTTTCGAACGGATCGGTCCCTTTTGTGATCGAACATCTCGGCATTCTAGCAGCAATATATTTCTCGATTTGGACATAAAATTCCTGGATGGTGGCTGGAGGATTCTTCATCATCAATATTTTCATACCCGAAGGCTGTAACCCAGTTAATAGCGTAGCCAATGCGATAGAGTGATCCAGAGTTGGGATTTTCATCATCTCAATCTTAAATTTCTCCAAGAAATCCCTTGGGGGTTCATCATCTCTTTGGTTTACCAATAAGAGTGACATGGACTTTCTCTTGGCTCCCCAGCTGATCACGAAGTGGGTCTCGAATATTTGGCGAAGTTGGGAGAAAGTCTGGATGTTGAAGGGTGGGAGTGAGTTAAACCATGTCAGCTTATTTTCTTTGAGAATAATAGGGAAATGTTTGCACATCGCGGCATCCGACATGTCTCTTGAGACCATTACTATCACAAAGTGTGCCACGTGTTCGCGGAGGTCAGTCGTTCCGTCATACCTCTCCATAGGAGGTAAGAGTGTGCCCCACGGTATGGGCTCTATGGAAACTTTCGTATCAAAAAGTGTCTCCCCCGAGGAGTAAAAGAGATCCTTGTCTTTCTTCGCCCCTATTTTTTTGAGTTCATCCGCCACAAGTTGTTCGACCTGTTTTCTCAGGTCATCTATGTCATGGTGGGAAGTTTTGGATAGCTCGTGGTGCGGGGGTGACGCTCATCGTTGGAGGTACTTGGATCGCTCGGTGGATGACTGGCCCTCAGGCCTAAAGGCTCGGCTGAGGCCCTCCAATTACTTGTTCATGTTTTGGGTTTTTGATTCCAACCTCTCAATCTGGGAATGGCTAACTCATTCTGGCACAGGAGTCATGATCGACTGTTCTTAAATCGCAGGTTGCAGGATTTGCTCCGGGTGAGATGGTCGTGAAAAAACCACAAGATCACGAATGGAGTGATTGGGCGCCGAGGAAATACGACTTCGGAGAGTTTCGCGGTGCGCCCATCTACAGTGGGGGGTGACTTTCGAAATTGTCATGATTCTTTTCTTTGGAGGCATGGTTGTGCAATCGATTTGTTGGTGTTATAAAGGTGGTTGCTCTAGTCTGTTTCCACAGACGATGCCACTGTTGGATGTGGATTATGGCTTCACAGATACTGGCTCCTTGATGACTCGAACGGTTACCGCCGATGGAATGCAAGACTTGCAAAACCATTGGAGGGTGCACCAGCGGAGGATGCTCCGATACTCAAGTAAAAAAAAATGGTTTTCAAGTATAATGAAATAGATTGAGAGCTTTTGAAAGGGAGACATTCCCTATGACCAATGTGCCATGTTTCTAAAACCAAGAGAGCGTAACTAACTTAGAAGGCTTGAAGATGTCTTATACCTGATAGAGTCATGTGCTTTCGAGGCATTACAACCCTACTTTCCTTATGGAGAAGATTTGAAAATCTCGGGATTTAAATATTCTGAAACATTCGTGATCTTTATCTTATGGGAAGTTCTGTTACTTGTGGAGATCTTTTCCTTAGCAGTAAGATTCTAGATATATTGATTTTAAGTAGGAAACTAGAGTCGTTAGAGTGTTTTGACCCTTCCTTGGGATCGACGAGGCCATTAGCTTTCGGTCAGTTGTTTAGGCAATACGGAGCCTTTGGGGCTTGCTCGTTTGGTAGACTAGAGGCTAAGTATCCACTCGGAGAGATAAATCTCAATTAACAAATCTCATTCGATAGGTGAGCGACTAAGGCCCTATCGTTTGAGAGACAAGCATGACAAAAATCTTTTGGTAGATCAATTGATTAACCATAGAGGGTAGTTGTTCTATAATATCGAGCTGTGCTTACCCATCGGTCGGTAGTTGTTTCATCGGTTAGAACAATCCTTTCAGAGTTGTAGACCTCGTGCGTGGGTCTTTCAAGTGTTGATCCTTCAAAACAGGTGTTGGGCTATGTTCCATCAACAGTCATAATAGGATATGTCCATTTCTTTTGGAAATATTTTTAAAAATAATTCAATTATAGTATCGTGTAACAATTAAGTTTTCATAAAAAATGTTTTCTTAATGCAAAGTGAAACTCGTACCATAAGAAAGAGCATGAAACTAGTTTTACAATGCCTCTCTAGGATGTGCCCTCTTTAGAAGAAAAAAGAAATCTCAAAATTCAGAAAATACAACGAAATCGGTCATTTTTACACACTATTTTGATGGTGACAAAATGCTGCTATTTTCATGCTATTCTCTTCTTGTCTGATATTTTAGCATGATATAATGATATTTTTGGCTTACCCATATATAGTTGGATAATTATATAATGATATTTTAGCATGATATTTACAATACCTCTCTCTACTCACAGCATTATATAATTTTTATGCACTATTTTTCTCTCTACTCACAAACCAAGCGAATGAATACAGTATAGGAAGTCAAAAGGTTGTGAGGTTGATACGAAGAAAGCTCACTCAAATAGGCCTTCCACCATGACAATTTTAGTGCTTTCTGTGGCACAGGCGGTGTACCTCTATTATGTAAGGATGAGTAACGCAGGAGAGATAGACAA
The DNA here is from genome assembly GCA_037126225.1 of Dillenia turbinata. Classification (NCBI taxonomy): domain Eukaryota; kingdom Viridiplantae; phylum Streptophyta; class Magnoliopsida; order Dilleniales; family Dilleniaceae; genus Dillenia; species Dillenia turbinata. Next base: position 2,693,964 of record JBAMMX010000012.1, read on the forward strand.
ATAGCAACAGAGTTTGAAAAGAGAAAACTCTAAACTCTCAAAAGAGAAATATAATTCTCAAAAAAAAAATATTATTAATCATGAATACCAAAATAATAAAACACTATAAGTATTTATAGGGAATGCAAATCACATAAATTAAGAAACTATAAAAACTAGGAAACTAGAAAAATTAAGAAACTAGAAAAATTAAGAAACTAAAATTAGAAAAATTAGAAAATTAGGGAAGTTAAGAAACTTTAAAAATTAGGAAATTATAGAAATTAGAAACTAATAGATCTCTTTCCTCTTTTTTGAGCCACCTGAATAATTTTTAGAAATTTATTCCATATCAGTCTCCCCTTCTTGAAAGAACTCGTCCTCGAGTGATACTTTCAATGTCTGCATCTATATCCTCCACTCTCTCCTTTGGTTTTCTTTCCCAAAAACTTATGTTGAGTATGATAAATATCAAAACAACTGCTATAACCATATAATCATAGTCAACCCCAAATTCTTCTACCCCACCCACGTGCTTGTCTGAATTAGACTGATAGTAAACTTTCCTATTTACTAGATCAATCTTAAAATATTCAGCTTCCGAATAAAAAATATCTACTTTCTTTCTAATTATATTGTGAATTGATTCTATGACATTGCGAACTTCTACCGTACCATATATAACACTTGGTAGCAAGGGGGTGAATGCTAAGTAATTATGAGGTACTAATATCAGAATTTCATATGACGAATCTTCTAGATTTTTCAAAAAACTTGTTTTAGTCCAACCTGTGTCAAGTACCATTACTTTCTTCTGTATCTCAGCCTCTAATGAAATAATGGTATTTGCGAACTGTAATAGTTTTGGTGAGCCAATGTCTGCCATACCATGCAATGAGTTTGAATTTGCACATGGAACAAGATCACGCCCACTATTTTGAAAGAGACCATTCTATTTTGTATCTTCTTGTTTAGGGATTAGAAGCACTTTTCTACCCACTAGGGTTTGCACTTCTTCATCTTCTCCATCTGGCTCACAGATCCCTTCTTCCTCATCAGCAGACTTTCATCATTCTCCCTTCTATAGTCGACAACATGAACTTGACAACGTTGAGGGTAATTGTTAAACTTATACCCAACTTGTCCACACCTGTAACACTTATCTCCCATCGGTTTTGAATAAGAGTTGTTGTTAGTTGGTTCCTTCACATACTCCTTCTCTGTCATATCTTTCTACACAGGTTCAGAACTAGATCGTATATTGACTCTCGGGTTTGCCCTAGATGCCTCCGCAATGGGTTTATGGGTACCTTCACTCCCGTAAAATTCCCTAAACTCCATTGATTCGACTCTCTAGGCCATATTCTGGGCTTCACTGAGGGTTAGAATGATCTGACAGTCAATTTTATCATGGATTGCAGATTTCAACCCATGAATATATCTCACTACCTGTTGACCTTCAATCTCCATTAAATTATTCCGTGCTGATAGTCGTAAGAAATCTACCGTATATTCAGCTATAGATTTTTGCCCCTGCACCAACGTCTGGTATTAATGGAATAAAAATTGATCATAATCTGGAGGAAGAAATCTGGCGATCAACATCTTTTTCATTTTTGGTCAAAACCTTATTGTCTAGTTTCCCAAACGCTTTCGTTGGATCTGAGTTTGTTCCCACCACGAAGAAGCTCCATCTTTTAATCAATAAGCCACCAACTTTACTTGTTTTTCTTCTAAAATCTCTGCAAAGTCAAAAAATCTCTCAATTTCTGCTACCCAATTCAGAAAATTTTCGATATTTAAATTTACATTGAATGAAAGGATATCGACTTTCAATTGGAATTCTTCTTGTCGATATTGACGAGTTGCCCTTGAATTAGGGTTATGATAAAAAAATTGAGCAATCTCCTCGTCTGAAGAATTATTCTCGTTGGTCTGAACCCTTCGAGATTGTTGTGATAATATATGATTGAAGTGAGGTCCCTGAACGATTCTCCTAGCGTCACCTTCACCTTCTATATTGCCCTGGTTTGATCGCGACGTCTGCAATTCTGTTTTTGCCTGCTCTATTCGTGATTCTACCCGCTCCACTCGAATAGACAAAGTTTGAAGTGCAGCCGTTATGACTTGTAACTCTTTGAACACGTCAGAATGAGTACTACCTTCACCGGTTTGGTTGGCCATCGTAAGGGAAAACCTTGGCTCTGATACCACCTAACGCGGGAAAGATAGAAGAATAGTAACAGAGTTTGAAAAAAGAAAATCCTAAACTCTTAAAGGAGAAATATCATTCTCAAAGAAAAATATTATTAATCATGATACCAAAATAATAAAACACTATAAGTATTTATAGAGAATGCAAATCCTATAAGTTAGGAAACTATAAAAACTAAAAAATTAGAGAAATATAGAGATTAGAAAAATTAAGAAACTAAAACTAGAAAAATTAGAAAACTAGGGAAGTTAAGAAATTTTAAAAAGTAAGAAATTATAGAAATTAGAAATTAATGGATCTTTTTCCCTTTTTTGAGCCACCTGAATAATTTTTAGAAATTTATTCTACAACAATGAGAAGTCGAGATATAGCTATTGAATTCAAATACAAAAGTGCTTCTCCAGATCCCACAAATTGTTTACAAGCTTGCTTAACCAATCCTTTATCCTATCTATGGGAAGCATGGTCAAGTGCCAAAAACTTGAATGATATCATAGCAGGAAGATGGTCTATTCCGAATTTGTCTATGTGTGTGGTGTGCCTCCTTTTGGCTATTAACGAATTAAAAGTGATGTTCTACCTTTGCCTTGTGTTGAGAGTTTCTATGCGTCAAACTGCCACCACCACTACACTACCACTAGGATGTCGTCAAAAGCACAATAAGGAGAGATTCAAAACAACATACTCCATACTAACAATTTCTTTTTTTTTTCCTCACAAACCGGTATCTAAGTTTAGAATGATTAATCCATTCTTAACACTGTAAAATTAATTAAAAGATTAACTCTTTTAAATCTTACTTTTTCATTCTCGTGACTCTACAAGTAACCATTCGGTATAACTCAGATGTTAGTTAAGAGCACATAATATCATTTAACTCAACTTGGGTGAAAGCCTCCTATCCAGAATCCTAGTTTCCTTTCCACATAGTATATGGTCTCTAGGCAAATACCCATTAGGCCTATCTGTTCATTTAGGCCTTCTAAATGAGTTCACAGTTTTTTTAATGGTTATTTAATCTTTTTTATTTAATTGTGAATGTGATTGAGGCTTGTCTTTCACGTGAGGGAAGCATGTGGAAATCTCACGTGAGCACTGCTACTGATTGGTTGGAGTTGGACAAGATTTCATGCCGCGCCAAACATAATGAATGGGCTTTTAAATTTGCAATACAAAATCAATTAGGGAATCCCTTACTGGCCTCACCCATCTAATTGGGATCTTTTTTTTAGTCAAAAAGCTTCAATCTTCAATATTGTTTCTCTATATTTAATTCATAAAAGTATAGTTTTAAAATTAAGTAATGTCCATAGCACGTGACAGTACTTAATTAGGTTGTCATTCTTGCTCAACTTTGTAATAGAGATTTGTTTATACATGAACTAATAGAGATTTGTGTAGGGTAGTATACCTTTAAAAAAAGGAAAAGTGGAGGACTGTGGTGGGGGTGGGGTGGGATTTGGTTAGGGTTGTGACAGAACAAAACGTGCATAGATTCCAGAGGATGGGGTTCCCAATGTCACGACCCTTAAATTAGGGGACTCTTTTGTGCTTGCAGCGCCGTTTACAATTTCATGATTTTTTAAGGCTTTGGCTTTGTATAGTCCCATTTGTAATTCTTTAATGAACTTTCTGGGTCCATAAATTTTGTGCTATTTTATTTTTCTTAAATATAATAAAAATATGAAGAAATAGTTTATATAAATATTGTAAAGTGTGATGCATAATATCATTCTAGCTCAACTTGTTATGGTTATAAACAAACACTAATTGTACTACTAAACAAAAAAAGATTTGGTGGGGTGAGGAGAGAAAAGAATGGGGACTCCTCAAATCATGTGCAATGGCCTCAAAATGAGGGATTGATTTTGTTAAAAGTTACTAAAAAAACAATAGACAGGCTCCACTTACTTCCAAATTTTCATTTATTAGTTTTTTAAACATTATGGTTCTCTATGGTCTATTTTGGCTTTTTGGGTTTTGGTCTTTTGCCCTTTTTATGTAAGATTATGACCAATTGGAGATAGGGTGACTCATACTTTGTTAATGTAGTGTTTGGTATTGGTACACCCAAATGATCATTGGGTTGTAAATTTTGTATCATTGCCATTGCCATCCATAGTTACCCAACTCCTTTGTCTTATTTTGTCTCTTCACACAAGTTGATCCTTCAAACATTACTTCTACTTCCCGCCAAGTCACTGTAACTTTATCCTTTTTTTATTTTTTTTAATTTTTTTTTACTATTTTCATATAGATTAGAACACTGGAATTAAGGGTAATTCACTTGATCAAAAGACAACTTAGGTACATAATTCTTTCAAATACATAATATATCAACGTATTGCGATAAAATTTTAATATATTATGATATATATGATAATATAACTTAATGATAATAAATGGTAACAGAATAACGTTGTATATATGCCCGGGTTCAAGGAGGTTGTGATGGGCAGCTAGACACAAAATTCTCAATTATTAAGTTTCTTCCATCAAACCCTATTATTTTTTGGGCTATGATTATTATATGGTGGAAATTAAGATGCTATTGTACAGGTTGGTCTGATTTTGTTGAATAATATGGGGTGATTGTCACTTAAAAAGTCATATTATTCAGAAAAAATAATGATTTAAGAAATGTGTACGTACACACATGCATGAATAAAGAAAATATAAAGGGGGGCGGGGTGTTGGGTCATTTGCTGGAGCAAAAATCAAAGAAGTGCCATTGGATCAAACAGCAAGAACTGAACCACTTTCACTTCTTTCGATGGATGCTCCTGTGCCCTTGTTTAGGTCAAATTTATTATACAATCTACTCAATATTTATTAATTAATTAATTATTATTTGTTTTAATGCAAGAAATGATGGGCAATCATACTAACTTGGAGGGTGAAGGATATAACACGCGCAAATTTAAAAATAAATAAATAAATAAGTAAATTATTCACCATGCCTGAGCGCATGGGCGCTGCATTGAGCATGAGCATGAGCAAGCCTGCGGAATCACCAATCTTCGATGATTTTGTACACACTCTTTGTTTCAAAAATCTAAAAATATTAGGGTTGGTTTATTGTATAATCTTAATAATAAGTGTTTATAAACTTATTTTAGTGTTGAAATGATTTATTATTAATACCATTTAAATAACTATTTTTTTTAATGCATGAAAGTAAAATGTTTTGTAGAGGTTATAAATTTATCCAAACACTCTCTTAAGAATTTCCTTTTTTATTTTAATTTGATGACAATTTTTTTTTTATTCTCTTCTTTTTTATTTGGTAATCAGGGAAGGGAGAAAAGAGGGCATTTGACTAAATTTATAAGTTTTTCAAAATATTTCATAAGCTGTTTGAAAGCATGCAATCTCATTAAATTTATTTGATAATTCTTTTTAAAAGGTTATAAATTCTAAAAATTTGTTTTAAACTTATAAGCTATTTTAAAAAGTAACTCCAGCCCGACTTTTTTTTTTTTAATTCTATGAACTAATTAAAAGAGGCTGACAAATAATTAAAAGAGGCTGACTCTTAGTGCAATGATAGAATTGCTATTTTTGGTGATCTTGAAGTCATGGATTCGAAACGTAAAAATAGCCTCTTTGTAAAATGTAAGGGAAATATTGTATACATATATGTTTACCCTTTCCTATTCCGTATTAAGTTAAGGAGTATTTTATGTATCAGGTGAGCCATTTTTTTATAAACCAACTAAAATAGCTTAATTAATATTTTATAATCCCCTCTTCACCCTTTACATGGCTATTTACATTATATTAACTATATCATGTCATTTTTGCTTATTTCAATACAAAAAAGAGATTATAAAATCTTAGGGTTAACAAACTCAGTAACGATTTAAAAAATTCATAAAATATCTAGTAAGCAATTGTGTTTTATTTTAATTAAACAAAAATAAATTCAACAATTTATTTTTCAAATAAGACATAGGACTCTCCGATTGGCCAAAATTAAGTTAAAGATACGTTTGATTGGAGTATATTTGAAACATATCTTATATACTGAATTTTGATAATCAACTTGAAAGTTGGTAGCAATTATGGGTGAATGTCACGCCCCGATCCTCGAATCGACCACGTGACAGCTGCCGCGTAGTCTCGGTACACGGGCAGAACCTCCCCATATACCGGGACTCCGCAAAGCTATCAAATTTATAATAAATCATAAAAAAAACATAAACCCTTCAAGACATGAAATCATATAAACAATACACATGCAAGGAGTGGGAACCTGTACATGCACGAGTACACATCAGCACACAACGGGGAGTGGGAACCTGTACATGCACGCATGCGATGTGGCCATCCTAGCCATCCAAAATTCTCAACAAAAGCAATCAAAGGATGCACCGGTCCGTTTAACTCAAATCAGCACACACACAAGGCCAACCCGGCCAACCCAATTCACATGTACGCATCCGGCCATCCCGGCCTTTCAAAAATCAAATAAAGTCCAAATGTCCCAATTATACAATAAGTTTTTACCAAAATGAAATTTCAAAACAAAAGAACAAGTCTCCCTTCCATGGATTTCAAATCAAACTAAAATAACCTTACATCGCTCTTATACCTAACAAGTCAGCGGATGAATCTTCACAAGCTCCAACTGCTGTCACGGACCTAAGCTTTCTCTGAAAGGTTTGAAAGAGAGGGGTGAGTATTGGGAAATACTCAGTAAGTGTATAGCATGTTATGATAATAAATGAGTGATGATTGTGGACATGTCAAATATCATTCTCAAAATCATACGGTCACATCAATAAATCTCAGTGTAAACAAGATCTCAACAAATCATGATAATTAAATCATATGCATCCAGTTATCACATTTTTGTTTTCAAAAATCACGGGGTTGCCAAAATCTTTCTACCAAAGGCTTGGCCCAGACCAATGGTGAAATCGCCAAGGGATTCCTCATCAATGTCAATAAATCATACACAATACCCCATTCCTTGGCTTTGGCTCAGGCCTCCCCTGGGGTGCAACCAGGCTAGTCTGAAGGGAGGGATTCAGAGGCACCTCTCGAGCGCAGCTACCTCGTCATCCAATATAACAACCCAACCACGTCACCTCATCGGGTCGCTCCGTGGAGGGAATGACTATAGCCATTATCCTTGCACACCGCACCATTTCGCAATCATCAAATCATATACCAAGGTGTGCCAACAGCACCATTTCACAATCATCAAATCACATATCAAGACGTGCCAACAGTTATTCAAATTCTCAGTACACAAGTTCACGTCAATCGCTTTCAACGCAAGTCAATAAACATGGCACATCATTTTTCAAATAATACATGGATGCATTCGGTGATTCAAATCTCCTTTCGGGACATTCCACAATCATAAAATAATTTTAAAGCATTCGTAAACTCATTTGAAACATTTTGTAAAATCAGTATAAAGTATTTTCTCACTTAAAATCATAAGCATGTATCCACTCACCTCTTGGAAGGGTGATCACTCCCAATTCCTCGATCAATCCCCAAATGACTCCTTTCGAGTCTCCAAAAGGTCACCCTAGTCAAATCATCACAATTTGTCATCAAATTTCTAATTATTTTAGAGTTTGTCATTTTCCCTAACTTTGTACAAATCTTAATTCCTCAATTTTTGGATATACTCTAATGTCATCGATTGCATTTCACTTATAAATAAATAATCAATTGAAAATCAAACCCGATTCAACCCTAAAACCAATCAAAGTCGGAATATACTTAAAATAGATAAATTTCCTACGAAATGGAAAAATCTTTGAAAAATCATACACTTTTCGATTCCTATCTAATTTCCTCAAACCATATGTCATTTTCAAGGTATTAAAGTATATTTTCATAATACAGAAATTGTATTTTGATTTCCTATATGCAGGACCACTTAAAATGATAAAGACTGCATTGATCCTTAACTTAAATCCCAAATTCTGACTGTTTTCATGCATTCGTCAAATTAAACTCTAAAAGAAGTTATTCTAATCAAGCCAATACGATTCTATCCTCCGGAACAGTCCAATTCATATAAAATCCTATAATTAACCTAAATAATTACATAAAATCATCAGACAATGCATTCTAATTGAATCTAACATACATCCTACACATATACAACATTTCTTATCCTAATTTACCCTAAATTCATCCAATTAAATCGAATAAGTTAATATTTTACCTCACCTAGGGTTTACTGCAGTCCAAAACCCTAACGTCCGTGCGACATTCGATTCAATCCGAAACCTGCAATACCTCCAATTTGAAGCAAAATTTAATAATTAGTCCTAATTACTTAGAAAAATCGAAACCCTAGGTCTAGGATTAGAAGTCAGTCCTTACCTGCGCAGGGGATGAGTCGCAGTCTCGACCTAGGGTAACCTAAACCTACTGCTCCTATCGGTTTGGGGCTCTGCGATCGTCGCACAAGAGGGTTGCAGCGGCAAGAACACCGTGCGCAAGTGAGCAAGGGAGAGGCAATGGACAGCGTGCGCGGGAGAGAGGGAAGAACTCTGTCGCGCGAGAGAAAGAACGGAGAGAGACTCGAACAGAGTCAGAAAGTGAGAGAGCGATTCGACTGAGAGTGAGTGAGAGTGAGTCGAAGGGAAGTCACGATAGAGAGAGAGACCGTGAGAAGAGAGGGAAACAGAGGTGCAATAGAGAGAGAAATCAGAGAGAGAAAGAACAGAGAGAGTGATAGAGAGAGCGATGGTGGCTTGCGGTGGTCGGAACAATCGCCGGTGAGGCGGAGAAAGGCGAAGGAGAGGGAAGAGTGGCGGAGAGACGAATCGGGTGAGAGCGGAAGAGACGAAGAGAGGGAGAGACGAATTCGATTAGGGTTTCGTATCCCTAATCGAATTGGGGACGCAGCGTTTTGCTTCAAAACGCTGCGTCTCCTGCTCCCTTTTTTTTTTTTTTTTTACATAAAATAAATATTCCAAATATATATATATATATATTTAAATATACCAAAATCCCAATTTAAACCCAAAATCAAAAATCAATAAAATTTAAAATTTTTTTTTATATTTATCTAGACATTTACAAAATATCTTTAACACCGAATTTTCGGTGTTACAGTGTAAATTGTTTGATTCGGTTCGGTTTAGTGTCACAACAGAATCGAATTGAAAATTGAAATTTTAAAAAATTTTAAACTTAAAATCAAATTGAATTTAATTCGGTTTAAACTAAATTGAACAGAATAAATTCTGTTCGGTTTGGTTCAATTTGGTTTAAACCAATTTTTTTTTCCATTTGTCATTTTTTTTAGGTATAAGGAGATATCATTTATCATTAATGTATAAAAAACATGAGTTTTCTTTTTTTTTTTTGTCTAAATATAATATTTTTAGAACTATTTAGGGTTTAACTTTAAGAATAGTTTTAAATTGGTTTAGATTTTAAAATAATATTTTTTTTATTTAAACCATATCAAGAATAATTTTGGAGAAAAATATTCTTATGAATAATATATTTTTTTAAATAATATAACTTAATCTATCATTTCAATATCATAAAAAATGTAAAAAAAAATTAATTAAATTAGATTTTTTAATATAAAAATATTAAAATAATATTAGTTCGGTTCAAACCGAACCGAACCGAATTTAAAAAATAAAACTAAAACCAAATCGAAATAATTTCGATTTGGTTTAATTTGAATCGAATTTTTTTTTTAAAGAAAAAAACCGAACCTAATCGAAAATTTCGGTTTGATTCGGTTCGAGTTAACAGTTTAACCCAAACCACTTACACCCCTAGTAGCAACATTAAAGGAAATTGTCGATATAAATAACAACCAATGGAGTCTTTTGTGATCGGATTTTTTCTTTTTTCTTTTTTTTTTAAATAAAAAATATGAACATCACTTGCAATTAAGGTAAAATATGTAGAAGAAGTCATAATATCATCCGATCAAAGAAAACAGATTTAAATTCTAATAATAATTTTAGTTTATATGATTATATGACGATAATTAACCCCATTATATAATCCATGAATCTTCTATTGATTTTTTTTTTTAATTAAAAGGTACGACATATATTTGTACGATTGAGCACTTTTGGACCCAAGAAAAATGTGTATGACCCTGGTGTATCTATGTCCATGAAATTTGGGAGGGGGTTTGTAATGTTTAAGTTTTTGAGTAAATCTACCTTAGAATTTTAGATGATCATTGACCTTAGGGACAAACCCCAATCTCTTATAAAGCTTATGCAAAAAAAGGACAAAGATAACCAGATAAAAGGGAAACCAATAATGCATTAGAAAACATGGCTGCCCATTACCATTCGCAAGGTACCCCCTCCCCGGGTATCACCATCCTCCATTTATTGCATGGACATTTTTTCTTTTCTTTTAATCTCCCCCACCCCCCACTTAAAAAAGCTAATACAATAATATATTCTGCATTCTTTTTTCACTCTTTTTTTTCCTTTTCTTTTTCTCGTACATGCATGCATCATTCAATTCATTTTTTATGACCCCGAATCATGAGTTAAGGAAAACTTTCTTTTTTTTTTTTTTTTTTTTTGTGTTGGACCGAATCAATATCTAAATTATTTGATTAATTTGGTCAAATTCTATAAGATTCAATTTAAGAATTGATTGTTTCAATATATAATTTAATATTTGACGGCTGCATCTAACCCAACTTGAAAACCTTACTAAACCCTCTTTCACCTGTCCAAACGAATGAGGATTGATACATGGACCCTAAATAATCAAAAGACCCACATGACATTTGATGGTTGAAACTCATTAAGCCACATACTTATAATTTTTTTTGGATAAAATAAAAAAATTGTGTAAATTGGCAATGCACATGAGAATTCTTAAAGAAAAAAAAGAAAGATCATAAAAGGTTTTATTTATTGTGCTGTATTTAATTTTACGTATAATTATTATTTTTAAAATAAATTTATCACTCAACTATACTAAAATATCATATAATCATATTTAATTATATAATTTATTTCTATCAAATTTTAGCATCTCTTTTTTTTATTTATTTAAAGTAAGGATGGATGGGACTAGACTCTCACAGAGGCCTACCAAAGTGCAGGTCTACTGAAGTGAAACGGGTGCAATGCACGAGGGGGAGTGAAGTGCCAATTGATTGAGTGTAACTGAAACTTCAAACAGAGTTATGAAGTCCAGTGTCTTTATGTGAGTATAAAATTTCAGACATGAAGGAAAAGACGGTCACTTGAAATTGGAGCTACCTGCTCTCTCTCTCTCTCTCTCTCAGATAGGGTCAAAATTTAATCTAAATTATAAACAAAATTGATAATCACAGAACTCTTCCAACTTACTCATGGACCCATGGTGTCTTCCCTTGTTGAGCGTGTCCAAATCTGATAGAGAGAGAGAGAGACAGAGAGGGAGAGAGAATCCTGAGAGAGAGAGAGAGAGAGGCAGTGCATGGTAGTGTGATGAGAGTGAAAGGTGGGTGGTGGTAGTGGTGGTGGTGTTGCAGTTTTGTTGATCTCCATGCACTTTTCTTTTTCCATTTCTTTATTCATTTTGTTTTTCCAAGTAGCCGGTGAATGAAAACCCACTTCAAGTTTTCTTGAGTTCAAAACAAGCAACAACAAGCGGCATTGAGAGAAGCAAAAAAGGAAAAAAAAAAAAAAAACACTCATACACACACAACTCAATCCAATGATGCAAAACCAAGAACAAAGGTTTGGAAATTGAGGCAAATGTCGATGCCCTCCTCGAGACACCAATTCTCTTCTTCCTCCTTGAACCGCTCCCCGTTTTCATTCTTCTTCTTCTTCTTCCTTCTCTCTCCATTTTTTTGGACAACCCCAGTTCTTGCTGTAGCTAATAATGAAGCTTCAATTCTCTATTCGTGGCTTCACACCTCACCTTCACTTTCCTCATCTTCCTCTGCTTCCTCTGTTTTTTCGACATGGAACATTCTTGATTCCACCCCATGTAATTGGACTTCCATACGATGTTCTTCCCAAGGCTTTGTCACTGAAATCAACATACAATCTCTCCCTCTTCAAATCCCAATACCACTCAATCTCTCTTCTTTTAAATACCTCCAAAAACTTGTGATTTCTGATGCAAATCTAACAGGAACCATCCCATCAGAGCTTGGAAGTTGCTTACAGTTGAAAACAATAGACTTGAGCTCGAACAGTCTCATTGGAGACATTCCTGTGAGCATTGGAAACCTCAAGAATCTGCAAGATTTGATTCTCAACTCCAATCAACTAACAGGGAAAATCCCAGTTGAGCTCACAAATTGTTCCAATCTCATCAATCTCTTACTCTTTGATAATCAGATATCAGGCAGCATTCCACCGGAAATCGGAAAATTGTCGAATCTTGAAGTTTTAAGGGCTGGTGGGAACAAGGACATTGTTGGAAAGATCCCAGATGAACTTGGAGATTGCAAGAACCTTACAGTGATTGGTTTGGCTGATACTCGAGTTTCGGGGTCTATACCATCATCATTAGGCAAGCTTGGGAGTCTTCAAACACTGTCAGTTTACACTGCCATGCTTTCTGGTGAAATCCCATCTGAATTAGGTAACTGTTCTGAGCTTGTTAACTTATACTTGTATGAAAATGCTCTTTCGGGTTCGATTCCGGTTGAGCTAGGAAGGCTTAGCAAGCTTGAAAAATTGTTGCTTTGGCAAAATGACATGGTGGGTGTTATTCCTGAAGAGATTGGAAATTGTAGTAGCTTGACTATGATTGATCTGTCATTGAATTCTCTCTCTGGAAGCATACCTTTCTCTTTTGGTGGTCTTGTGGAGCTTCAGGAGTTGATGCTAAGTGACAACAATGTGTCTGGTTCCATACCATCCAATCTATCTAATGCTACTAGTTTATTGCAGTTGCAACTTGATACGAATCAGATATCTGGTCTGATTCCGCCAGAGCTTGGTCAGTTGTCCAATCTTGTTGTATTCTTTGCTTGGCAAAACCAGCTTGAAGGGAGCATTCCTTCAAGTTTGGCGAGTTGTGCTAGTCTACAAGCACTGGATTTGTCTCACAATGCACTCACAGGTAGCATTCCTGCAGGCTTGTTTCAGCTTCGGAACCTTACTAAGCTTTTGTTGATATCTAATGACATTTCAGGCTCTATCCCACCTGAAATTGGTAATTCTGGTTCCCTAGTGAGGCTGAGGCTTGGAAACAATCGAATCATTGGTACCATCCCTAAGGAGGTTGGAGGTCTGAAGAGCTTAAATTTTCTTGATTTGTCTAGCAATCGCCTTTCTGGGTCTGTGCCTGATGAGATTGGGAATTGCTCAGAGTTACAAATGGTGGATATTAGTAATAACAAACTTGAGGGCGGTCTGCCTAACTCAATTTCATCATTATCTGGTTTGCAAGTGTTGGATGCTTCATTGAATCAATTTGTTGGTCCCATCCCTGCAAGTTTTGGTCGACTAGTGTCCTTGAACAAGTTTATGTTAAGCAAGAATTCCTTGTCTGGATCAATACCTTCATCCCTTGGTCTATGTTCAAGTCTCCAATTGCTTGATCTCAGTAGTAACCAGCTTGTAGGAACAATACCTACAGAGTTGTGTAAGATTGAGGCACTTGAGATTGCCCTTAACCTAAGTTACAATGCACTAACAGGTCAAATTCCATCAGAAATTTCAACACTCAACAAGCTTTCCATACTAGACCTTTCTCACAACAAGCTTGAAGGGAGTTTAGCCCCTCTTGCAGCCCTTGACAATCTTGTTTCTCTCAATGTCTCCTACAACAACTTCACAGGTTATCTTCCTGATAACAAGCTTTTTCGACAGTTGGCAGCAGCAGATCTTGAAGGAAATAAAGGATTGTGTACCCAAGGCAATTCATGTTTCTTGAGCAATGTTGCACGGTCAGGATTGAACAATGCAGATAGTGCAAAGCGGTCACGGAGAATTAAGCTAGCAGTAGTCCTGCTGATCACTATGACAATAGCAATGGTGGTGATGGGTACTATTGCAGTTATTCGTGCACGAAGGACTATTGGAGACGATGATGAGTCAGAGATTGGGGGAAATTCGTGGCCTTGGCAATTCACTCCATTCCAAAAGCTCAATTTTTCAGTAGAACAAGTTCTGAAATGCTTAGTTGATGGCAATGTGATTGGCAAAGGGTGTTCTGGAGTTGTTTATCGTGCTGACATGGACAATGGTGAAGTCATAGCAGTGAAGAAATTGTGGCCAACAACTATGGCCACAACAAATGGTACCAGTGAGGAAAAAAGTGGTGTTCGTGATTCATTTTCTGCTGAAGTAAGGACTCTTGGGTCGATCCGCCACAAGAACATTGTTAGGTTCTTGGGATGTTGTTGGAATAAAAACACAAGATTGCTTATGTATGACTATATGCCTAATGGAAGCTTAGGAAGCCTTCTTCATGAGAGGTCTGGAAACTCTTTGGAGTGGGAGCTTAGGTACCAAATTTTATTGGGAGCCGCTCAAGGACTTGCTTATTTACATCATGATTGTGTGCCTCCTATTGTTCATAGAGACATTAAGGCCAATAATATTCTTATTGGTCTTGAGTTTGAGCCTTATATTGCTGATTTTGGCCTCGCTAAGCTTGTTGATGATGGTGATTTCGCTAGGTCTTCCAACACTGTTGCAGGCTCCTATGGCTACATTGCTCCTGGTCAGTATTTATTTCCATATATCAACTTATTTCCATATATGTGTCATCCTAGAAATTTATCGCTTTATTACCAATGATGTGTTGACCTATTATTTTTCGGTCTAATTTCAGAATATGGATATATGATGAAGATAACAGAGAAGAGCGATGTGTATAGCTATGGAGTTGTCATGTTGGAGGTTCTAACAGGGAAGCAACCAATTGATCCAACCATACCGGAAGGGCTACATGTAGTGGATTGGGTGAGACAGAAGATGGGAGGAATAGAAGTTCTAGATCAAAGCTTGCTATCAAGACCAGAGTCCGAAATCGATGAAATGATGCAAGCACTCGGCATAGCCTTATTATGCGTGAATTCCTCCCCTGATGAACGGCCTACCATGAAGGATGTAGCGGCGATGCTAAAAGAGATCAAGCATGAAAGAGAAGAGTATGCTAAGGTTGATGTCCTCCTCAAAGGGTCTCCGGCAACAAATATTCAAGAAACTAAGAGCTCAAGCGGAGTTTTGGGCACATCATCATCAACACAGGCAATGCCTGGTTTGTATCCAAAGAGCAATAACACAAGCTTCTCTGCATCTTCATTGCTTTATTCATGTTCATCTAATGCAAGAATTGGGTTCAAGTGAAGTTTTCCTTTTTTGGGCACTAGAGCAGCTTTTTGAAGAGGGCAAGTTTGTTGCTATATTGAAATTTCATTTTAAGTATTTTGATTTTTCTCCTGTAAAGAAGAAAAGTGTCCTGAGATTTGATTGTTATAAGCTAAATGCAGTGAGCAACAAATGAAGCCAACATTTTCAAGTCTGGCTTTTTCCAAGTTTTATGATATGTTATATCCAGAAACAAATAATACCCTTGTCCATTTCTGAGTTTAAAGCTTTTAAATGCCACTGAATTATCAGTTGGCTTTGTCACTAGATCAGCCATTTTCAAATTACTTGATAAAAGCATTATTTGGATCATTGTGTACATGAAGAGAATTATCCCATGAATGCGCAACATATTAGTATAGAATTTTTTGACTGATTTGGTGGAGTTGCTCGGGGGGGAGAGAGAGAGAGAAAGGAAAGAGTATTTCATAGAAGGACTCGGGGAGACTCTATTCACAATTTAGTCTGCCATTCATGATCTTCAGAAAAACATCAATTCCTTCTGCATTTCAACTCAAAATGAAGTTCTGATGGTTCAGAAACGGTGAATAAGTAAAATGTAGGTTGAATTTGAAAACCACTTTGAGCCCCCACGCCTGAATCTTCATCTTTCAAGGTGGTACCTTCATGATTGAAATTGCAAAAGAAGAATTTCATCAAATTGGGCATTGAAATTCCTCTTGCTGTTTCGAAACTATGTTTAAAAGTTATTAGGAACTTGAATTAAGGCTCTATCTTTAAGAAAATGGAGGATTTGAACCTTTTGAGTTTTCATTGATGATAGACCGCTGGAATGAAGGGGATGACTAAGAGCTCGAATCCCTAAATTGACACTGAAATGTAGCTGAATGGTGAATGAAAAAGTATTCTAAGACAAAATACAAACGAGAGAATGATCTTTGGGCATGATTTAAAGCTTTGGCCTTGTAATCAATGGCAGAGAGTATAGTAGATAAAGGCGAATTGGAACTACTATGAAGACGAAATCAATGACGTCAACTAAAAGGTATTTTAAAGTTTAAGAATTCGATCATAGGGAAATTAATCCCTTTTTTTTTCTTACACTAAAATCAGATTAGTGGAATATAATCGTGATCAATAGATTGTTCCTTAAAAAAATAGCAAAATGAACCGGTATAAAGTTAAGAGACATTGCGACTAAGTTCACATCTCAAACTTTGATTTCTAACCTCATGAAACTTTAATATATCTAATATAACTCCTTGAGTAGATCAAACTTAGAAATTTATAGGGAAAATGTTGACGATGGATGATGCATGACTCTATGTCGTCAACTAGACTCTATTTGGGACTAGAGATGGAGGTCTTCTCTCCCTTTGGGACTAGATGATGCATGACTCCATGTTGTCAACTAGACTCTGTTTCAAGAACTTCTGCATTTCAACGTATGACCCATAGTTTTGGGACTAGAGATACAATTTGGCTTCTCCACCCATTTGATGAGGGACAACTACCTCAACATAGATTTATTTTGTGTAAATTTGAGTTTGTTATAAATGTCACTCGTCCTCTTTTGGCTATTGGGTACCAATTCCTCGAACCGGGACAAGAACAAACACTAATCCATAGGCGGCTTCACCACTTAGCCAACAGTAGGTTGGTGTCATCCCAGAAAGACCTAAAAACAATGAACATGTTACTGGAAAATAAATCTTGAATACCTCAGATATTTTGGTAGTTTATCGATAGTTGATCTTGTGGATGAGATATTAAGACGCTTAATCAAATATCAAATTCAAAATTTGAAAATAAAAATTATACTTGAAGAGTCATGCTTTAAATAAGATTTTAGCACGAATGGTAAAAGAAAAAAAAATAAAAATAAAACTGATAATTTTGAGCCCTTGCAAGTCAAAATGGGGCCCAAATTTTGTGTTGGGCATCTAACCCCACTTTGATAAAAGTGCGTGCCCATATTATGGACCCAGCTGAAGATGACCCACTTTTTCCTCATACCCTAGTTAGGCAATCAGGGATTCAGATAGAGAGAATTGATTCCCACTTTTGCTTCCCGAGAATCTTTAGACTGCAGTGCATAAACCCGACCGCCTTTTCGTATTGGCCATTGCACGTTGTCACACACAATTTTCTGAGCCCCATCATATTGCATGAAAATTTCCAGCAAATTTTATAATTCTTTTCAGAAAAATTTCCCTAAATAAAATGATCCTCTGCTTAAAAATTTGTAAAATCCTATACACAAGAAGCAATTATTTGGAAATTATTAGCCGAAGCAAAAATAAAACTTTTATTCAAGCAAGTTAGAAAGAAACAATACTTATTATTTTTTTCAAGAAAGAGAAAAGAAAAATGAATTGCCAATGACTTTGCAGGACTGATTTGGAAAGCAAACATTTATCTGCCGAATCACTTGCCCATGACTTTGTCCTTGATCATCTCGCCGGCAGCCTTTGAAACATCTTTAGCCATTTGTCTCACCTATTCGCCAAAAAAAAAAAAATGCAAAACCAGATTAATCCATTACTCACTTTTGCTTCATTTTTTAACCAATAATAATACAAATTTGCATTTTTTGGATGAAATAAGTTTGAACAAAAATACACCCTTCCCTCCCTCTCTCTCTCTCTCTCTTAAAATATAATATGAATACTAAATTAAGAACAAGAGCAAACACAACTTTTGTAGGAAATATGAATATCAAACAAAGGAATCAAATAAATTAAAAAGGAAATATTCATGAAATTTTATAACTATGAAAACTATAAATACACAACTTTTATATCACTGCTTGGTAGAGAAGGTAAGTTGGTCGAAACAATATAAATTTTTGTATTTTTTACTGTTAGTATTTGAACTTTATATTTTCTAGTAATTTTCACAACGGAGAGCTGTTCATGGGACTTGTTTTCTAAATATGTTTTTCATAGTATTTAAGTTTAATTTAAATTTATTGCGAATTGATCCATATGAGTTTGTATGTTTGTAATTCTTCCGTGCAAAAATATTGTTGGAACACCCCTTTGCTTTCATAATTAAAATTTTATTGTTTTACCCCCCTTTTTTTTCCCAAAATTGATCAAGAAAAAGCATATAACACTGATTGGACTTTCTTGGAATTTAGACTAATACTACTTAAGACTTTTGTGAAAATGGGAAATCTTCATCTGCTTTTCCTAAGTGAGGGGTACAAAAGGAAAAAAAAAAAAAAAACTATATCCCCTTGGCTCTTTGTTCTTTACATGAAGCAGCTTTCTCTTATATTAACAAGAGGTTTGATGAAAGGAGTGGAAGCCTTTATAGTGTTCCACCCATGGGCAGCATATCTTTCATCTCCTGTTTGTTTATGACTTGTTGCTATTTACTAAAGCATTAAAAAAAGAAAAGCTAAGGTGGTCTGTATGACTCTTCATGAATTTTGTCGGGGTTCAGGGCTGTAGGTCAGTGATCACAAATCCAAGGTGTTTGCTGCCCTGGTTGTGCATGGAAGGAGGCGAGACCAGATTTGTAACTTCCCCACTACAAATGATTTGGGAAGTACTGGGGCATTCCCCCTAATTCATTCCCAGGTGACTAAAACAACTTTTGATCATGTTACTTTATAGAGAGGATGCAATCTAAACTTTTGGCTCGGAAAGCTAAATAAACTTCACTCAGATAGTTACCCTTGCTAAGACCACTCTGAATATACAAGTCCAATCAATGAAATCCTTATGGTTCCCTTCTTCTTGTTGTTGTGATTATATCTTCCTTTATTTGGTTTGCAAAACAAGATGGGAGAGGTATTCACTTGGTGAATTAGGACTCGGTCACCAAGTAGAAAAGGTATGGCATGCTTGGCATTCATAGGGCTTGAATGCATTCTCGAATGAAATGATACCTTATATCAATATGTTTAATTCGATCTTGGAACGCCAGATTTTTAGCAAGAGCTTGTGCAGATTTATTGTCAATACAAATTTCTGTAGCTCCCACTTGAGGCTAGCACAATTCTTTCAACAGTCTTCTAAGCCAAACAACATGACAAGTGCCAGCATTCGTAGCCACATATTCAGATTTATAAGTTGAAAGTGTGATAGTTTGTTGCTTCTTAGAACAAGATTTATGGTGCTCTTTCTATTATTAATGTCTCTGATAAAATCACCATTACAAAATCCCCCAAGTTTCAAATCAATAAATGAGAAATAAAATAGCACAAAATCAATAGTACCTTATAGGTAATGAAAAATTCCTTTAGAAGTTTTCGTGTCAGTTGTGATAACAGCAATGTTATTAGAATCGTACCGTATATCGACTCATGAACTTTAAAATTATGATTCAACCGGCTCAACTATGGGTCAATGTGATTGAACCAGTTGTTTTTTAATAATAATTAAAAAATATAAAAAATTATTTTTAAAATAAATATATTAATTTCATATTATCATATAAAATTTAAAAATAAAAATTTAATAAATATAAAATCAACAATCATTTTTAAAATTTATATTAAATAACAAATTCAGTTAATCGATTAGTTTGAGAAATTGAGAGAGCAGAGGGAAAAGATGAGAAAGAAGAGGACAAATTGATAGGTTTGGAGAGATTTTTAGGGATTTTGATTTGTAGAAGTTTTTTTTTTTTTTTTTGTCTTATATTTTAAAAAACTTAAATTCTTTTCTATTTAAAGTTTAATGAATTAAACTCTAATGAATTTTTTCATATTTGACAATTGAATGCAAAATTCGTCTGGGTTACAATAATATCCGGATCAGATGGTTTACTAAAAAACCATGGTTGAACCGTCTTTACCCACGGTTCAATTACTTAGGAGGTATTTCATTCAAACCGACCCATTTTGATACTGTATGATTCTGATAACCTTAGGTAGGAGTTTCCATGAAACAACTCACTACACCTAGGACAAGAGAACATCAAGTCTCATACATGCACAAGAAAGAGCGAATGGTTTCCTGCTACCCACTACAACTCACTACTACCTACACCTATGAGTCAAACTTCTTTTGGAAAGAGCCGAATCTTCCTTTTCTCCATCATCAAACTTGGACAACTTCACTCCAAATTTCATGGATATGTTCCCAAAATTGTAATCAAGACTTAAATTTCCTGAGAATTTCCTTACATAGTCTTCTTGAGAGATAAAAATGCCACTTTGCATTTGTTTCACCTCTGACCCAAATATTAGGACATAAGCCCAATATCGATCATTTCAAATTCAAGAGACCTATCCTTTAGGATAGTTGCAAGGGTAATGAACAAACGCAATAGTACCTCCTACATGCTTGTGGAGCTTATACAACACCTTACCATAAAGCCCGATGGTTGTTCTACATAAACCTCTTATTCAAGATAGCCATTAAGGAATGCTAACAACATATCAAGTTAATAGACCTTCGATTATGTTAGGAGAGTTCTCCCCCATAGAGGGTCTGATAATAACTAAACCGGATTAATCAAAATATAACTCCGAATACCTGTTGGTCAAGCACAAAAAAAAAAAAAAAAAAAAAATCTACTCCAAGATTTTGCTTTCTCCATTTTTCCTTCTGTATTTTTCTTTGTCTTGTATACCCATTTGATGCCAATAGTTTCATGATCTTTGGGAAGTGTTGATAATTGTCAAGTGTTGTTATTTTAATAGCATTAATTTTGTCTCCACCTTTTGCCTTTCATGACCTCATCAAAGTTCATGAGTTCACTATTAACAAAAAGACAAAACAAGTCCTGTATATCAATATTAGTAATCTTCTCCCAATTTCATCATAAATCTCATTAGTAATTCTCATTTTTAATAGCCTTTTACTCGAACTTTCTTGAGAAGAAGACGATATAACATGGAAGGTGGTGTTGTTTCTTGTATCAGCACCAACGTCTCTTGGTTTTCTTCTCCAAAGTATGGAAAGAAATAATAGATTTCCTCTTCTTGTGTTTCCCAATTCTAAGCTGCTTCTTCGTAAAATTCAATATCTTTGCTTACCCCAATTTTTTTATTGCTTGGGTTATATTGTTTGTAGCCTTTGGAATTTGCATCATACCCGATCAAGACATGTTTAAAACTCTGATCATCTAGCTTGGATCTCTCTTGTTACAGAACATGAATATATGCAGCATTTCAAAGATTTGCAGTGATCAAAAGTTGATTTTCTTCCGCTCCATACATTGTGGGGAGTCTTGTTTTTGACACTTTCTGTTGGAGACCAGTTGGACAGCACAACACAAGAAATAGCTTCTGCCCAGAATTCTATGGGCATATTTTGGCCTTCAACATACATCTAGCCATGTTAAGGATAGTTCTATTTTTCTCCCAACTACACAATTTTGTTGTGGCGATTTAAAAATCATTTAAGGGCCGTGAATTCCATGTGACTTTCAAAAATCATTCAATTCTTTAGAAGTGAATTCGTCTCCTCTATCGGATCTCAAATATTTAATTTAGATGGCTACTTCATTTTTCTATAAGAGATATAAAATTTTTAAATACTACAAAGCCACTTATTCCGACTATAATCATCTATAAAAAGCAAAAAAATTGGTGTGAACAAGTTAGCGAGCCTTAGATGCACCTGTAGTTACTTCTTTTGGGAAACTTCATCTTGAGGGCTTACCAATGATACATGCTTAACACAATTGATTAGGATGGTTGATCAACAGCATTCCTATCACCATCTTCTCTTTCCTAGAACCTTGAGTGCGCCAAAGTTCAAAAGGCCAATTCTCTTGTGCCATTATCATGATTCATTTTTCACACTTGCCTTCAAATGCTTTGCTTCAATGGTCTTTAGATTCAACATGAATAGTCTATTTCTAAACATAAGCACCTTAACAATCAAATTAGTATTTTGATCTCTAAACCAAAGACAACAATTTTTCATGTGAATATCATTCCCCATTTCAAGGAGTTGTCCTAAACTCAAAATATTAGATTTCAATTTTGGCACGTAATAAACATTAGTGATAAGCACATGACTACCATTTTTACAGAAAATTAGGTTCTCAAGGGACAACCTAGTGATTACAACCCCTTCTTCCAATTCCGTGATTTAAGTTCAAATCTCGTGTAACCAAAAAAAAAAAAAAAATTAGAGACAACTAGAATTGCACCATTTCCTCAGTCCTCAGATTGGGACCTTTGAAGAGTCTCTGAAAGAAACATTTCTTATAACCTTCTCATTAAACTCTACAAATTTTTCTTTGGAGCCAAACATGTAATCACTTGCACAGTTGTCTAGGTACCAAAAACTTCTATCATCCCCCTCTTTGGTTTTGAGAGCTAGCAATAAGGTTGGCTCTTAACCTTCTCGCTTGTCACCAATAAGGTTGGCTATATCCTCCTTCTCATTGGAAGCACTATGACACTCCGAAGAAAATGACTATAATTGTGACAATTATAACACTCGATGTTAGACTTATCATACCTTCCATCATATGATCTATAATTGCTGTCTTGGCTTCCACGTCTTACTCTTCCACACCCTCTATTTGGAAAAGCACTATGACACTCCCAAGAAAATGACCATATTACCGCTAAAAGACCCAAAAATTTTACAAAAATTCATTACAATACTGTTTATTCTTAAAAAGTTAAAAAAATCCGCCTGTATACTCCCCCATTAAAATAATTTCTCATCCTTGGTAATAACATATGGTGTTGCCTTTTAGGCCTTTTTTAGCTATTTATCTTTCCCTAAAAAAAAAAAACAAAACAAAAAGGACAAAAACACTTGCAATATAACATATGATCGCTGGTGTGTATAGCTAATAGATATATAACCAAGTACGAACTTATGCATGAAACCCATCATGATTATTTTCATAAGTAAAAGCAATCATTTTTCTTCTATAACTTTGTAGAGAACTACTATTTTCTCTATTTAATTACTACAGAAATTTAAATTTCAACACCTGATTTGTTTGGCCCATGTTTTTGCAGTACACAAGACTCGATCAAAAGATAAAAATAGAAAATTAAATCAAAAGATAATTTTAGGGGTACCGGTTCGATGGTAGAGTCAACGGCGTCTTTGACAACTTGGGTAGTCTTCTGGACTCCTTTTGCCGCTGCTTTCACTGCCTCTGCTGCTTCTTCAACTGCCGCCGCGGCTTTTTCCCTCTTATCACTTGAATCCTTTTTGCAAAATAAATAAATCAATCAGTCAATCTCAATAACCAATTAAATTCTGATTCTAATCTCCACAAAGATTAAAATTACAGTCGCTGTATGCCAAGAATCGATTGCTTTGGCTAATTCTAGGGAAATTCATTTTATTGGAACTTGGAGTACCATTTTGAAAGAAAAGATTGCATTTAGTATATGCCAATCAATTGCAAATAGAGAGAGAAAGATAGAGAGAGAGAGAGAGAGTGAGGGAAAGAGCACAACTAACCTTTTGCAATGGTCTTGGTGACGCTGTTACAAAAGCTCTAGTTGTTCTCAAATGTCGGCCATTCATAGCTGCTAATTTGGAGATCTGATTTGATAAAAATGTTGGAGTGGCCATTGTTTCTTTCTTTTCTTCGTTTAATTTAGAAACCAAACCTTTTGAGTTATGGGGAAATAAATACTGAGAGAGAGAGAGAGAGAGAGAGAATGCAGTTACCATACCATACGTTCATCTGCGAAGTTGGCGAGGAATTCTCACTTGTTTGTTTAGAGAACAACTCCCAACTCTACCGGGTCGCAAGGGAGTTTTCGCATCCCATCATTTTCTAGTTTGATTTGTTAAAAGGCTCACTCCTGGAAAAGAATTTCCGAGAATACATTTTTTTTTATTTTTTTTTTTATAATAATTATTATTATTATTGATTACGTAGAGTCATTATAATCATATAAATACATAAATCTACAAAACTTTGAATATGATATTTTAGAGAAGACATTAGAATAAAAAATTTTTACCATTCAAGTATTCTTATAAGGAGTACACCCGATTATTATTCTGATTTGTTTTGCTTGTGAATAGTATTTTAAGTTAATAGCTAATTAATATAAGATATGTGAAATAATTTCTTTTATTTATTTAAATTTGAGTTAATTTATTTCATTATAATTATTTGAAAAGCTTAAAAAATTAAAAATAATGATATAAAAAATTTATACATGATGAGAATTTTATAATTATAAAATTGAAATATTTATATTTTGATGATAAATTTGCCTTCTAACTATTTAAAGAATTTAATTTCGATTATATAATGGCTTTCTCTAATCCATAACATACGCAAATACTTTTTTAATTCTGTATTTTAGTATATCAATTTTTGACATGATTATTTCTAAATATAAATAAAATTGTTATAAAAGATTTTTCAGCAATTTAAATTGTTTTTATTTCCAGCAAAATGTTTAAAACTTTTCATCCATTTAAAGATATACCCGAGATCATCTTTGTATAAGAATCATTTCCTCAAGTGTCTAAATTCAATTTTAAAATTTTCTTTATCCATTATCGTTCCTTTAATTCATGTATACTTTTTAAATTCTTTTCTACAAAAAATTCAACCCAATCTCTAGAGATTTTCCATCAGGTTTTTTATTTGAAATCCTCCAAAAAAAAAAAAAAAAAAAACTTCTAGATTTTTTGACTCCATTTTTAAAAGAAAAAAGAAAAAAAAAATATTTGAAAAGAGGTATTTACAGAAAGAAGCTCTTTCACTGTAGACTGAAACATGTTTTGCTCTTTGCGTCCTTGATTGTCATCTCTTTTAGATAGACATTGTAAGCGCAGAAGGTAAATGAGAGCCGGGCAAACTAGAAAATTTATCAAAATCAAAATAATAAGAACAAAATCTGTTCGACAATTTATCAAATAGGGTGCACAGAAAATATAGGATATTTTAATAGTCCACGTGTCAAAAAATTATTAGTTATAAAGGAGGGAGTTGTTTATTTAGTTAACCGCGTATCGATGATACGTGCATATAAAAGAAAACCCTCAAAAAATTGGTTCTCTCTCCAATTCTACGTAACTTCTTTTTTCACTTCTTTTCTCACTGTCAAGAAAAACATTCTATCAAAATTAAAGAGAATTAAAAAGGAAAAAATGCATATTTCTTTCAATTAAATGTTATTAATAGGATTTCATCATAGATTAAAGTATATTTTCTCTTTAATTAAATCTTTGTGAAAATTATATAGTTTGAATATCTTGGCTTAAAGATTATGAAAATATTAGGGTTTTTATTTATATTTTAAAATAATTTTACTTACATTTGGTAGGTTACAGAATTTATGATTTTTTATTAGTGATTCTTTATTTCTTCTTTAATTATTGTTTCAAATCACCCTTAATTGTTTGTTTAGATCTAGATTTGGTGTATTGATAAAATTTTATCTTTCTTTGAAAGAATAAAAGAATAAAGTAAATTAAATTAAAGAAGCCATTAAATAAGTGACAATCCTATTTCTGAAAATGAACAATCTGTCCAAGAGAGATTTTCTTTCATCTATCATTAAGGAAAAAAAAAATCATGTGAAATTTTTGAATTCAAATGTAGATCATGGATAAAGTCATCCCAAGTTTTTCCATGTTTAAAGGAACAAGACTCCATGTTTGATAAACATTTCTCATATTTCATGAAATAAGAAGTCATGTTGGTAAAATTCTTTTAAATAAGAATAATAATAAAAAAATTAAATTAAAGAAGTTGGGTTTAAAGTCCACCCAAAAGGGTCCAAGGCTTAAAGTTCAAAATAATTAATGAATTTAGGTCTTTAGCCCACAACAAGCATAGCCCAAAGAAAAATATTGGACCATAAACCCATTAAAAAGAATTCAAATAAAATAAGATAACCATAAAGTATTGGTATCATAACTTGAACTTCGACCAAAGTCTCTGGACCACATGGACTATGCGATGGACTATGTGGTTGCTGAGCCAAAGTTGTATGATTAAGAAAGGTTAGGTGAATTGAATAAAGAATCGAGTCTAGTTGACTTGACCCCATTCAATCTTGACCACTGATCATAGACCATTGATCGTTGACTTCAGTAAAATAAATAAATAAATAAATAAAATAAAAGGGTTGAAACTTAAAGTTTAATGCCTGTTATATTTGTTGGTCTCAATAAACCAAAAAGGGGAGTTGAATTTGTTTGGTTTCACTTAAAATTTTATTCCACTAAAATCAGTCTTAAAACATATGGTCAAATAACATACAAAATGCTAATAAAAATACACAAATAAAAAGAAGGGACAGAGAGATCAAACCCGATTTATAGTGGTTCAGCCTTGTGCCTATGTCTACTCTTCCAGCTCAGCAAGTCAGGGTCCAGCGATAACTAGTTTTCACTATGCACAAAGAAAGTTATAACCATATGTATATGGTTTCAATGTTGACAATCTGCATCTTCCTTCTTGAAGATGTCTTAGTCCAACACTCACCCAAGTTTAACTCTATCACACCTAACCTATCAACTCTTGAGAATGTTCATCACACTCTCCTTAGACTTGTGAGACTATAAAAAAAAGATCTCAGAAAGTACAGAAATGTATAAATTAGTTGACAACAGAAAAATACAGCAAAAGATATGATCGAGTAGCTGTATTTGGGTTTTGATTTCTCTCAGGTCAAGTCTTGAATAAATTCTGTAAAAGTCTCTCAATAAAATCTGAATATAGCTTTTCAAATACCACACAAGTTCTCCCTCAAAAGTCTGCTCTTTCAAATTGATTTTCGCTGCTCAATAGTGCTTCACAACCAGCACTTAACAGATTTTCCAGATCCTAAAAATTAGCCTTCTGTTCAGATTTCAAAATCTCCTTTTATTACAGTAACTTTTTTGAATTAAAGACTACCAAATGCCTTAAGATGTGTAGAAGGTTGAATTTCCAAAATCTTAGAAGTTGGAGAAAATATATAGGACCATAAGCTTCCTAAAATTCTGTTAGAATTTTAGTAAGAGCTAAATTCAAATTCTGAGTTTGATTTTACCTTCAGTAAAAGTCTGATCTGAGTTTGAATTTGAATGACCCATTAGAATAGGTTTCATGGTTAAGTACAACTCTCAATCTGTACTTAACATGCTGAGTTAGGACTTGAAAGCAGAACAAAAACACAACAAAAATCATAGCAGTTTAAAATTTGTCTGAAACTCTACTACTTCTACCCAAACATACTACTTCTATCCAGATTTGCTTCTACCCTGCTTTCGTGATAGTATTCTCTAACCAATTATACATATTTATTTATATAATATTGCATTACATATTCTACATATTTGCACACTTAATAAATTGTTAGAAACACATAAAAAGTTTTGTTATCATCAAAATATACTAGGGTTGGACAACAATTTCCTTAACAATCTTCCCCTTTTTTATGACAACAAAACCTTCAATAAAATGCAAAAAGATATGATCAACATACTCTACAAGGATGTACATATCAGCATAGTATATGAACATTATATTCAGCACAATATGATTTGCAATCATATTACATTACATTCTCTCCATCTCCCCCTTAATTCATGAATATATGAACATAAACAAAATATAAAACCAGCCATGATTCAGCAGTCATCTCTCTCTTAATATTTGCACATTTTTACATTTACACTGCACATTTTTACATTTTATATATCTCCCCCTTTTTGTTTCATCAAAAACAAGCAACAATATTAAAGAAATAAGGCATTTTTGAGGAAAGAAAGTGTAGATTTCATTAAAGAAAAGAAAGGATACATGAAATGTAAAATTTAGAAATTTAGAAATAACAGCAACCGTCCTACATACATGAATCTACCTAGACATCTGGAAATCTTTCAAACAAAGCAAATAGGTCTTTCTGCATTGTCTGCAGTAGATTCATACATTGATCTACTTTTCCTTCTAAGACATTGATTCTATCTTCTAGTCCACTAACCCATTCTGATTTGTTTGTGGAATGATGCATAGGATGTGCAGTTGTCTTCCTTCTCTTCTTAGAAGATTCTCCCATTTCATGCCTTGATTTATTTAATTCAGAATCTTTTTGTTCATTCAATTTCTGTTTAAGACCAGCTTCTATTCCACCTTCTTCATCTACTTTGCTTTGCCAAAAATGCCCATCTCTATGTTTCCAAATCTTGTCATTAGATATTGTGATACCCATATGATTAATGCAAAAATCACCAAGAGTAAGAACATTCTCAGTTACTCCTTTAAATTCAGAAAAATCAAAACCTTTGTATTCCAAAAGATCCAACATCACATTTCCATAAAGTCTCATATTTACATTCCTTCTAATGTGAGACATAAATATTTCAACTAAGTCTAATTCTTTATCCAGAATCACGACAGCAATAATCTTGACATCTTCAACAGTTACAGTAGTCATATTTTCATTCCTTGGTATAATACACAGAACCACAATCTTGTGAATAATTCTAATTAACATAAAAATTTGTGCAGTACATATACTTATTTCCAGTTTCATTTTTGTCACCAAGCAGACTATATAATTCATTCTTGTTCAGATTTGATAAAGAAGCATCTGTACTCCTTTTCAGTTCTAAGCAAGCAGATATATCATCCTTAGAAATGACAACTGAATGATCCAGAATTTTTGTCACTAAACTTTCTGCATTTTCAATATCTAAATTCTTGTAAAAATCAAAGATAATATACTTTCAGCATGTTTGTGAACCAGTACATAAACTAACACAACCAATCCTTTCAAGAAACTTGCGGATTTCTAACCCATTTCAAAAAATTCAAAATCCAGAATTCTTGAAGGGAGAACATTTACCTTCAGAGCACGATTACTTGCTGAAGTAATCTTGATTCTTGATAATTCTTCCATCGGAGGAATTTGAACTTTAGGAGATGAAGATTTTTCGGATGATGAAGAGTTTAACCTAGATTCGGAATCTCTACTCGCAGATGAACTTCTAACATCTAATTCGACATGAGATACAGTGGAATTTGGAGTTTTTCTGTTGGCAATGCGTTGAGATTTTCCTTGAACCATTGTGATTTTGGAGATTAGCTTGAAAAATTTTGGAATTTCTTGACTTAGGGTTTTTGCGAAAAAGAGAGGAGTTTCTTTAAATTTGGAAAAGTGAAATTTTAAAATTCTGAAATTTCTATTTCCCCGTTTTTTTTATTTATTTGTATAGAACCACTGCTATGCTTCTATCCTTGCTTATATAAGACTTTTATTATTATTATTATTATTATTATTATTATTATTATTATTATTATTATTATTATTATTATTATTTAAAAAGGAAAATATACTCCAATCTCATTTTTAAAAAATTCAAACATTTCTCTATCTAGAGGTTTTGTGAAAATATCTACCAATTGATTTTTTATATCAATATATTCTAGAACAACATCTCCATTTAGAACATGATCTCTTATAAAATGATGTCTAACTTCTATATATTTAGATCTATAATGATTTATAGGATTTTTTATTAAACATATAGCACTTATATTATTATTACATTTCATCAAAATATTTTTATAATCTAGCCCATAATCTTTTAATTGTTGTTTTAACCATAAAATTTGAGCACAACAATTTCCTATTGACACATATTCTGACTCGGCCGTGGATAAAGCAACTGAATTTTGCTTTTTGGATACCCAACTTACAATTCTATTTCCTAAAAATTGACAAGTACCTGATATACTCTTTCTATCAATTTTGCATCCAGCATAGTCAGCATCCGAATATCCAATTAATTCAAAATTTGAATTTCTTGATTACCAAATTTCTAGATTATAAAAATTTGCTACATATTTTAAAATTCTCTTAGTAGCTTGTAAATGAGACTCCTTAGGCTTATTTTGAAATCTAGCACATAAGCACACACTATACAAAATATCTGGACGTGAAGTGGTTATATATAACAAAGATCCTATCATGTTTCTATAGAATTTTTCATCTACATCTTTTCCCTTTTTCATCTACATCTTTTTATTTTTCATCCAAATCTAACTTAATGGAAGTAGACATTAGAGTACTAGCATTTTTTGAATTTTCTATTCCGAATTTCTTTATTAACTTTTTTGTATACTTTTCTTGATTTATGAAAATCTCTTCGGATGTTTGTTTTATTTGTAAACCTAAAAAAAAATTCAATTCACCCATCATAGACATTTCAAACTCACTTTTCATCATATTACTAAAATCATCACATAAGCATTCATTTGTGGCACCAAAAATAATATCATCAACATAAATTTGAATAGTCAAAATATCATCATTGACATGTTTTATAAATAAGATAGTATCAATATTTCCTTTCTTAATATTATTCTTCACAAAAAATTACTTAATTTTTCATACCATACTCTAGATGCTTGTTTTAAACCATACAATACCTTTTATAATATATAAACATGATTTTCTTTATTAGGTTCTTCAAATCTGGGATGCTGACTAACATAAACTTCTTCTTTTATATAACCATTCAAGAATGCGCTTTTTACATCCATTTGAAATAACTTAAAATTTTTGAAGCATAAAAAGGTTAAAAGTAATCTAATTGCTTCTAACCTAACTACAGGTGCAAATGTTTCATCATAGTCAATTCCTTCTTCTTGTGAATATCCTTTTGCTACCAATTTAGCTTTGTTTCTAATAACATTTCTATTTTCATTCATTTTGTTTCTAAAAACCTACTTTGTTCCTATTATTGTCTTATCATTTGGTTTAGGAACTAATGACCACACATTATTTCTTCTAAATTGATTTAATTCATCTTGCATTGCTTCTATCCAACTTTCATCTTTAAGAACTTCTTCTATACTCTTTGGTTCTATATAAGATAAAAATGTAAATTGATTTTCTATATTTCTATAACTTGATTTTGTTCTTATTCCTTCATCAATTTCACCAATAACATCTTTTTGTGCATGACTAGGTAAAAATTTTCAACTTTTTATGATTTCATCTCTATGTTCTTTTTCAATTTGAACTTCATTAATATTATTATTTTCATGAGGAAGATTATTTAACTTAATAGCATCACCATCGTTTTCATCTTCCAAGTTTTGAAAATCATTTTCATGAAATCTTACATTAATAGTTTCTTCAATAACCTTAGATTCTAAATTGAAAACTCTATATACTTTACTATTCAATGAATAACCTAAAAAGATTCCTTCTATTGCTTTTTCATCAAATTTACTAATAGTGTTCAAATTATTTTTCAAAATATAACATGAACATCCAAAAGTATGAAAGTAAGATACATTAGGTTTTCTTCCTTTAAACAATTCATAAGGAGTTTTCTCAGTCATAGGCCTAAGATATATTCTATTTATTATATAACAAGCCGTAGAAGCGGCCTCGGCCCAAAAATATTTTCCTATACCACTCTCATTTAACATTGTTCTTATCATTTCTTGAATTGTTCTATTTTTTCTTTCAACTACTCCATTTTGTTGAGGTGTATAGGGTGCAGAAAAATTTTGATTTATTCCTTTCTAATTATAATATTCTAGAAATTCTATGTTATCAAATTCTCTACTATGGTCCGTTCTTAATCCAACAATTTTTAGACCTTTTTCATTTTGAATTTTCTTAGCAAAAATTTTGAAAGACTCAAATGCACTATTTTTATTAGCTAAAAATAAAATCCATGTAAACCTAGAAAAATTATCCACAATAACAAGACCATATTTATTTCTACCTAAACTTTGAGTTCTAATAGGTCCAAACAAATCCATATGCAAAATTTCTAAAGGTTTAGATGTTGAAATGTAATCCTTATTTTTAAATGATGATTTTATTTGTTTGTTTAGTGAGCATGGATTACAATTTATGTATTCCTTTAAAGTTATTCTTGGTAAACCTCTAATTAAATTTTTCTTAGACAAAGTTTTCAATTATTTAAAATTCACACGACCTAGCCATACATAAATGTCATTTTCTATGGACATCAAACAATTTTCTTTTAAATTATCTAAGATTTTTGAGTTTACTATATAGACATTTCCAGATCTAATTCCTTCAAATATTTTTTCTTGAGTAATGCAATCAAAAACTATGCATTAACTTTTCTTAAAAAGGACATCATATCCCAAATCACATAATTGACTCACACTCAATAGATTGTGCATTAACCTATCAACAAACAAAACATTTTTTATGGAAGTAAAGTTAATACCGATAGTACCTTTACCAATGATTTTCCCTTTTTTATTATCTCCAAAAGTTACAATTCCTTGCTCATTCTTTTCTAGTTCCTTGAACAATGAGGCATCACCCGTCATATGTCTTGAACAACTACTATCGATATATCATTTTCCTTTTGCTTTAACCTCATGTTCCTGCACAAGTTAAACAAACGGATCATCTGTTTTTAAGAACCCAAACTAGCTTGGGTCCTCTAGATAACAAGCTTGTACTAGGAGTAAATTTTTCTTGAGTATAACTAGGATTGTTTAAGAAACAAAATTTAGCAATATGACCTATTTTATGACAATAATAGCAAGTGTAACTATTCTTCCTTCCCTGAAAGTTATCCAAATATTTATATTTAATTTGTGAGAAATCAAATTTTTTATTCCCTTTTGTGTTTCTGAAGTTTCTTTTAAAAGTGCCAGAATAACTTCTTCTACCCCTCTATGTTGTGCTTCTATAATCACTGCTTCTACCTCTAGTTTTTGTAGTCTGAGATTTTCTGTTTTCTGTATTTTTTATTACACTAACAAATCTAGTTCTATTGACTTGTGATTGAGATGCATTTTCAGAATTGTACCCTAGACCATTCTTTGAAGAGTCATGTCTTTGAATTACAAGAAACCTAGTTAGTTTTTGGTCACTTTCATTGAACTTTTGAAATGTATTTTTAATGGACATAGACAGCTCCTATATTTTACTTTTTAGCAAATATACTTCATCATTTATTTTAAAATTTTCCAATTTTATTGCTTCATTTTCAGATCTTAAAGCTGATAATTCAAGCAGTGTTTTTAATTTTCAATATTTCATATTCAGATTTAGACACTTTTTGTTCAGAATTTACAACAGTGTTTATGGATTTCAGAACATCCTATTCGGTCTTTAAAACTACCAGTTCAGATTTTAGAACATGATTTTCAGATTTAACAGCATCATTTTCAGAATTTAGTAACATATTAGTCTATTTCAGAATGTCTTTTTCATGTTCTAAGTCTAGTATCCTGCATTTAAACTCTGTAATCAGTTTTAGTATATCACTTTCATCAAAAATAACATTTTCAGTATTTTCAGAATTAGATTTAACCTGTGCATCAGCCATCAGACTGATATTTGCTTCATCAGAATTTTCTGAGTCTGAATCTGAGTCTGAATCTTCCAAATCACTCCAGGTAGTCATCAAGACTTTTCCCTTTTTCTGAAATTTTTGGATTTTCTTCAAGAGAATTGGGCACTCATATTTGATGTGTTCTGGTTTTTTACACTCATAGTATACTACTTCTTCTTTGTCTTTCTTTTTATCCTTATTTTTGTTGAATTTTCCTACATAGAACTTAGACTTTGGAGATACATTAATTTTTGAAAATTTCTGAAAATTTTTACCTTTTTTTTTCTAAGAATTCTAGACAATTTCTTAGCTAGAAGATTGACTTCATTATCACTGCATTTATCCTCTGAAGGTTCTTCCTCTGCAGTAAATGCAATAGATTTTTTCTTCCCTTCAGATTCTGCGGAATGATGCACCTCAATTTCATATACCATCAGCTTTCCTCTTAGCTCATTCAAGGATAATTTCGAGAGATCTTGAGCCTCCTCTATGGCAGTCTTTTTAGCATCCCAAACTCTGGGCAGAATTCTCAAGATTTTTCTGACAAGTTCAGTATCCGAAAAGGATTTTCCAAGAGACTCCAGTTCATTTGTGATGGATGTGAATTTGTTAAACATATCCTTCACTTGTTCTCTTGGGTGAAACTTAAACAGCTCATATTTCTGTATAAGAAGATTGATTCTGGTATCTTTGACAGTTCTAGTGCCTTCGTGAGTGACACAGAGTTTATCCCATATCTCTTTAGTTGTGGAACAAGAAGAAACTAAGTTAAATTCTGTAGGAGAAATTGCACACAACAACAAATGCTTTGCTCGAGAGTTTATAGACATTTTTTTTTTGTCTTCCTCAGTAACTATAGGGATTTTTACATCTAAATTTCCTTGAGAAATCACTTCCCAAGTTTCATAATCAGTGGTTTGAATAAAGGTCTCTATTCTACATTTCCAATGAGAGAAATTAACTCTACCAAAGTAGGGAGCTCTGTTTGTGTATTGGCCAAAGGTGTACTGCGAAGCCATTGGATTTTTGGCTCAAAAGACAACTCTTTTGTGGAGTCGAGTATCAGTTCTGATACCACTTGTTGGTCCCAATAAAACCAAGAAGGGGGGATTGAATTGGTTTGCCTTCACTTAAGATTTTACTCCACTAAAATCAGTCCTAAAACATATGATCAAATAACATGTAAAATGCTATTATAAATACACAAATAAAAAGAAGGGATAGAGAGATCAAGCCCTGTTTATAGTGGTTCAGCTTTGTACTTACATCAACTCTTCCAGCTCAGCAAGCTAGGATCCAACGATAGCTTGTAACACCGGACACGTCCGGATTGTGATGTTTATTTTAAATGGACTATTAGAAAAATTTTATATTTATAAAAATATGAAAGAATGATTATTGGGAACAAGAATGTGAATTTTTGTCGTTCAGAATGGTCAGGACCTTTTAAAATACTTAGTTGATGGATTTTAAAATTTTAAAATTTTCGATCATTGGAGTCCTGATCACCAAAGCCGTCGGTTATTTGGGTGTTCGGGCATCGGTATTTGGTGGATTTTAACCGTTCGATACTCAGAGGAATTTTAGTGTTTGGTAGAGATCTAAATTCAGTAAACAGTCTCTCAAATTTTTGGTTTCCTAGTCGGTAGTCGATGGTAATCATTTGCCAATCAATAATTATGAGACACTCATCAGTATTGTGAAGATGAAGTTTATATCTATCGGTACTAGGTTCCTAAACTCCTGTTGGTCATTTACTCACCATTTGGTATTGGAACTTCCATCGGTATAGTAAGAGCCCATCAGTATATTGTGAAACAAATGATTTGACTGTCGGTATATTTCCCTATCATTTTTCGGTACAGTACAATTAGGTTCCATCGGTAAATGGAGGAAGTTATAATTTTAGGTAGACTTATTATTTTATAATTTTATATGTCCATCGGTACATCCAATTTTTAATGATTATTTTGCTACCGATCGGTATTGTGTATCTATGATCAGTAATGTGCATTATCGGTAATGTGAGACTTGTAAATTTTATTTCCACCATCCATCGGTAATATGAAACTTTTTAATCACTTTTGACCGATCGGTACAATAATGTATTTTCATTTACTGGTTGGTAGCATTCTCTGATTTCATTTTTCATGTTCGATCATTGGTCTAACATATGTAATTGCCATTTACGATCGGTCAATGCTTGCACCTATCTATCACCTTCACCCTCCACTGAGCATATGCACCAATTGACATTCACTTGCAAATTCTCCTTCGATAAAGTGCATTTGCCAACTCATACCTTCGGTCAATACTCCCACACAAGCATGAATCTTCATTAAATCTTCCCAACAATTACCGTCGTAGCATGCATGTGGAATTGAGCCCATGACCTCTCAAGTCTCCAAAAAGATAATCAACCACCAAGCCACTTAATCCTTCGTTTAGATTTCATTAAATTTGTATTATATACCATATTTTAAAATATCTCAAATATTTTCATCTCTCTTGGTTTACTTCCTGTAAAATTTTAGTGTCTATCTTTTTCCGTTCGACACTGAACAATGAACACATCTCCTTAGCAGAACACAAGTTTGAGTATTTTAAAGCTATTTGGTGACTTTCCCAATGACTCAGGATATTTATACAATTTAGGAATATAAGAGGACCATTAAATAATTATTGAAAATGGTTTGGCAATAAATAGAGGAATGAGATTCCAGAACCTACGAAAGGACATTTCTCATTTCTCTTTAGAGTATTCTCCTCTCTTTCTTTCTCTCTTTTCTCTTCTCTTCCAAAACCCAATCGACCAACCTTAAATCTCTAGATCAAAGGCTCCACACTACATATTTAACTCTCCAAATCTAGATTTTTGGTCTTACATCTTGAGGAAAGTCTAAGAGTTTAGTGCTGTCACAAAAGAGAAAAAAAATTAAGGGTTTTGGTGTGATCCAAGCCGGAAGGATCTTTGGAGACAGATTAAGGTAATATAATTTTTCCAACCCAAATTTTACTTTATTTAGCTCTCTAATCATTTGGATTTGGAGGATTTTAGGCCAACGAAAGTGAGATAAAAATTTGGTTTCGAATGCTAGGTTTTTTGGGGTTGATGTGAGATAATCAATAGTGATGATCTTGATTATATGATGATGTCTCATAGGGTCTGGACAAATTGATCAGGACAAAACCTTTGCCGTGGATAGATCTAGGAGTAACTACCCTCCCTGAGAGCTGTGAGTGGATGGTTTGTTGTGTTGGTGAATGAGAAATGTTTTTCATGATTTTTATAAAATGATTTTCTTAACTTGATTTTATAAAATGTTTTGTGATTGTGAAATGCCCAAAAAAAATGTGTTTTATTTGAGTCATGAGATTCATTTTGAAACATGCTAAATTTTTCCTGCGGAAATATTTACTGAGTTTATGAATTGTGAAACTTGTTGATTTTTATAGCATGTGATATGATGTTTGAAAAATGGTTTATGTATTGGCTTTGGGGCATGAGCCTGAGCCCCCATGGTGCATGTATGGGGTGTGAGCACCCAGTTATGTGATGACCGGTCGAGTTTAAACTTCCACAAACCGATTCGAGGGGACAGCGTGGAGAGCTTGGTAGACTTGAGGGGGTAGGCGACGGTAGAGAGATGACCCCAAGTCTATTTCGAGGCTATTCGGTTGCACCTTTGAAGAGGCCGCGAGCCAACACCAAGGTCGGGGTTGATATTTTATGACCAATGATAATGAAAACCCCTTGGTGGTTCCACTGGATGGTCCGGGCCAACCCATCGATGGAGAGATTTTGACCCAAACCCACGAGATTGGAAAAGTGAATTTTGTGTTGTGGAAAAAAAATCATAGCTCTTGATATAAATGTTTGGTTAATCATTTGATATTTTGTTAGAAAGTAAAATGCTTTGAGAGTTTTGTTTGACACTTCCATACTCACCATTCACTCACTTACACAATTATGCTATTGCACTCTACTCACTGGATATTTCTATACTCACCCCTCCTCTTATCCTTTTTCAGAGGAAGTGTAGAGACAGATCACTTGATCGGTAGCTAGGTCCAGCCGAAGAGAAGAGCTGTCCGGGACCGACTGTCGGTATTGGTCCCTCTTGATGAGGATTTTGTGGCATGTAGTCGGACCCATTGGAGGACATTTTTTAAACTCTTTGTGTAATGTATTTTCCTCATGTTTTCTTTTAAAGTAAAATTTTATATTTTGAAAGATGTATTTTAAAACACTGAACAACTTTTATTTATTATATCTTTGGTTTTAAAATATTGTGCAAGCTGGTATTTATTTGTTGGAAAGGTATTATCATAGCCTTACAGGATCTTGGGGTGCGTGTTGGCGATAGCACGTACTTCTAGATCACGCGGCGGTTGTCACGTGCTCGGATCCATGGGTCGGGGCGTGACAATTTTATTGGTATCATAGCAAAAGTTTTGAGTTATTGGATGTTTTTGAGTATTTTTAAATGTTTCAAATAATTTCTAAAGTCTTTGATGGTTTCTATGTTTTCAGATGTTTTGAAAAAATTTAAAAACCGCCTATGGGTCCTAAGAAATAGAGTCACGTTAGGCATGAGTGCATTATTGGTTTTTCTAATTTAGTGGGTTAAGATAAGTTCTCTTATTGAAGAAATTTAATGGCTCCTCGTTGGAAAACAAGAACTTTGTCTGATATTCCTCATTCTGAGCATGAGGCTACATCATCATCCCATGCTCCTCCTCCTAGTGCACCCAGGCCTTCGGTTGCACCGTCTGAGATTCCTCCACCGCCACTTGCTGCATTCCAATAGTGTATGGAATGGTGGAGCAAATATGGTATTCAATTCCAAACCCAAATTCCAGTGCAAAGGCCTCCACCAAACACTACCGTTCCAACAAACACTCCCCTAATATCTGTAGCTCCTCCTCCATCGGTAGTTGCACCAACTACCCGTCCAACCATTGAACTATCCAAGTTGATTAAGGAAGCAAAACAACTTAGCTGTGATACTTTCTCGGGCACTAGTAATGCTTCAGTAGCGAACGATTGGATTAATAGGGTTTAAGAAACTGTGGCTGACATGAGGTTGGATGATGAGATGAAACTTATGATGACTGTAAGATTGCTTGATAAGAATGCCCGTACCTGGTGGGAGAACTTGAAGAGGAGATCGTCTACTCCCATTACATGGAGTGCATTCCTTAGGGAATTTGATGAGATGTATTATACTAGGTTTTATCGGGACTTAAAGAGGTAATAATTTTTCCATCTTAAGCAAGAAAACAAATCGGTGGCAAAATATGAGACTGAGTTAAGGGGGTTGTCGTTGTTCATTACAGAATTTGTGGCTTCTGAAGAGTATTTGTGCTCCAAATTTGAGGAAGGACTGAATCTGAACATTAGGAAAAAGATATCAGTTACCCAGACTTATACTTTTAAGGATATCCTGCAATTAGCCTTAAGAGCCGAGAAGATGGTTAAAGAAAGAGGAAAGGTTAGAGAAGCATTTGGAAGGAAAAGGAGAACCGAAACCACTTTTGGTCAGAGTTCTAAGAAAAGTAAGAGTACAAGTTCTTATGGTAGAGCCTCTATCACAGGATCCGTTGGCTTCCCTCAAGGCCAACACTTTTTCAGAGAGAGTGTCCCGAACACTACTGCTTTTTTAAGATCAATGAATACCATATGTAGATCTTTATTCTGTACTCTAAATGTCTTTATCAATTATCTTAGCAAGTGAATTGTTTCAGTGGTGGATCGTCCTGACATAAATCCAAATTGATTTTGAAACACACTTATCTCCCATCTCAATCTATATTTTATTACTCTCTCCCATAATTTTATCGTATGGATCATGAGTTTAATTTCTCTATAGTTGGAACAATTTTGTATGTCCCATTTATTCTTATACTGTGGGACAAGTTTGTTTTTTCTCTATGTTTGGGGTATTTTTTTTATTTGCCAAATTTTGTTAAAAAGAGTCGTTAACATTGTTATTTCAAATTCACCCAAATATTTTCACATCTCAAGTGGGATGCCATCAGATCCTATGACTTTGTTATTTTTCATTCTCTTTATAGTCTCTTTTACTTCATAGAGACGAATTTTATATTTAAAATCTCAATTAATCTCTTCTACAGACATCTCTATATTTTCTACATTTATTGTACTCTCAACATTAAACAAGTTATTAAAATATTCCATTCACCGCTTTCTTATATCCTCATTTCTTATAAGTGTACTATTGGTTTTGCTTTTAATACATCTAATCTCATTTAAATCTTTTTTCTTCCTTTCCCTTAGTCTGGTAATTCTATTGATTTCTTTTTTTCGGTCTCGAGTCTCTAGTCTCTTGTACAATTCATTATACAATTTACTCTTTGATTCGTGGATAATTTTTTTTTACGTCTTTTTTTATATTTTTTATTTTTTATAAGTTTTGCTACTATGATCACTTTTAAGATTCCTACAATACTCTCTTTTGATTCGGATAATATTTTTGTATTTCTTTATTCCACCATCATGACTTCTTGCCTCTTTGAGCCCTACCCTTGGATATTCCAAGAACCTCTCTATCTATATTTTTAATATTATTAGACATATCTTTCCATATTATTTCTGAATTATCATTAACAAACTAATTTGTTGCTCCAATTATTTTGTCCCTAAAAGTCATCATATTTTTCACTTTTAGATTCCACCATTTAATTCTTAACTCCATATATGGTTGACATTGTTTTTATCGTTTAGCCACTTGTACATCTAAAATTAAAAATTTATACTGAGTCATTACACTCTCTCCTGTTATGACCTTACAATCCTTACAGGTCGTTCTATCACCTCTCATAGTGAGAAAAAAATCTATCTGACTAATATTTGACCTAATTTTATAAGGAATTATATGAGACTTTTTTTAAAAAAAATGTGTTTACCAGTGTCAAATCAAATGCTATTGCAAACTCTAAAATAATACTTTCTGCCTAGTTCCTACAGCCGAAGTCAAAGTTCCCATGTGCAACTTTGAATCCCTAATTTTTCTCTCCTACATGTCCATTTAGATCTCCTCCAATAAATAATTTCTCGTTACTTGGTACGATTTGCATAAATTCATCTAGATCTTTCCAAAATTGTTTCTTATTAATTGCATCTACACCTATTTGGGGCGTGTACACACTAACTATATTAATTATGTTTTCTTTATTTACTAACTTGACGAGCATAATTCTATCTTTTTTCCTTTTTATCTCTACTACTTCTCCTAGTTGATATTTATGTACAATTACTCCTCCCCTATTTTTAGTTCTATCTTTATCTGTGTACCAAATTTTATGACCATATGACTCATTACTCTATATTTCTCTCCCACCCATTTGGTTTCTTGTAATTTTTCTTCTATTCATTACTTCTTATAATTCTCATAATTTTTCGTTTAGAGATCCTATGTTTCAAGTGGTTAAGCGAATCCTATCCTCATGGACTATCTTATTTACCTGTACCCTAAAGTCTCTTGATAATTTATCACTATACCCGGGATCCGATATAGCGCGTTGCTAAGGAGGAAACGCTCCATATGTTTTCTTATATTTGTCTCTCATTTTTAATTTGACAAAAGATTTTCACATTGGCTGTCAGCCTACCACAATCCTACTCCTTTATCCGGGTTTGGGACCGGTCATGGCGGAGTTTTTTAAAGTAATATAAAATGATAAAAAAAAGAAAAGAGAAAAAAAGAAGAGAAAAATAAATTTTAAAATTTTTAAAAAATCCTATATCTATATGTACAAAATGATGATAAAATTGTAAATCTTATGATACAATTATATCGCTATAACCTTGGAAAATTTTAAATTTTAATAATTTTAAATTTATAACAATATATTTCATATTAACAATAATAATCTAATACTAATAATATTATTATTACTAATAGTAATGATACTAATAATGACAATATTAATAGTACAAGTGTTAAAAAATTAGTGATACTAGTAATAGTTATAACTTGGTTGTAGTAATATTAATAATAATAGTAGTATTGATAATAATAAGAGTATTAGTGATATTAGTAGAAACTATTATTATTAAATTGAATGAAATTTCCTATGCTTCAATGCTTTTTTTAATATCAATACTTATATTAATAGTGTTAATAATAGTGCTAGTAGTAATAATACTAATGATAATAATGATAATAATTTTAAACTGAATAATAATAGTAATATTGATGGAATAGTTACAATAATAATAATAATAATAATAATAAGTAATGGTAATAATAATAAATAATAAACAATAATAGTAATAAGGGCAATAGTCAGGATATAAAGGCAGAGGGAGAGGGAGGGCATGAAGAGATGAAGGCAGGGGTAGGGGGTCAATCGGAAGTGATGAAGGATGGTAAGGGGATAGAAGACGGAGATGACAATCAGAATAGTAGCTAGTTCTGGTCAGAAATAGCAGCCGAATCCGGACGAAGATATTAGTTAGATCAACAAGTGGGGAGAGAGATAAGGGGCTGTTTGAAGGAAGCAGGGGACAAATCCTATATTTTCCAGTAAGGTTGAGTTTCACTAAGGCTAGATCTAGGTTTTTTAGGTGGTTGTAGCTGGATCGTGGTCTTTTGAATGAGAGATAGAGAGAGAAAGAGAGGTATAGAGAGAGAAAGA
Organism: Dillenia turbinata; assembly: GCA_037126225.1. Classification (NCBI taxonomy): domain Eukaryota; kingdom Viridiplantae; phylum Streptophyta; class Magnoliopsida; order Dilleniales; family Dilleniaceae; genus Dillenia; species Dillenia turbinata. Next base: position 2,736,329 of record JBAMMX010000012.1, read on the forward strand.
TCCAGAGATAGAGATGTCTTCCGACAACACGAGGGAAGTGAGAGAGAGAGAGAGAGAGAGAGATGGAGAAAGAGAGAGATTATAGTTAGATCTTACGTTTTTATATAAGATGGATCTTCTTGATGGTTAGATCTGGGTTTTTTTTCGGGTTTTTTAGGTGTTATTTTAGCTAAATCTAGGTCTTCCAGATGAGAGAGTGGGAGAGAGGAAGGTAGGGAGGGATGGAGAGGTTTTTCGGATGATGAAGATAAGATTTCAGAGGTGTGTGTATGAGAGGGAGAGAGGAAGAGAGAGACTACTTACTTGGGAGATGGCGACCAATGCAGTCGGTGACGATGGTCGGTGAGAGAGCAATGGTCAGAGCATTGATTGAGCAATGTAGTCGAAGCGGAGTATGAAGAGAGAGAAAGAGACTTATAGTTTATTTAAACACAATCATTTTATTGGTTCTAGTGTTTTTTGTTATGGTTTATATAGATTAAAACTTGATAGTCTTTTTGCTGAAACTCTGTTGACATTGTATCATAATATTGGTACTAAATGTGGTTTAATGAATGAAAGTTTAGCTTACTTGTGACATAAATGTTTGGGTCATATATCTAAAGAAAGAATACAAAGATTGGTAAAAAATGAAATCTTTTTAGATTTAGACTTTACTGATTTTGGTATTTGTGTGGATTGTATTAAGGAAAAGCACGCAAAACACATACTTAAGAAAAAGGCCACAAGAAGCACACAACTCCTTGAACTCATACACATCGACATATGCAGATCTTTTGATATTCCATCTTTTGGTAGAGAAAAGTATTTTATCACATTCATTGATGATTTTTCATGTTATGGATATGTCTATTTGTTGTATGAGAAATCTTAATCAATAAATGCTTTAGAGGTATTTATTATTGATGTTGAAAGACAATTAGACAAAAAAGTGAAAATTATCAGATTTGATAGAGGTGGTGAATATTATAGAAGGTATAATGAATTTGGATAATATTATGGTCCATTTGCTAAATTCCTTGAAAAGCATGACATATATGCTCAATACACAATGCCAGTTTATCAAAATAGAATGGTGTTACAAAAGGCATAATCATACTTTAATGGATATGGTTTATAGTATGTTGAGTTATTTTTCTTTACCCTTATCATTATGGTTGTATGCTTTAAAAATTATCATGTATTTGATAAATAGGGTTCCTAGTAAGGCAGTTCCAAAGACTCCTTTTGAACTGTGGATGGGAAAAAAACCTAGTTTAAGGCACTTTCATGTTAATCCACATGAAAAGAAACTAGATTTAAGAATAACCAATGATTTCTTTATTGGTTATCCAAAAAAATCTAAAGGGTATAGATTTTATTGTGCTAACCATAGTACAAGGATCATTTGAACTAGAAATGTGAGGTTCATTGAAAATGGTAAAATCAGTGAGTGTAAAATCACGTAAAATGGAAATTCAAGAAATTAGAGTAGAAATTTCTCTACTTAAAACTTCTACTCAAGTTGTTTCCACAGTTATTGAAAATTTCGACAATTTGCAAGAACAACATATAAATGATGGAATATTCATCAATGAAACTATTGTCAAGAAACAAATGGTAGATGAACCACATGAGGTAGTATTGAAGGTTCGAAAGGCAAAGAAGACTTGCTATCTCTGATGATTATGTGGTTTATTTATAAGAGTCAGAATGTAACTTGGGAATTGATGATGATCCAGTCTCGTTTTCACAAGCTATGGAAAGTAATGATTTTGTTAAGTGGTTAGATGCCATGAAAGAAGAGTTGAAATCAATGGATCATAATAGAGTCTGGGATCTTATTGAATTGCCTAAAGGATGTAGAAGAGTTCAGTATAAATGGGTCTTTAAGACCAAACATGACTCTAATGGTAATATCGAATGATACAAGGCTAAACTTGTTACCAAAGGTTTCACTCAGAAAACTGGTATTGACTATAAAAAAACCTTTTCTACTGTTTCTAAAAAGGACTCGGTTAGAATCATCATGACATTTGTAGTTCATTATGATTTAAAACTTCATCAAATGGATGTGAAACCATTTTTTTGAATGAGAACTTAGATGAAGAAGTTTATATGGATCAACATGAGGGTTTTGTCGTTAAGGAAAGAAACACATGGTGTGTAAACTTAAGAAATTAATATACGGACTTAAACAAGTTTCTTAACAATGGTATCTTAATTTTAATGATACCATCACTTCGTTCGAATTTAAAGAGAATATTATTGATTGATGTATATATCTGAAGGTTAGTGGGAACAACTTCTTAATTCTGATTCTGTATGTAGATGACATTTTGCTTACTACTAATAATCTTGGCTTATTATGTGAAACCAAGAAATTTCTCTCTGAGAACTTTGAAATGAAGGATATGGGTGAGGCATCTTATGTGATTAGAATTGAAATATTCCATGATAGATTACAAAGATTGTTAGGATTGTTTCAGAAAGCATACATTAATAAAGTTCTAGAGAGATTTAAGATGGAAAAGTACTCTACAAGTATTGTTCCAATTTAGAAAATAGACAAATTGAGCCTTATGCAATACTCAAAGAATGAATTGCAACGTAAAGAAATGGAACAGATTCTTTATGCTTCTATTGTTGGTAGCTTGATGTATGCTCAGACTTGTACTAGACCAGACATAAGTTTTGTCATTAGAATATAGGGAAAATATCAAAATAATCTAGAATTTGATCATTGAAAAGCTGTAAAAAAAGTGTTAAGATATTTACAAGGAACAAAAGGTTATATGCTCACTTATATGAGATCCAATCATCTAGAGGTGATAGGATATTTCAAATTTAGATTATGCTATATGTGTGGATACAAGAAAATCCACATTTGGCTACTTGTTTCTTTTAGTTGGAGGAGCAGTCTCATGGAAGAGTGCAAAGCAATCTGTCATTGCTGCATCTACTATGGAGGTTGAGTTTTTGGCATGCTTTGAGGACACTATTCATGGATTATCGCTGCGAAACTTTATTTCAAGATATGGAATTGTTGACAATATTGCCAAATCGCTAAAAATTTATCGTGATAATATCATAATAGTATTCTTCTCTAAAAAAGAAAAGTATTCAAAAGGTGTTATACACATAGAATTGAAATACTTTGCCATTAAAGAAGAAGTTTAGAAATAAAGAGTGTCAATTGAACACATTAGGACAAATCTCATGATTGCGAATCTATTAGCAAAAGAGTTATCAACAAAGACATTTAATAAGCATGTCGAAATAATGCATATTATTGGAAACCATTATTAACATTACGATGATGTTTTGTATTCTTTATATATTTGACACTCTGAGTTCATTTAATTTATGTTTATGATATTTTAATACATCTTATTTATTTTATTAGTTGTTGTATATGCATGAATGAATTATGTTAATAGAACAGGATTTGTCTCTGACAAAGAGATTATAGTTGGACCATTATGGTACATCTCTTATTACAATTCATATTAAGTAGAGAACTAATATTGTGATACATAGAAGAAACTATGTTGATCCAACGACATATGATTACTATGATCCTTATTAATTTCTCACTTAATACTGGTTTATGATTTGACCAATATAATAAAGTTTTTTGTTATAATTTGCATATTATGTTCTATTGTTAAATCAAGCGGATGAATAGTGTCACATGGACCAAGTGGGAGAATGTTGGATATTTTAATAGTTCATGCGTTAAAATATAATTGGTCATAAAGGAGGAAGTTATTTATTTAGTTAATTGCACATTAATGCTATGTGTATATAAAAGGAAAACCTTAAAGAAATTGGTTCTCTCTCCAACCCTATGTAGCTTCTTTTCTTACCATCAAGAAAAGTATTCTATCAAAATTAAAGAGGGTTAAAGAGGGAGAAACATAGATTTCTTTTAATTGAATGTTGTTATTAGGATTTTTTCATGGATCAAGATATGTTTTCTCTCTAATTAAATCTTTGTGAAAATCATGTAGTTCGAACATGTTGGCATGAAGATTATGTAAATATTAAAGATTTTTTATTTTTATTTTTATTTTTTATTTTTATTTTTTTTTTACATCTTAAAGCAATTTTACTTACAAAAAATTCAACTGCTATTGAATTCCAATGAGTAGCAGATGTGGGCTTAATTGTTCATAATAAAGAATAGGTTAATAGTCTAGATTTATTTGAAATTTTTTGTTTTCTCTTCTAGGTTTGGATATCCAAGATCTAAAGTAGAAATTTCCAACAACAAATGAAGAATATACTTTAAAATTAAGAGAGTACTCGCCATGAGATAAAGTTGATCGACAACAACATGTTGTCTTTAGGAATTTGAGTAAAGAAGAGTGGTCAAAGGAAAGAAGGAGAAAGAAAGAAAGAAGGGGAGAAAGAGACAAGATGTCCATATCAAGAAACCGATATAAATATATATATATATATATATATATATATATTAGATTTTTTGATACTATTTACGTAACAAAAAAAAAGAAAGAAAGAACATTTGAAAGAGGTGGGATTTGAATATAGATTTGATAATGTTAGAAATCTAGGGCTAGGAAAATTTAGGAAAAAATCAACTAACCACAAATTTGATTTATGATTAACGGTGAAATAGTGTTTATTGTATTAGGTTGAGATAATTAAAAATTTAAGAGGGATTACTTAGTTTGGATTGTGATCTGGGAGTTTTAACCCCCAAGAGGTGATTGGATTACATGTTATGCGTTAAATGAGTAAAATACTTGATTTTTAAAATGATTTTAAAATGAGTTTTGAAATGTTTTATGTGTGTGTGTGTGTGGAATTTATGCATCCAATTTGTTGTAAATGTATAATGTGTCATGTTTTATATGATGTATTGAATATGACTTAATTTGAGAAATAGTTGAATTAAATTTGGTACATTTGTTGCATTGGTGAAATATGTAATGGTATATTTATTAGCTTGGGATGTGAGTCTGAACCTCCTATTGATGGCTATAGTCTTTCTTTACCACGGTGTGGTTTGACAGGGTAACGTAGTAAGGGATTTATTAGATGGGGAGGTAGTCGAGTCCGGGAGATGCCTCTTTTGTTCTACCGAGCTAACTTGGTTGTACTACCAGAGAGGTCTCGATCCAATACCAAGGTTAGGGGCATTTGATAAATGTAAAATGTATAAAGATCTCTTAGCGGATTTATCCTTGGTCATGGTAGACCATTGTCAGATAAAGTATTTTTGGCAATCCCCTTTCTTTGTTTGAAAATTATGATATGACTTAGATGTATAAAATTTGTTTTATTGTAACATCTGGATTTAGTCGGACAACCTTGTTATTTATGCAGAATATTTATGAAATTGAATATAATGAAGATGATTTTCTTTAGAATATTGTTTGATATATGCACACCCCCCTCATTCATCGCATAACATGTTATGCCACTTACTGAGTATTGTTTATGCTCATTTCTCTCATTGTATTTTTACAGAGAACACTTAGTTTGGAGAGTAGCCCTTGTCTTGAGCTGGACCAAAAATATTTTGAGAATTTCTTTGGGTATTAGCCTTTTAGATTATATTCTGAGGTATTAATAGACTCTTGTGGAGGCATTGGTTGTAATTATTTTTGAATAACTATTTTGGATACCATCTTTATTGAATTTAGATTTTGAATTTTGGTTCGTTTTATATATGTATATTGAATATCTATTTGATTTCCAAAAGTTTACTTGAGAACTGTCTTTGATTGAGTTGGTTTGGATTTCTTGAGTAGAGATTCATTTTATTTCTATGGATTTGATTGAAATGGCTGAGTTGGCCTTATGTATGCATGTTTTGAACAGGGACGGTGTGGGTTAATCGTTTGTATTGTGTTGGATTCATTTGGATTTAAATTGATTTATTAAAGTTTGGATGCCTTGCGATATTTTGAAACATAGAGTAGGGTTCACACGTGTTTCAACATATCATGGTGGTTGTTGCATACTCGACCTGTGGGTTAGGGCATGAGAGAGAGAGAGAGAGAGAGAGAGAGAGAGAGAGAGAGTAACCTCTTAATTCAGATATAACCTTTTAATTCAAATGTAACATCCTAGATAATGAGTTAGGTAATTCAATGTCACACCAACTTACTTTGTGGCTTAATAAGTACTATAAATAAAAAAGAAAAAGTTAAAAAGAACTATTAATAACATTATAATTTTAATTTGATAACACTACAAAAATTTTAAGTTTTCTCGATGCCTTTTTCCTGATGTTTTAGGTTGATAATATTTTTCTTTTCCTGACATTTTTAACTTAAACATCAACAAAAATACATTAGCATGACGTTTTAGACCAAAAACGTTGCCCAAAAATAATGGCATGAAAAAATGTGGAGTGGCAGGATTTTTTTTTTTTTAATATTTTGCCAATGTTTCCTTATCAAACGTCGACAAAAGATATAGAGATAGAGAGAGAGGGAGAGAGAGAGAGAGAGGGAGAGAGAAGGGGTAGGGAAAGTGTGATGTTTTGGCATGAAAATGGCGTGCTTTCTCTAGTGCTGACATTTTTAAGTAAAGACATCAGCATCCTCTATTGACTTAAAATTCCAACCTTTTTTTTTTTTTTTCCAAAATGTCACCATAAGTATACATTAGTGACATCTATGCTAAATTCATGGCAAATGGCCTAGAGGATCCTGATCCTTCGTTTTAAATATTGACGCAGAGAAGTTTTGAGGGTAAAGGTTCTGGTCATGTTATCACCAATTATGATCATGTCGTCCATATAAAGTAAAAGGAGAACTATATATCTTGGCATCTTTCGAATAAAAATTGTTGAGTTATAAGGATTGAATTTAAAACCTAACTTTTCAACCATGGTGCTAAACTTGGAGAATCGAAGCTTTAGAAGATTGTTTTAATTCATATAATACTCATTGAAGACAACACAAATTTTAATGAGGATGTGAATGGTTAGCAAGAGGTGTCATGTAAACCTCTTCAAGAAGGTCACCATTCAGAAAGTATTCCAAGCATCCCTATGAAAAAGTTATGCAACTATAAGTAAGGTTCATATAGTAATGAATCTAGCAAGTGGGGCAAATGTTTCATCATAGTTAATGCTGTATCATTTTATAACAAGGCAAGCTTCGTACTTTTCCACTAAACTATCATATTTGGTTTTGATCTTGAAGACCTATTTATTAGTCAAAAAGGTGTTTTCCTTGAGAAAGAAAAACAAAAATACATGGTGCCCATCTTTTCCAATGTTTGCAATTCATTTTCTATTGCATGTTACCAAAGAGGATCAGTAGTAGTCTCATTGTAGTTGCAAGACTTATAGAGAGAAATAATAGTTGAGAAATAATGATAGTTTCAATATTTGGAAAGAGATTCTCTTACATGGGATGAGAGATGAGGGAAGAAGGGCATAATGGTTATGCATTGACTATCTTATATATGTATCTTGAATTAAGAAGTATCTAGGGATAGATCTATAGATTCATCGTTAGAGTGTGCAAAGGGGTCAATCTAGAGCAATTCAAAAGAAGGGGTTAGTGAGAATACGAGAGGAGGCAGTGGCATGAAATTAGGAAAAAGAGGAGAATATAGATTATTCCAAAAGACAAAATATTTAGAGACCGGGTGCTTAAAGGTAGAGTTTGAACTATGTCTGTCACGTCCCGAACCGGGATCCTGAACAGTCGCCCGTTACCCTGGATGTCGACTGTATTTCTACAGAAAATCGGGCAGAACCTCCCCATAAATCGGAGGTCTCCCATATACAATTCAACCTGTTTAAACCTGTATAATTCAAAATCATCCTGAAAATAAAACAAATGGTCATCCCGGCCTCTCCAAAACCCATCAACCACAGCAGACATCCAGAACAACGCCAGGCTAAGTAAATCACCAACAGTCCTAACCATAGACCTCTACTGTCATGCCCAACTAGGGCATGAGCAGCCGCCACATCGAGTGGACCTAAATTTTATATAATATACAATAGTTTCCCAAGTAAAGAGTTTAAATGTTTACAAATGCCTCAATGCAAGTATAATATGAGAGTTTCACAACAATGTCCATAAATATTACAGTCATCCCATAAAAATGTACACGGTCAACTACGGATCTCAATATCCAGACCACGCAGGGTCGAAATAAAGTGCTAAATTCGTATTTTAAATTTAACTTAAACCTTACCGTCGAGAAGAATCAACCCGTCTAGGATGAACTGAAATCTCTAGACTCTGAAATGTCGCTCTAGCACAACGACCCTGTCTGAGGGAGGAAAAAAGAGGGGTGAGTATTTATGGGAGGATACTCAGCAAGTGAGGGGAAGGACATCGTGCTATCAATATCAAGTGTGAACTTGGAGTGTCAAAGCATGTAATACAATATCGGGTATATGAAAACAATGTGCAGTTTTAAACATATCTCAAGGCACACATCAGAAAATAACATATGCATCCATCCAAGTATCAAATCACATGAGAAGAGCGGCCGAATAAACAACCCCGGCAATGGTCTACCTCGACCAAGGACGGGCGCATTGGGGGTTTTCACAATGCAAATATCAAATAATGGCTCTCTATCCCAATGTTGGCCATAGACTACTCCAACTAGCCTGTAAATAATAATAATAATAATAATGATATACATATAAATAGTCAGCCGTATATGATGCCCCCGCCCAGTGCTAGACAGAGAACTCACGTCCTCCCCCGATGAGGGTTCAACCTGGGACAGCCATACATATGACAATCTGGCGGATACCTCCGGCCGAAAAGTATCCGGGCACAAGGGGTGCCGCTACCAAACGTCTTTCGTAGCTACGGAACAATATCAAATCAGCCGGGCACGTGGCCCCATGCATCCCAACACCATATCAGTCGGGCATATAGCCCAATGCATCGTTTCATAATATCAGCCGGGCATACAGCCCAAATGGTACGTATAAATCCATTCAAAACTATGTGCCAATGCAAGTGGAAGCATTAAAACATGTCAATATATCAAAAGGGTGGCACAATATCCGGTTATCAAATTCATGGATGCATATCAATAAAATCAGTAATTGGGACACTCCAATGGTCACAAAAATATGTATATAAATACTTATCAAAATCCAAAAGTTCAATTTTCACACGTATACAAATCATGTCATTTGAAAATCGGTAAAACGTGGTTTATCAATCAATAGTAGATGTCGTAGTCCCACTCACAGTATGGGGGAGGGTAGTACATTCCCCAATAATACCACGAATCGAACCAAACTCGACTCCTCGAGTCTCTAAAAAGTCAACCTAATCAAATAATCACGAATTTCATCAATTTTTCAACTAATTTCTGGGTTTATCATTTTCCTTAAATTCGTACAAACCCTAAACTCTTTAATTTTATAAATGTACTCCAATGTAATCAATTTCATTCCATTTATAAATAAATAACGAAATCCAAACCAATCTAAATTCAAACACCTAAAACCGTTCAAAATCGAAAACCAATTTCAAATAAATAAATTTCCTACAAATTGGAAAAATCTTTGAAAAATCATACACTTTTCATTTCTCATCCGATTTCTTCAAACCATAAGTCATTTTAAAGGTATTGAAGGCTATTTTCATAATACGGAAATTGTATCTTGATTTTCTATATGCAGGGCAACTTAAAATGAAAAAGACTACATATATCCTTAAACTTAAATCCCAATTTACAACTGTTTTCATGCATACGTCGAATTAAACTCTAAGAGAAATCATTCAAATCAATTAAACATAATTCTATCATTCGGAACAACTCAATTCGTGTAAAATCCTATATTTAACCTCACTAATTACATATAAACACTTCAGAAAATGCATTTCCTATGAATTCAACTCATTTTCAATTCACATATAAAGTTTCTCATCCTACATCGAACCTAAACTAAATCAGTTATTGAATGCATTTAGAAATCCCTCTCCCCTAGGATTCCACAATTTGCAGCCTAAATCGAACGCCTCCTCAGTCCATTCCAAAGCCTGCAAAAGTTCCAATTTGCATTAATTTCAGAAATCTAAACCTAATTCCTAAGAAGGTTTGAAACCCTAGAATTAGGGTTAGGGTTTGATTTACCTTTGCAGTGAAAGTGGGTTGCAGTCTAGGGTTTTCAGTCTCTCAAGGGTGGGTTGCAGTCGCGCGCAGAAGAAAGGGGGCGCTAGGAGTTGTCACGCGAGCAGTCGCGCGTGCGCAGGGAGAGAGAGATAGGGAGAAACAGAGAGAGAGCCGAGGGTAGAGAGAACTGTGAGGGGGATAGAGAGAGAGAATGGCGGTGGTGGTGTGGCGGAGAGAACGAGGTGGAGCGGCGGTGAACCACAGGAGAGAGAGAGACGACGAAGGAGAGATCACAAATTAGAGAGAGAAACAGAGGAAGGGAAACTCAGAGGGTGGTAGAGAGAGAGAGAGGGGAGCTACGGTGGTTGGTGGTGTTGAAGGAAGCCAGCGACGGCGGCGGCGGTGGTTGCGACAGATTCGAGAAGAGAGAGATAGAGAGAGATGGAACCGAGAGAGAGAGAATAGAGAGAAGGAGAGAGAACCGAAGGGAGAGAGAGAGAATAGGGTGGTCGGAGATGGCGGTGGAGGCGGACGGTCGCAGCGGTGCGGCGGCGGAGCGGTGGCGCGGTGAGGGAGAAGAAGAAGAGTCGTGTGGGAGAGAGAGAGAGAGAGTAGAGAGAGAAGGGAAAGAATTAGGGCTTTTAGCCCTAATTCGATGTTTTTTTTTTATTATTGTTATTATTATTATTATTATTATTATTATTATTATTATTATTATTATTATTATTTTTATAAAAATGGTTTATAACTAAATGCATGAGGAAATAATTAATTTAATAAATGAAAAATATGTTTATATACATATATATATTTTATTTTATTTTTATACTTGCTTCACATTTCGAATCGGAAATACGGAAACTTTTGAATATACCAAAAATTTTAATTTAAAAACCCCAAAATCGAAAATCAATATAAAATAAAAATTTCTCTCTATATTTATACAGAGGAATATTATATATATATTTCATGAACAGTATGCTAGTACTGACACCGCAGTGTCGGTGTTACAATGTCATACCCTAAAAAATAGCATATACGAGATTTAAATCTAGTTTTTATACATTAATGAGATTAAAGTAGAACAAAGCATGCACAACCAAAGATTTTAAGGGAGTGATAGTTGGGTTTGTTACTATAGAGTTGCTGTAAGGTGTGTGAGTTGGATGGATAGAGGATTGAATGCGGTTAATACTATAGATAATAGTTACAATAGCTTCCCCCTAAAAAGTTTCAGAATATGAGACTAATATAAGTAAGGTTCGAATAAAGTTTAGAATGCATTTGTGTTTCCTTTCGGCTTTCCTATTTTGTTGAGAGGTGCTTGGACATGAGTGCTGGATCAAGGCATTTTGATTGTCTAAGAAGTTGAGAAGATGAGAGTCTTTATATTCTCGAGCATTTTTAGTGCAAAAAACTTTGGTTGCTTTTGAGAATTGGATTTTGACCATCTTGACAAAATGAATATATAATTTTGTGAGTTTTGATATGTTTTTTATAAGATAAATCCATGTATAGCAAGAGTTATCATCCATAAAGATAACAAAATATCATGATCGTTCTATTGTTGGAGTGAGAGAATGTCCTAGAATGAATCAAATCAAAGTATTGTTTTGATGATGCTAATTGTTTTGATATTTGGCAATGTAAACAATTAAGAGACTCAAATGAAACACCACCAAAATTATTACTTGAAATTAAGTAACCGAGCTAGCTAATAGAAGCATGACCTAGGTGAAGATGTCGGATTTGGATGGTAGAAGTGAGGGTTATATTAGAAATTGGGTTAGGAGGAATATGAAAGGATGTGAGCTAAAAACATTGCCCGATTCTATGATTTGTCCTAAGAGTCTGTCACATTTTTGGATCTTATAAACAACAACCATTATAAGAAAAGTGTAAGTAAGACCTAGTTCACACAGTTGTTTAATGAAGATAATATTTTATTATAATTTTGGAACCAGGTAAATATCTTGCATGGTTAGATATATTGATGAAGTGTGACCAATAGGGATAATGTTGATATGGGAACCATTAACAATGTGAATGATATGCATTTGAGGTTTTTTTTTTTTTTTTTTTTTTTTTTTTTTTTTTTTTTAGTTTTGAGTAGAGTATAGTGGATGTTGAAATCATATGGCATGTATAGTCAAATAGCTAATAGGTAGTTGGAGTGATAGATAAGGTAGAAGAAAGAGAGGTATTTGAGGATATAACTTATTTGATGATAGAGGCCACATATGTGAGAGTAAAGGCAACACTTGTGGTTGAAAATTCGACAAAGTATCTACTATGGCAGTAATAGTTAGTGGTATGTTCTTGGGGCATGGGGTATACTAGAGGCCTTTGAGGTCGAATACATTAATTGTCAATGTGATGACCAATCTTGTGGTAGTATTTGCACTTGATTTGACTATAATCTCTTACATAATGTCAGGATTTGATGCACAATTTGCAAAAAATAATATGATTTAGCTTGTTTGGTCTGATATAAGTTGATCTATTGGCACCCAAATAGACAACAAGAGCAATATCTGAGTTACTTTGAGATGATTGAACTTAGTTTCTTTATTGACCAATTTTGTAACTGTACTATCAAGGTTTGGTAGTAGATTTTGATAAATAATGAGGCACAAACGGGCTCATATGCAAGGCTGATGGCTATACATAATTATATGTGGGAGGAAACCCTAGGTGTATCGTAAATGTAAAGATCTCAAGTCCAAGCTATGGTTTGGGAAGGGTTGCTGCATATGCTACTTCGTGAAGGGCACGATAGCAAATTTCAACATCGGACGCCACAAGATATTGGTTGGGAGAAAGGGAATTGCCCAAATCTTTACCTATGCGGACAATAGACTGCATATGTGGGAGGAGACAAGGAAAAGTCTTGCCAAGGCAGTATGGTGCATGGAAAAATATACTAATTGCATGGCTATGGCGAGGGATTTTCAAGTAGGGGATGTGATTCTCCTAAAGCTACCATATCGCCTATAGAGGAGGGAACGGTCCAAGGCTACTCACAAAGCGTTGATCGATCGGTATGATGGTTCTTTTGAGGTGGTGAGGAGGGTAGGCAAGGTGGCCTACAAGTCTAAGCTCATTGATCGGCTCAAGCTACACCATACCTTCCATGAGAGTTTTCTCAAATCATACTATAAAAATGTCGAGAATGGGGAGAGGTCTAGCACGCAGAGGGCTCAACTGGCCAAGAGATGCTTCTTTAAGAAGGAAGTAGACACCATCTTATAGCATAGGATCATTAGATGGGCGAAGAGCAACAACAAGTACGAGTTTATGGTGGCTTGAAAAGGGAAACCACATGGGAGTCTAAACAAGCTCTATGGCAGTTTGAGGAGTAGATCCGAAAGTACTAGAGGGCTGGTCTAATGAGGCCATTGGATGATTAGATAGGGAAAAATTATTACACACCTAGTACGTGGCAGGGGCCAGGGCACGTGGTGGGCACATGGGGTGAGCGCACTCCACAATAAGAGCATGGGCAAATGGGTTGTCATACCCTGTGTCACGTCTCAACTCTCTCGTCGAGCACACGACAGGCACCGTGTTATCACGGTATACGGGCAACATCTTCCCATATATCGGGATAGTGCAAGACATTCAACCTATTTAAAAGAAACTCAAATATCATCTTAATAACCATCCTAGGTCATCCAATATCAAAGACATGCATTTTCATACAATTTAAGGATTAATCCGACCTGGCCATTCCAGAATTTTCATAAATTTACAATCTCAAAATAATTCAAAATTCACCATGAAGTGTCAGAATGTCCCAATTTAAATGGCATAAATTGTAAAAGGAGTTTTTAAATCAAGAAAATACAGGTTCATTATTATAAGAGTAAGGATTTCTCAAATACTTGCCTAAAGAAGGCTAAACAAGTATTTAACAAATCAAATCAAAATAAAATGTAAAAGATTTCCTTCCAAGGATCATTCTACACCAATTCAAAATAAAGTCTTCATTTCAAATGCCTAGCTATGTTCAGCAACTATCTTCTTCAGTTTGGCTCTAAAGTAATGTCTTCCGCCTAAAGTTTCTCTGAAAAATTTAGAAGAGAGGAGTAAGTATTTAAAATACCCAATGAGTAGAATGCAATGACATGCAACACATAAATGAGGAGTGAAAATGGTTGTACCAAACAATCATATACAAAATGCATTACAATAATTTGAAACATTGTCATAAAATAGCTTATCTCAAACTACCATGACTCATATGTACAAATCAAACAATTTACCTTCATTTTCCACAATTTTGGGATATGTCAAAATTATTATCCTATCAATGGCCATTGGTAGGATTTGTCAAGGGGTTTTTCACAATTTTCTTAAAATCCCTTTCACCTTGGCGTTGGCTCGGAGCTCCGTGGGGTGCATCCATGTTATCACGGAGGCTTAAGAAGACTTTGTAACCCACCTACCACCAAACCAAATTAAATAGCCTTAACAATACCACTCCGATGGCCCAGTTCGTGGCAAGACTTAGACTATAGTTGTTTTTCAGCACCATGTTATCAAATTTAGTTTATAAATCAATTCAGACTCAAATTTCAACGTAGAGCAACAATATAGGTTTCACATAAGTATTCAATTGTAACACGATACAAATAATTCAATAATTTAGTATAAAAGTTATGGATATATTCAAATTTCATTTGAGATATACCATATTCACAAAACATTATAAATTTAGTTTGAATTCATTTTAAAATTCAATTTATAAAACATAATTGAAATTAGTTTACTCATTCATATGAAATATAACCATCCACTCACCTTTTGAGAGGGTATTCACTTCTTATACATTATCAGTTCCAAAGAAATCTTTTTTCAAGCTCCAATTGATTATCCTAAACCAATAATAATAATTTTCAGTTCATTTTTCTACAAATTCAAGGGTTTACAAATTTTTCCTAATTTTATTTAAACCCTAATTTCGAATATTTTCTTGTTTTTGTTCTCATTTTATCAATTTGTCATTATTTGCATCATTATAAAATTCATATTCAAATTCTCCTAGATTTTCTTATTTTTAAACAAATTTTCCCAATTTTTCTCTAATTAACATAACCCTAATCTCTCCAATTCATGAATTTACATTCTAATTTCATCAATTGCACTTCATTTTTATGTAAATAGAATTTTTATTTTCATCTTTTCCCAAATTTTCACTATTCACAGACTTAGGGTTTTTTATCTTCCTATGAAATTACATCAAATCTCAACAATAAAATCAAATCTAGTATTAAAGAAACTAAATCCAAGATTAAGAGTAAGAAATTACCTCAATTTTGGGATTGGATTGAGTTTTTGAAGATTGAGTTTAAAAACCCTAATTTTTCTCTTTCGAAGGGAAACCCTAGATCCTTCCGTTTAATCCTTCGTCTTCAAGGTTAATTGAGGATTTGGAAATCCATTGTGTGAATTTAAGGGGAGAGAAATAAATTTGGTGGAAAAAAAATCAAATGAAGTGGGTGGGAGAAAGTGAGTTGAGAGATGAAAGAGAGTTGTACCTTTGAAGAGAGAAATGAAAAGGAACGCAAAAATACACTTCATTCATTTTCCCCTCCTTTTTTAGTGGAATTGTGAAATTATTTTTTTCCCCTTCTTATGAACTTTTAGGTTTAATTGAATTTGAAGAGTAATTTGATCATTTCTCATTTTCACTAATGTATAAGTTGATTTCAGAGTTATAATACTTAACCCCCTAAAAACAAATTTTGTATTCAAAATTTAAATTTAAATTTATACTTCAAAACGTTACGGGTGTTGCTTCCGCATTGATTCTTCAGTTTCCCAAGTCTGTTCTTCTACTTGGTTGTTTCTTTCTAATACTTTTACCATTGGGATTTGCTTATTCCTTAATTGGTTGAGTTGTCGATCTAAGATTTGTACTGGCTGCACCTTGAAACTCAAGTTTGGATTCAATTCTATTGGAGGAGCTTCAATTACGTGAGAGGGATCCGACAAATACTTCTTCAACATTGAGACATAGAACATGTCATGAATTTTCTCCAAATCTAGAGGCAACTCCAATTGATATACCATATTTCCAACCCTTTCAAGGATTTTGAACGGCCCAATATACAAAGGATTTAATTTTTCTCATTTTCGGAATCGAATTACATCCTTCCAAGGTGATATTTTTAAGAAAACCATGTCTCCGATCTCGAATTCCAAAGGTTTCCTTCTTTTGTTAGCGTAGCTCTTTTGTTTATCTTGAGTTGCTTTCATTTTTGCCCGAATCACCTTCACTTTTTCTATAGTTACCTTAATTAGCTTCACACTTTTAATCCTTCGCTTTCCAACTTCATCCCAACATAATGGAGTCCGACATTTCCTTCCATAGAAAGCTTTATAAGGAGACATCCCAATGCTACCTTGATAGCTATTGTTATAGGTAAATTCAACTAATGGGAGATATCTATCTCAACTTCCTTGAAAATCCATAACACATGTTCTTAGTATGTCTTTTAATGTTCGAAGTTTACGTTCGGATTATCCATCAGTTTGAGGATGGAATGCAGTGTTGAATTTTAGTTTGGTTCCCAAGGCCACTTGTAGCTTAGGTCAGAATCTAGATGTGAATTAGAGATCATGATTTGATAGATTCATTACTAGAACCCCGTGGAGTCGGATAATCTCATCAAAAGACAATTTGGCTAATCTATCCAAAGAGTAGGTGTTCTGAATTGGAAGGAAGTGTGCTGATTTAGTGAACCCGTCAACTATCACCCAAATAGCATCGTGACGACTTGGAGTACGTAGCAATCCCATCACAAAATCCATGGTGATGTGTTCTCGTTTCCATTTAGGTATAGGTAAGGAATGAAGTGTTCCTACTGATTTCTGATGTTCGGCCTTGATTTGTTGACACACAAGGCACCTTACCACAAACTCGACTATTTTCCACTTTAACCCCGACCACCAATAAGATTCGTTGATGGTCTTGTATATTTTAGTGCTTTCGGGATGCATAGCATAAGCCGAAAAATGTGCCTATTCAAGTATGACCTTTCGAAACTCATCATTCTTGGGAATACATACTCTTTTCCTGTAAATTACCATGTTATCCTCCCGAATATGGAAATCACTACCTTCACCCTTGTAAACCTTTCCCACTATCCACTTTATCTCATCATCAGTGGCTTGGAGCTCTTTAATACGGTCCATTAGGGTTGGTTGTACCTCGAACTTGGCCAAGAGTGCATCGTTTTCATCACTGGCCAATTGGACTCCCAATGTACGGAGTCCTAGCAAACATGAGAGGTAAGAATTCTCATAAGATAAAGAAGAAGAAGATTTGCGGGTTAAAGCATTTGCAATAACATTGGCTTTGTCTGAGTGATAATCAATCACAAGTCATAGTCATTGATCAGCATTAACCACCTTCTTTATCTCAAATTGAGTTCCTTCTGAGTGAGCAAGTGCTTGAGACTCTTGTGATTGGTGAAAATTTTGCATACGACTCTATATAAGTAATGTCGCCAAATTTTCAAAGCGAAAACAATTGTGACTAACTCTAGGCCATGAGTAGGGTAATTCAATTCATGCTTCTTTAACTGTTGAGAAGTATAGGTGATGACTCTATCACCTTGCATTAAAACATATCCCAACCCTTATTTACTGGTGTCACTATAAATAACATAATCGTCACCGCTAATTGGAAGAGCAAGTATTGGAGCTAACGTAAGCCTCTTTTTTAGTTCTTGAAAACTTTGCTCATACTTATCACTCCATTCAAATTTAACACATTTCCATGTCAAACTAGACAATGGAGCGACAATTCTAGAAAAAACCTCTACAAATCTTTGGTAATACCTTGCCAAACTGAGAAAACTACGCACCTCGGTGACATTCTTAGGTTGTTCCTATCTCAAAATTGCCTCTACTTTCTTTGGATCAACAAATATCCCTTCCCCGAATACAATATGCCCTAATAAGCCAATTTCCCTAAGTCAGAATTCACACTTGGAGAACTTGGTATACTGTTGCTTCTCTCGAAGAGGTTGTAGCACAATTTGAAGATGTTCAGAGTGTTCCTCATCATTCTTGGAGTGAACAAAGATGTTGTCAATGAATACTATGACGAACTTGTCGAGATAAGAATGGAAGACTCGGTTCATGAGGTCCATGAATAACGCATGAGCATTCGTCAAACCAAAGGATATCACAAAAAATTCAGAGTGTCCTTACCACATTCTAAACACAATTTTGTAGACATCATCATCCTTTATCCTTAACTGATAATAACCCAACCTCAAATTAATCTTTGAAAAGACGCTAACTCCTTGGAGTTGATCAAACAAGTCATCAATTCTCGGCAAAGGATATTTATTCTTAATGGTCATCTTGTTTAGTTGCCAGTAGTCGATACACTATCAGAGGGTGTCATCTTTCTTCTTTACAAATAGAACCGGAGCACCCCAAGATAAGGTACTCGGTCGGATAAAACCCTTGTCCAACAACTTCTAAAGTTGGACCTTCAATTCTTTTAACTCTGTGGTACCATCCGATATAGAAGGATTGAAATAGGTGCTGTGCTAGGAGTCAAATCGATAACGAAGTCAAACTCCTGAATTGGAGGTAAATCGGATAAATCGTCTGGAAAAACATCCGAGAATTCGTTCACCACTGGAACGTCTACTAATTCTGGACTCTGCATAGTGGTGTCGATAATGTGGGCTAAGTAAGCCTTACATCCCTTATGCATTAACTTCTATGCTTCTATTGCCAATATTACACAACTCGGTAAAATCCGTAGTTTACCAATGAACTTAAGTGCAGGACATTCTGGTTTAAGGAATTCTACCTCCATAGTGAAGCAATTCATTAAAGCTCGATGGAGGTGTAACTAGTCTATACCAAGTATAGCATCGAAGTCTCTCATATCTAACAGAATCAAGTCTGCTTCAAGAATTTCACCCTCTATTGTCACTTTACATGCCTTGAACATAGTATTTCTATTCAACCGTTCCCCCAAAAGAGTGATAACCAATAACTCCTTTTTAAGTGGGATCAACGGTTTATCCAAGTGTTTGGTAAATTCCGTACTCACAAAAGATTTATTTGACCTCATATCAATTAGAACACGGACATTAACTCCAAAAATTTTCTTCATACCTATATACACATGAAGGATAAAAATTAACTTTCGATCTAATCAAACTCAATTGAAATTTAAAGTCCTCCATTCCAACAAAACTATCATTAATCATCAAAATCATTTTCAATCACCTCAATATTAAGCAATATCTCTAATATACCTCAAATTCAAAATTATGTAATCATAATCTCAAACTGTTCATATTCAAATGTCCAAGTCACCAAGTTCAAGTTCTAAGGAATTTATCTGTGACTATCTCGGGTTGTTCTGGGTATCCTCATTGGTCATTGTGTAGATTCTGGTTTGACCCCTTGGCTGTGAATGCTGGGTTGGAGCAACCATTGTGTTACTCCCAGTCCCCGTCCATAGAGTGACATTTGGAGGTGGAGCAGGAACGTTGGCTTGGCTGCCACTAGATCTACTAGGACGGTCTTGACTTGCTTGGCTTTTTCATTCCAACTTCGGACAAAATATTGCAGAAATGACCTTTCTTTCTGTAGTGGTAGCACTTCTTGGGTGCTTGACAAATCCCAAAATGGGACTTGCCACAGTTTCTACATTTCTCCTTTGTATTCCCCATTGATTTGCTTTCCAAGGAGGAACTAGGAATAGGGTTCCCAAATTGAGACATGCGTTGGCCTTGAGGGATGCTAACTGGTCTTGTAACAGAGGCTCCACCGTAGGTGTATTCCTACTCTGCTTTGAATTTTGGCTCGACGTATGCTTAGACTTTCTTTTCTTCTTCTGCCTTTCTCTTGTCCTTCCTCTTTCTTCAACTATTTTCTAGGCCCTTAGAGCTAATCCCAAAATGTTTTTGTAAGTGTGTACCGAGGTCACTGACATTTTCTCCCTTATAGCCAAATTCAGACCTTCCTTAAACTTAAACCGTAGATACTTCTCGGAGATCACTAGTTCAAGAACAAATGAGGACAGTTTCCTCAACTCTATTTCATATTCCGCCACTGACTTGTTGCCTTGGTGGAGGTGAAGGAATTCCTTTCTCTTTAAGTTTCAGTAAAACCGAGTATAGTACTTTTTATCGAACTCCCTAAGGAATTCGTTCCAAGAGATAGGTGTTGTTGATCTCTCCTTAAGACTATCCCACCATGATTGAGCATCCTCATCCCGTAACTTTACGGCTATCAAAAGTTTCAATTCATCATCCAACCTCATGTCGAAAACCGTTTCCCATACTCGATTTATCCAATTTCTTGCTACCATAGCATCACTTGTCCCTGTAAATGTGACACATCCAAGTTGTCAGATTTCTTTAATCAATTTTGACAATTCAAAGATTAGATGGATAATGGGAGTAGCCACTAAAGTGGGAGGAGCAGCTAGTTCTACTGGAAGAGTAGGTGGAATGGTTGGCCTCGATAAAAAAGGAATTGGCGCTTGAGGCGGGACTTGAAGACGAGCGTCATAAGTATTCCACCACTCGATTCATTGCCGGAAAGCATCGAGTGGAGGTAGAGGAATCCTGGTTGAGGGTGCCAGGTGAGTGCTAGCTGCGACCGGAGGAGAAGTTGGAGCATATGAGGACAATTCATCCTCGTGTTCAGAAGGAGGAATCTCGCTAACAGTTCTCATCCTTGGCCTAAGAGGCATGATTTCTATAAGAAAAGACACTATCATTAGCTCACTAAGTTTGACATTGGGCTATGTATTTAACCCCTTAAAAGAATGTGAACCTTAGTCCTTGATGATCCATGGAAGGTTTTGTACATTTATTGAAAAATTTCTTAAAAATTGCAACTTCAAAAAGAAAAACACGTCAAAGTCTTTGGAAAACCATTTGGGGACATTTGGAGACATTTCAAACCTTTAAACATTTAAAATCGTGAGCCTAAACTCAGATACCAATAGAATTATGTCATGCGACAATCGCCACGTTATCTTGGAATACGGGCAGCATCTCCCCATATATCAGGATAACACAAGTCATTCAACCTATTTAAAAGCAATTCAAATATCACCCTAATGACCATCCTAGGTTAGCCAGTATCAAAGGCATGCATTTTCACACAATTTAAGGATCAATCCGATCCATCCCTGGTCAACCCCGCCATTCCAGAATTCTCATAAATTTACAATCTCAAAATAATTCAAAATTCATCATAAAGTGTCCAAATGTCCCAATTTAAACCAAAAAAAAAAATTGTAAAAAGAGTTTTTAAATCAAGAAAATACAAATTCATTATCATAAGAGTATGGATTTCTCAAATATTTGCTTAAAGAAGGCTAAGAAAGTATTTAACAAATCTAATCAAAATAAAATGTACAAAAATTTTCTTCCAAAGATCATTCTACACCAATTCAAAATAAAGTCTTCATTTCAAATGCCTAGCTATGTTCAGCAACTATCTTCTTCAGTTTGGCTCTAAAGTAATGTCTTCTACCTAAAGTTCTTCTAAAAAATTTAAAAGAGAAGAGTGAGTATTTAAAATACTCAGTGAGTGGAGTACAATGACATATAACTCATAAATGAGGAGTGAAAATGGTTATGCCAAATAATCATATACAAAATGTATTACTATAATTGAAAATATTGGTATAAAACAGTTTATCTCAAACCACATGATTCATATGTACAAATCAAACAATTTACATTCATTTTTCACAATTTTAGAATATATTGAAATCATTATCCTACCAATGGCCGTTGTCAGGATCCGTTCAGGGATTTTTCACAATTTTCTTAAAATTTCTTTCACCTTGGCGTTATCCCGGAATTCCGTGGGGTGCATTCACGTTACGCCGCTGGCTTGAGAAAGCTCTCCAACCCACCTACCGGCAAAACAAATTAAACAGCCTTAATCACGCTGCCCCGATGGCTCGGTCCGTGACACAACTTAGACTATAGTTGTTTTCTAGCACCATGTTATCATATTCAGTTTATAAATCAATTCAGACTCAAATTTCAATGTAAAGCAACAATATAGGTTTCACATAAGTATTCAATTGTAACGCGATACAAATAATTCAATAATTTAGTACAAAAGTCATGAATTTATTCAAATTTTATTTGAGACACACCATATTCATAAAACATTATATATCTAGTTTGAATTCATTTCAAAATTCAATTTATAAAACATAATTGAAATTAGTTTACTTATTCATATGAAACATAACCGTCCACTCACCTCTCGTGAGAGTATTCACACCCTATACATTATCAGTTCCAAAGAAATCTCTTTTCAATCTCCAATTGATTATCTTAAATTAACAATAACAATTTTCAGGGCATTTCTTCTCAAATTCAATAGTTTACAAATTTTTTCTAATTTTATTTAAACTGTAATTTTGAATATTTTCTTATTCTTGTTATCATTTTATTATTTTGTCATCATTTGCATCATTATAAAATCTCTATTCACAATTCTCCTATATTTTCCAATTTTCAAACAATTTTTCCAAATTTTTTCTAAATTATTATAAACCTAATTTCTCCAATTCATGAATGTACATTCTAATTTCATCAATTGCACATCATTTATATGTAAATAGAATTTTCATTTTCATTTTCCCCCAAATTTTCACTATACATAGATTTAGGGTTTTTGATTTTCCTATGAAATTCTATCAAATCTCAATAATAAAATCAAATCTAGTATTAAAGAAACTAAACCCATTAAGAGTAAGAAATTACCTCAATTTTGAAATTGGATTGAGTTTTTGAAGATTGTGTTTAAAAACCCTAAATTTTCTCCTTCGAAAGGAAACCCTAGATCCTTTCATTGAATCCTCGTCTCCAAGGTTAATTGAGGATTTTGGAAATCCATTGTGTGAATTTAAGGGGAGAGAAATAAATTTGGTGGGAAAAAAAATGAAATGAAGTGGGTGGGAGAAAGTGAGCCGTGAGACGGAAGAGAGCTGCACCTTCGAAGGGAGAAATGAAAACGAACACAAAAATGCCCTTTATTCGTTTTTCCTTTTTTTTTAGTGGAATTGTGAAATTATTTCTTTGCCCTTTTTATGAACTTTTAGGTTTAATTGAATTTGAAGAGTAATTTGGTCATTTCCTATTTCTACTAATGCATAAGTTGATTTCGGTGTTACATCCCGACTCTTCCGTCGAGCACATAACAACCGTCGCTTTACCCCGAAACACGTATGAACCCCATTCTGTAACCCAAGTTACCACAAGGCATTCCAGTTCTCCAACATTTTCAATATAAAATCCAAATTATTGGTGGGCCAGCTAGACCATTCAAACAATCCCGAGCAATTAAAATAACTTCACAAATTCAGAATATATCTCAACAATTCACAATATATTCAAAAGGTCCCAATGAAAGCAATATGTTTTGCAAAAGAAAATTTTAAGCAAAAACCAAACAAAGTTCCTCAATGTCCAGATCAGAATTTTACCAATAGTTGACCAAGGAGAAATCAAGCAAGTATCAATTAAATCCGAATATAAAAAGATGTATAAAACTTCCATTCCATGGTCCATATAACATAGATCCCAAAAGAACAAAATTTACATCTCCAATACCTATTGTAACTCACCAAAAGATTTCCATTCTACCAGCACTATTCCAAATCTATACTTCTTCTGAAAAATTAGAAGAGAGGAGAGTGAGTATTTTGAATACTTAGTGAATGGCGTTTAATGATAGGATGAACATGAATGAGGGGTGAGGGTGGTGGTGTCAAATATATATCATCAAATTCATTTTATTTCAATTGATAAAACAATTTATATAAATTGAAATTTAAATCACATTCACCATGAGTCAAGTATTCCAATTCAATAAACAATTCAAAATTTTCCTTTTTAAATATTTTTGGGGTTTGCCAAAACCATTTTCCTACCAATGGCTATTGGAAGGATTTCGTCAAGGGGTTTTTAACAATTTTTCATAAATTTCTCTTCACCTTGGCGTTGACCCAAAGTTTTGTGAGATGCTACCACTTTATCACGACTAATTTGAGAAGGCTCTCCAACCCAGTTATCACCAAACCAAAATTTTAAATCAGCCTTTACCATGCCGCCCTTGATGACCAAGGTTCGTGGCAAGATTTAAACTATAGTCATTTTTATTATCCATACACCGTGTTACAAAAATTTATTTCATCAATCAATATTTGTGCTCATATGCAAATAAATGCAGTTCACAATTCACATATCAATGTCTCATTGTAATACATGTAAATAATTCATCAAATCAACAAAAGAGTCATGAATTTGGTAATAATTTGATTTGGACAAACCACAATCACAAAGCATTCCAAATTCATTTTGAAAATCATTTTAACATTCATTTCATAAATTAATTTTTAAAATCATTTACCCATTCATATGCAACATAACCATCTACTTATCTTTTGGGAGAGTGTTCACTCCCAATTCTACAATTTAATCCAATACAATCCATTTTTAAGTTCCAATTGGTTATCCTAAACCAATAATCACAAATTCAATGTTAATTTATGTTCAATTCTAGAGTTCATGAATTTTTTCTAATTTAGCACAAACTCTAATTTCCTCAAATCCAAGAATGTGTCTTAATCCCACCATTTGCATGCCATTTATATCCACAAAAAATTTTTATTTACAATTTTTTCCCAAATTTCAACATTTACAAAACTAGGGTTTTGATCTCCAATAACTGCTCCTCAAATTTCAATAATACAATTTAATCTAGTATTAAGGAAATTAAATCCAAAATTAGGGAGGAGAAATTATCTTAATTTTGGAGTTGGATTAGGTTTTAGAGATTGGGTTTCAAAAACCCTAATTTCTTCTTCATGTAGAGCATTCTTAGGTTTTCCCTTCAATCCTCCTTCTCATGCATTGATTGAGAATTTTGGAAGTTTAATTGAATGAGTTTAATGATTTTATAGGTGAGGAATTGAGTTTTTGTAGAGAGGTTAGGGAAAGTGTTGGAGGAGGGGAAGAGATGAGAGTGAGTGGTCGTGAATAAGGGAATAATGAAGAGGAATTAAGACTCCATTCAAGTCTAATATTAATGAATCAGTCAATTACCATTTTGCTTTTCATAAGTTTTAAGTTGTATTTGAAGTTGGAGGATATTTTGATCAATTTGTATCTCAATTTGTGAAAGTCGACTGGGTAAGGCGACCTGCTCTTTGGGCAAGGCGACTTGCATATTCAAAACTCAATAGGACAAGGCGATTCATATTGGATGAGGTGACTCAATTTTTATAATCCCCCAAACCTTGGGTCAACCTATGTTAAGGAGCAAGGCGCCTCGCCATTATGTGGTCTCAGAACCCACCCTTGCAGGCTTCCTAAGTTGCCTCATAAATTTGCACAAGGCAACTCAATGCCCACAAGGCTCAGAAGTCATGCTCTGTAAACACTCAAGGCACCTCCTCCCAAGGCACAAGGCGACTCATCCTTTGGTACAAATAGCCTTGTCTTCATTTCCCACAAGTGTGAGGTGACCTACTCCTTGGCTTAAGGTGCCCGATGCCTCATATCCTCAGAATCCTTGGCCTGCACACACTTGGAGTCACCTTTTCTCATGCTCAAGGCATCCTATTCATTGAGCCACACACACACAAGCTGCCTCATGCCCTCTCAAGAAGACTTATCCTTCACTTTCCTATGGCTTGAGGTGACCCAATTCTACCCATGAGGCGTCTCACCCTTCCAATTTCCCATTTACAAGGTAACTTGTGTCGCTACAAGGCCCATTGCCTCTCACAACTCCCATGTCCACAAGTCACCTTGGCCCCCCACAAGGCTACTTGCCTCTCATAGTCCTCTTAACCTCAAGTCAACCCAATAATGTACAAGCCAACCCAAGATTTTTAAATCCTTCAAATAATCGTACGCTTTGAACCCATGACCTCAACACTCTCCAAAAAGTTTTTACACCACCAAGCTAGGTAATACTTCATAAATTATGTGGCATATCAAATTGAAAAGTTCCAACACTTGGCACTTAAATGAGATTGAAAAATCAAAACATTTAATTTTTTCGGTGTTATATTCAAACTCTGAATTCGATTACAATCCGATTTTTTCTGGTATTTTATAAAGAAAATTAATAATTAATAAATTATATATATAAAAAAATTTAACACCGAATTTTTGGTGTTACATAGGTGCCAAGATAGAAATTGGGAAAATTACTTTGAGTATTCAATAGTCGATGATAATTAATGAGATTGTGAGCAATTAGTTGGAGATTTGCCAAGGGTGGCTAAAAGGTTAGCATGCACTTCCTTGCATGGGCACAAGTTGACATGTGTGAAGGAACATCGAGTATTCGTAATAATTTGGGAAAAGTGGCTCATGCAATCGACATAAAAAACCAAATTGCTCACTAAAACAAAAAATGGCTTCAAACGTATGTGAAAATCTTGAGATTGCTTGTGGAGCATGTGCACGGGGCTCATGCTAGAGCACACGAGTATTAGTCCATGCCAATTTGGCTTTGATTGGAGCAAAGTCAAATTCTATGTAAGGAGAGTACGAATGATTAAATGGGTGAGTTTTGTTATAAGGCAAATTTGACTTGATACTTTGAGAATGTGGCTGGACATATTAGGAAGGGAATCCTTAGTTGAAGCTTCAACAAGACAAGTATTTGAATTCAAATGGAGTTTCAATTCAAGAAATATAACAATTCAAGCAATGAAGAAAGGATCTTTTTGAAAAATTCTTGATGGAATGAGATGTTTTATAGAGAAGAAAAATCTAGGCGCATCAAAAGAGAAAAAATTTCAAATCCAAATTGGGAAAGTTTTTAAATTCAAAGAGGTTCAAATTCAAATATAGTGATTACGGTAAGGTTTTGACTTCATCACCCATAGATTTCAAATGAGAGAGAGAGAAAATCTTAGATTTTTATATTTAATTGTATAATTTTGGGTTTATATAGTGAGATATTTATATATAAGGGACTTTTGGAAAACAAATATCTAAAATTAAGCTTGATGATTGCTTTGACTTGTATTATTCACAAAGCTAGCGTGATGATTCAATTGATTTGTGTTCAATAATACAAGTTAAGTTTGAAATCAATCGTAAAAATTTGTGATTGAGTTAATTATTGGGATAATTTTTTTGATTTATGTTTAATCACACGATTATATGATTTAAGTTAGTTATGATATCAATATTAAATATAACATTTACCGAATCCCTAAAAAAACTCGAGCTATGTTGAGGAGCTTTATGGAAACAGAAACCAAATATTGGAATCATAGTGTTACAACCTGGCCGGAATGGTATACCCCAAGACAAAGAAAACACCCTCATTTACTCTGGCTCATTACCATACCAAAGTTCAAGCCAATCAAGCTCATCTGACTTGCATGCAGTCTCGTGGGTTGTGATACCTTTTAATTCTCTTTCTTTTTATTTCACCTAACTCCGTGTGACGTGCATGCAAACCCATAGAATTCCTCCTTTTCTCGATATTGTGAACCCCAAATTCAAATCCTCATTTATTTCTCCTTTAATTCTCACAACTGTCTTCACCGAGTCTTTCCCCTATAAAAACCCCTCCAGAAACCCAAACTCTGTGCCCCAATCTAAGTACAAATTTTGTGAGAGGGAGAGAGAGAGAGAGAGAGAGAGAGAGAGAGAGAGAGGGAGGGAGGAAGAAAGAGAGAGATGGCGAAGTGGTGTTATGTAATGCTAGTCCTAGTCATTACACTTGTGCATGCAAGTGCAAGGAACGTGCCTAGCAAGACTGTTCTCAAAGATGAGAAAAACAATGTTGCCCTTGCACCCAAACCCAAAGAAGCTGGGGTCAAGGATGAGAAGAACTTCATTGCATATGGTGGCGTAGGTGGCTTTGGCGGGGTTGGTGGTGTTGCCGGGGTGATTCCACTTGGTGGTGCTGGTGGGCTCGGTGGCCTTGGTGGTGCTGGTGGGCTGGGTGGTCTTGGTGGCTTGGGTGGAGGAGCTGGAGGCTTAGGTGGAGCTGGCGGTGCCGGTGGCATTGGTGGTGCTGGCGGGCTAGGTGGCGGTGCCGGTGGCGGTGTCGGTGGCGGTGTTGGCGGTGCTGGTGGTGGAGTCCTACCATGTCCTTGAAATTTCTAAGTTGGATGTTTGTTGTGACACCTTATGGTATTAGAGTAACGTCTTAGTTTGTTAGTACTTTGATGTTATTGACTTTGGAGTCTGGTTGGTTAGTTTTGTAGTCATGCCTCTTATGTTCAATTGAGCCATGTTGTGTTTGTTATGCCTAGAAAGTTATGATCAACTGTAAGCTTTTGAGTTTATGTTTACCATTTGCTTTCAAGGGGTGTTTTCTTGTTCTTTTTGTTGGTATCAATAACTTGCACTAAGTGAATAATTTAGTTTTACTGATTAATGGTTGCTGGGGCATAGTGATTTTCATTACGTGGTGATATATTATATAAATCAATCCCAAATAGAGACATTCCTATTTCTTATAAAAGTTGTAATATTTATATATTATTTTCTAGGATTTTTATAAATATCGATGTGCTACTTAAGAAAGTAGTAATACCAAGATGGTTACTAGTCATTTTACCATTTCACGAGTAAAACATAACCCATTTGGCATATTGAAAATCCTTGTTTATATGCTAAGCTTTTTGGTCATGAAACCAAACTGCTCTCAACTTGAAGGGATTGAGCCACCAGGCATTGAAACCTTGGGTATAGTGGACTCATGATTGGCCTTTTTTCCTGAATGCCACTGTCTTTAGATGGAACAACCTTTTCAAAGATAAAAGACTCCCTACATTCAATTTAAACAAATTATTGTTGACTGAAACATATTAGAGCTACAGAAAGCATGTCCTTGTGTGAGTACTTGTCAGTCTGGAGAAACAAAAAGAAGCTTAATTCTTAAGTGAGGAGACAAAGATGAAAACCCTTCAAAGTTCTCGTAAGCAAATTTACTTTATAAAGATATTTGCTGCATTTGTAATATGAATGAGAGTGGTGCTCACATGGTGAGTTATGACCTCCTTTTTTCATGTTGAGGTTCCCGATGCTCGACTCTCTTTTCCATCCTTATCGTTTCTCATTTATTATGGTTGGCTCAAAATTCTGAATCTTATTAAATGATGTTCATCCTAAGTGTTGTGCCATTTTTAACTTGGGGTATGGTGGTGTTGGAGAGAGGAGGTCATTTGGATGAAAAGTTTTATGACGTTTGAGTCATTGATTTTAAACGTACGTTCTAGATTGCCTTGCGAAATCAAAATTAATTTGAGACCGTTGATTTAAGTTATAAATAATTTTGGGGACTTGTTTATGGTTTTAATGTTGGCTTAGCAAGCGATTACTTCATGATCACAGGACAATGACTCATTATTCAAGGAGATTGTGAAGAGAAAGAGCTGATGGAAGATAAAATGTACTCAACAAGAATGAACCCTTTATTGGGATTGACATGTAATACATCCTAGAAGGACACATAAGATCTAACAAAACTTAATCCAAGGATATCAAAAATTAATGCCCTACTAATCATAGAACTTAAGGGGGATAAAAAAAAAATAATTACTAGAGCTTGGAATTTGGAGAGCATAAATGTCACTAATTAGCGACCATGTCCATTTCCTCTTCCATATCCGCCTCCAAATCCAACACCAAACCCAACTCCTCCAAAGCTACCCCCACCGCCACCTCCTCCACCACCACCACCACCACTGCTCCCTCCATTGCTCCTACCATACCCTCCACCACTTCCGACCCCAAATCCTCCACCAAAACCCCCTAGTCCACCAACTCCGCCTCCACCACCACCACCACCTGCACCAGCAGACCCACCATTTCCTCCGGGCATTCCTCCCATGCTTCCTCCTTCCTCTTGTCCATTGCCATTGTCACTACTACCGCCATCATCATCATGATTGTCATTGCCACTGCTACTACCATCATCATCATTATTGTCATTCCCATTACTACTACCATCTCCTCTCTTCCCACCATTACTTGTGTCATTGCATTTTTTCCCGACACCCCCATTGCCACCCCCTCCGTTACCAGGGACTAACCCTGGATGACCACCACTGTCGCCTTTCTCGCCACCTCCATATCCTCCATAACTACCGGAGTCACTCCCTCCTGAATTGCCTCTACCACCAACATTGCCATTACCTTTTGATGTACCACGTCTTCCGCCACTAGGAGCCCCATCATTACGGCTTCCGCCGCC
This sequence comes from Dillenia turbinata, assembly GCA_037126225.1. Classification (NCBI taxonomy): domain Eukaryota; kingdom Viridiplantae; phylum Streptophyta; class Magnoliopsida; order Dilleniales; family Dilleniaceae; genus Dillenia; species Dillenia turbinata. Next base: position 2,766,653 of record JBAMMX010000012.1, read on the forward strand.
TTTTCCAGTGCCATCATCACCCTTCTTCTTGCCATTATTTTCATTACAATCTCTCCCACTATTCTCACTTTCACCGTCATTTCCTTGATCCCCACCTCCAGACCCACCATAGTTGCCATCTCTTCCTTTGCTACTCTCACAAGGGTTGCAGTCAACTAATTTGCTCTGATTGGGACCATTGCCATTAATAGGCCTTCCACTATGAGCCTTGCAAGAAAAATGTAATACCAAAAAGAGAAGAACAAGTAAGTTCAAATTAAAAAGCTTCATTTTGGAGGAAAACTAGTTTGTTATTTGGAGGAAAGAATGAGAACCATATTTTATAGAGCATGGTAAGAAGGAGCCAATGTCAGGTGTACATTGCCCTTGAAAGAAAATTCAAGAAACATACAGCTTTGCATGGATGGATATACATGTGATCCTGCAACAATGCCTCGAGAAAAGCCGAAGCTCTAACTTCGTTGTTAGTCTTTTTCTTGTTATAAATTTGGTTTCAGCTGAGGTACATGAATTTGACATAATGCAGAAAACAATTTGTGAAGTTTGTGGTTCCAATGTTGATTAGACTCCAATGGTAATTGGCCAATGAGCTTCACGGAAATGAGTCCATATTGGTGGTTCTGAATGAGTTTGGCCTGTGAATGCAATTGTAGCACCATCTGCTGAATTAGGACAACCGCATTGGAGTCATGACCTGCTTGGCATTATTGAGCACCAAACATTGGCTTTCAAATCCTATTAAAAAAAACAGTGAGAAGGAGCATGATTGTGAACACCGGACGCATCTCAGAAACATAGCAGCAAAACAAATATATGAAAATTTTGCATTGTAAACATTAGTATTATATTGTGTTTGTACGTATCCAAGGCCGTTCAGATGCCTTGCAAAAGCCTTTGCGGGAACCCAAGAAAGCGTTCACGGGGTACTCAAGGGCCCTCGGTATCTTCTGGAAGGCCCTCGCACATCTCATGAAGGCCTTTGTGAGGGTCGAGTATCAATACTGTGTTGAAATTATAGAATGATCCTAAATTTTGGTAAATTATTGAATGGTGCATAAAGATGTCTCTATACAAACGCAAATTATCATGGTATGAAACGATGAGTGATGGGAGATAGGTCTGGTGCCACACTAATTATACCATGATTTACAAAAAGTACGAGTCATTGGAATCAAATGTTCCTTGTATGTAGGAAACGGGTTTTTACATATGGATTTGCAATTTATCGAGTGATTATTTGCACATGATTCTGCATTATAGACAAGGTTTTAATATAACAATATTAAATGGGCTTTTACATATGGGTTTGCAATTTATCAAAAGATTATTTGCTAATGATTCTGCATTATAGATGAGCTTTTAATATAATAATTTTAAATATTTATATATTTTCTTATTTGAGTTAAACTATTCCCTCTAACTGAAACATAGCATGTAATTATTTTATCAAAAAATGTAAATTGCAAAAAAAAAAAAAAAAAAAAAAAATGAGCATTTTGTTTAGCTTTTGAGATTGGGCCGGTTATGGCCCGGAAATCGGCCCAACTGACACATTTTAATTTGGGCTGATAACCGGTCTGGGTGAATAGTAATCTCTGAATTGGATCGGCCCATTATAGTAATCGAACCGGTTCGGTTGAACACAATATGGAACTGGTCCGGAACCGGCTTCACTGAAACCCGGCCCGGCCCAGGCGGTTCCTTTTAAGTTTTAATACCAACGGCTAGTGAGAAGCAAATGGAAAATGGACAGGCAGAAATGGTTGGAGCAAGCTTCATAAAGCGCCTCATCACGTGGGACCCAACCATATTAGAATATTGCCAATGCTGGCTCATTATTATTAGATAGATACCAACCTCAATGGACCCCACCACAATCTCTCTCTCCACCCCCCCCCCCCCCCCCACCGGGGGGTTGCCAACTTCCAAAGAAACACTTCAACTTCCAAGAAAGAAACTCTTCAGTTTCCAAGGTCCAACTCAAGCGCGCGCTCTCTCTCTCTCTTAAAAGGGTAATAAAAAAAAAAAAAACCTGTCGAATAGTCGAACCGGCCCGGCACAGCCGACACAGATGGTTCAATGGGCCGAACCGGTTTCAAGCAAAATTTTTTAAAACTGACCCGCCTGTTGCCCTGAAAATGCCTTGGATCGGCGGCCAAACTGGCGAACGATTCCTGGGCCAGTCCTGAATCGGACCAGAACCTGCCCAACGAGGCCAGGGCCCAACCCTAGCTTTTCTCTAGAAGTCAAGAGTATGCCTGGGCTCATTTTCTTGGGCTAATTCTTGGGCCTGTAGACATTCCAAATTGCCACTTATGGGCCTTTTAAGTCGTTGGCCTTCACACGCTTCTTGAAGCTTGTTGAAGGCGGGAAAGTGAAAACGCGAGGATAGAGAGGGAGAGGGAAAGGGAGGGAGAGAGAGAGCGAGAGAGAGAGGGAGAGGGAGAGAGAAGGCGAAATGGAGAGCAAATGGTCGAATGCTCGATTGCAGAGCTTGCTTGAAGCCATCAAATCATCAGATGTAAGTTCGATCATTTTCGAAACCCTAACTTGAACTTAATTTGTTACTAATTCACTTCATTGGTTCTCAATATTCACTTGCATCGATGCGTTATTGTCGACTCATAATTCTTTGAAAAAGGCAAATAATTTTTCTCTTAGTTTTTCTTTTTTTTTTGTTATTTGAATGGCTATTAGGTCTTCATGGAACAAATTTTGCCAATTTTAGTGTCAAACTCAAAACCGAGATTTTCATTTCATATGCCAATTTTAAGGTTTACAAATGAGTCCTTTCTTGCAACATCTAAGCGAATTTGCAGTATAAAATGGAAATTTACGATTTCACATCCAATAAAGCTTTGAATTGTTCCTATACAGTGCTCTAAATTCATCATTGTAATGTTTTGATGGTATACCCACAGGTTGTTGAAAGCCGTGTTCAGCTGATAATGAAACTTGGAGATGTTGTTCTGCCAGATAAATCCGACCGGAGTTATCTTGTTGAATGCCTTAATGTATCCACTCTGCTGTTATTCACGTGTCCTATAGTTTCTAATTACCATCCAGGACTACTTCTCAGGTATAAGTTGTATTCCTGTTGAGATTCCTTGGTGGGGTTTCTGGGTGCGTTGCCTTGACTTTTTCCAGTCCCACTCAGGTTCAAACATAGATTTTGTTGTTAAGAAAATCTATATTTATGGAGTTAATCTTCCATGATTGGTCGTGACAATGATAATTTACTAGTCTAATTAAAAGCCTGGATGTCATGTAGCTTAGTTTGATGTGCTGTACGATGTGCAGACATGCATGAGTGCACATTTTCGCACTTCCTATGATTTGTATGCTGCATGTGCTGTGCTACCAAATGTTTCACCTTAACACTTGAACAGACTTTTTGGGAGGACTTCACTTGTTTGGATGTATCTCAGTGCATGTTAAACAAGGCTATATTGCATGTGGCTGCAAAATTCCTTACAGAAGACATATCCCAGTGTCTGGAACAATTTCTTTTACTTGGGACCAAGGTATGTTAGATATGCATGTTTCTTTTTATGTTAGTGCAGGGATATTGTAACCCATGATGTTTTAGTTTCAAAAAACACTTGGCTTCTGCTGTTTGTCAGAAACTTGAGTCTTTCCAATTGTTGTATGAGAATCAGGGAAGCACATGGTGTGCCAAGCATCTTAAGATGACGGTCATGGAAACACAGGACTCTCCAGAGGAAGAGCATTCTGACCTTTTCTTCAAGGTATCCTTCATCTGCTCTGCTTTTTTTTTTCTTTTTGTTTTTTTTAAAATTAATTCTTTCTGCATGAGTACTTAGGCATGGTTCAGATGCAGATTACTTTATGTTACCCTTGATATGGATAATTTTTTTGATTGTATTTTCCTTTTGCAAGGATTATATAGGAAAGAGTTTTGCTCAAAAGTGGACAATTGCTAATGTCAGTTTTTTGTTCATTGTTATAGCTTAACATCCAAATAAAATATAGAACTTCTTAACTGACTTCCTCCATTCTTCTTATGTAATTCAATGTAGTTTTCTACAAAGAAATGTCACAGTTCTTTAAAACTTCACCACATATCAATGTGGAATCTTCTTAGACAATGATTTTAATGTAACAAACTATATCAATAAGCATGTATAATTTTTTATTGGAGTCTCTGTGAACACTAAGAATATGTTATCAATTTTCTTAATTTTTTCTGCAATCGGAAGGTTGTCATCAGTCTGTAAGTTTTATTTCTGACTGCATTAGACGTTTGATGGTATGTAACTGACTCTACCAGTTGGAGTGAATCAGGAGTATATACTTTGGAACTCGTACTACATGGTTTTGTCCATTATTATTAGCTCTTTAACGTTTCTTATGTATTGTTTGATATTTTATTCAGTTTGATGTTGCAACTGATTTTCCTATCATATCAACATAAAAAAGTTCACCCCGTGCACAAAGTGCTCCCCGTCTTGCAAGGGTAGGGGGAGGGTGGACGTATATGTATGTAGCCTTCCCCTTGCATATTTTCTGCAAAGAGACTGTTTTCACGTCTCGAACGTGTGACCTCAAGGTCACAAAGGAGCAACTTAATCATTGTACCAAGGTTCGCACCTCTTCTATCATATCAACATAAAATTTACAATTTCAGCTCTGCTAGCTGCAAGTATCATACATATTATTAAAGATTTGCTTTGTCTTCATTGTTCCATTGTATCATTTACCTCTTTCATTTGTAGTGTAAACCACCAACATTTAGTAATAATGTCTTCACTTTAAATGAAACTGTGGTTGCAATCATCAACTTGAGCAAAATTTTATCTCGGATATTAATCTTATCCAGTATTATAATACATTCATCACTCTTTGGGGAAAAGTGGATCCTAAAACTGTGTTCAAACCATTGACACTTGATATAGGTAGAGGTTTGATTTGGGAAATGCAAAGGATTTCAGAAACTGTGGGTCAGAGTAAAAGATGTTTGCCCTGGGAACTGTTGGGATTCTTCTTGACAGGGTGCAGTTTGATATACTTAAGTGTTTGAGGGTAATTGATGTATCTGGAACTGAATCAGATGCACAAAGTTCAAATGCTTGTGTTTTTTTTTTTCCAAATTTCTATGTTTTACTTTAAGTAATTTGTTATGAGGCTTGTGATAAACTCCAGAATCTTTCCACTATATGTTCATGAATGTAAATGGTCAGAAAAATACTAAAGCATTGATAGAATTCTGGGGTGAACCCTAAATTGTTTTTAATTAAAAAAGCTGTATACCTTGCAAAATTAAAACTTTTAGCAGTGTTCTAATTCAATAACAGAATTACAGTGTCACCATATAAATGCATAAGTTGTTATCCAACCAACTCTATGGTATGAAGATTCTGCTCTAAATGGATAAAGACATTGTATGTCATTTTGAAATGCTTCAGCTACTGTTTTGCAGTTGCTTTTGGACTTGGTTGCCTTCAGTACTGCTAGCTTTTCAGCATTGTCAAGATATCCTATCCTGGGAAACACAGAGCTTAAAGTTCTAGTTGAAAATTTTGTACTGGAGCAGCTGAACCTTGCAAGGGATGCTACATCAGAGTTGAAGGTGCTAAGCTTCTACTTATAACTTATGGTAGATTATCATTTGCTGTATACTTGTTTGGACCTGCTTTTGCCACTAAAAATGTGCCTCATTCTGACTTAATATAGTTGTCCATTCTGGAAGTAGATTGCTGTAGAAGCACAGTAATCTGTTGGAAGAGTACTAGTCTTATCGTAGATCTTTCCTTTTGTGAAATGAATTAGATGTTATTAAGAGGGTCTCTTTCTACTTGAATCAAGATGAAATTCAATTATGCAACCTTTGGTCAAGGATATGAAGTAAATCTCTAGAATTGGAACTGATGTTCAAAGACATGAAGTTATTTGATTTAGGCATTGCTCAAAAACTCAAAAAAGGCTGCACAATGGCTACTATCTAACTGTATCTGTGTTCAATCCGTGCAGGATGTAATAGGGGTCATATCGGTTTTCCCTGTATTTGTTTGCAATGGCCATCTCATTATGTAACCGTATCAGTATTCAATCCAACAGGATGTGATAAGGGTCAAACTCGGTTTTCCCTGCATTAGTTTGCAATGACCATCTCATTCCTTGTTAAGGGCATTAAGGCCATGAAGGGCTGTGACAAAATATGATATCTCATACATAGTAGAGTAGGGTTTCACACATCTCATCTTTGATTGGTCTTATGAAAGATTATCTCACCTTATATGTAGTGGCAAAGACAAGGGGCAAGGGGCGCAATTGCCCCCAATCTCAATTTTTAAAAAATTTTCTTAGTTCATAAAATACATATGATCATTGTTTCTACTTGATATATTTGACCTATTAAAATTACAACATAATTAATTCAATTAATTAACATTTTTTTTTTGTGTGTGGGTTTATATTTATTTTATTTTATTTTTAATTTTTTAAAGGACATGTAGAATTGTTGGTTGTTGCGATACAGTTTTACTTAGTGGGGGAAGAATTAACTTTTATATCTTGAATTCTTTTGAATTATAATAACTTTTTTTTTCTAGATTCAATGCACCATGTCAAATGATAATTTTCTATTTTTCACAACCGAGAAGTTACAAATTATCTTTTTTTGAACTTCTAGTATAATTTATATTTAACATATATTTAATAAATCAGTGGATATTATCATATGCTATCTCTTTAATGCTTAATTATGAAAAAAAGCCAATATGAATCCACTATTTCAAGTAGTAAATTAAGACTTAAGAACTTAAGTGAGTATAACGTGACTATATAAAATTCCAACAAATTATTGTTAATTTTAAATTCTAATAAGTTCAATTATGATATTTTCCCCCACTATACAAAAGTTTTGGCTTCGCCTTGCTTAAATGTCTCCCGTTTGGAAAAATAAGAATGCACATGTAGGCATGTCTTCATCTATTTTGTTGCTTCCAGACTTTGTATCCTATATATTCAAGGTTAGTTGGATGAATGGATAATTAGAGCTCCCTGTTTGTCTCTTTGCATGAAAATAGCACTTTCATTCTAGACTTAATATAATGTAAGATTCTCTTTAATTCAATTTCTGACTTTTATATCAATATTACCAACAGGTTACCCATCATACTGTCTGTAACAGTTTTGGGTGTTACAGCTTTGTCTTACGCGCACTTGTAACACCATTTTGGAGAAGACTCATTTCCTTACTACGTAATTGATCTCTTCATAGTTTTGCAGGAACATGCATTTTTGTTTTATTTTTTATTTTTTAATGAGTACTCATTAGAATTCCATGAAGTTTTATGTTATCATCTTTTTTAATTGAGATCACCACCAGGTTGTATACTTCAAATCGGTACCACAAAACTCTTTGAACTAGTTGAACAAATGAAGGGGAGAGATGTAATTCATCTACAAAGGGACGAGTAAAGGATTTGCATGCAAGGTAGATTTTAAACTAATGGAAGAACCGGGAAGCTGTAAGGTTCTATCGTGCATTTGTGGGTCTCATATACTTCCCTTTAATATCTAGAGAATTTATAAATCAGATATAGTCATTCCCTGTACATGTGTTGGCTATTTTGTGAATGACTTAACTTAGTCTCTACTCTCTCACATTAGTCTTCTTCAGGAAAGAATGGTCACGTCCTGATCTTCAATTGTTATCGTTTTTCCTGATCCTGCAGTTAATGATTGCACTATTTTCTATATTTAGATACAGGCTGAAATTGCAGATATCCCTCAAACTTATTATTTATTTATTTATTTATTTATTTTGCCTATTTTAAACTAGCCCTTTGAATTTTAAGTAGTTAACTACACTCCTAAACTTTTAGAATAGCTTTCAATATTTAGGTTCTGTCAATTTCTTTATCTTCTCCGGTGATTCACAATTGTCAGATTCTAGTGAAAAAGTTCGATTCCAGTTCTCCACATTTTGACATTAGTTCTGCCTGAAAATTGACCCCCTCCGATTTTTCGTGGGAAATCTGAATTTAATCTCCTGTTTGTGCATTCTACCCTTGTGGAGTGATATAATCTTTCCTTCTCTGTCTCTCTCTCTCCCCCATCCGTTCCTTTTGTATCTGAAAATCTGTATTCTAGATATAGAGTGAGGAGGAAGAGACATAAAGAAGATCCTGACCTTTAAGTGGATGGAATACTAACTCCGTCCACTTTTGGTGCTGATTAACTTTTAGTTTCATTAATTGCAATACGACTTCTAGGGCATTTTTGAAAGTGGCCCGAAGTTCAATTGTTGTGTAGTTAGAAATATGTAATTGAATAAGCAAATAAGCTAGCAAAAGTTCCTTGGAACTAATCAAGTTCATTCTGAACAATTACTGGAAGCAATTTTTCCAATTACTTTGCTTTAATAATTTTTTAATGTCAGCTGCAGCCAAGCAGTCTGTAATATAGGCAACTGTGATGGATCACTTGTCATTTCCGACACCACTTGTAGATGGTTGCTTTGTCACATGTAAAGGTGTCTTATGGGCCACACTCATGGTGAGTTGTTCGCCGTGTGTACTCATGCTGTGGGCATGGGAAGCCCAAGTTGATGCTCCGGAAGAAATATAATTGCATAATTTCAATGGAATAATAAAAGAAATAATTAAATCCAAGTAACATATTCTTTAATTGTTAAATCATGGCTAAATCAAAGTGTGATACCATCAATGTATTCTTTACTTGCTAAGTCATAGCTAAAAACCTCCACCAATGTCAACCATAGGGTTTCTATACATTTAAATTCAAACTACCTTTTTCTTAAGCTATTTTGAGAATATAAAATAGTGAACATATCATTTACTGGAATTATAGGCACGTAATCTGTCACCAAAACTGATTTTTATTCAGTTATTACAATGTGCTTTCTTTATATGTTATGCTCAAGGTTTTTTTTTTCACATAGATTGGTCCCTTCTGCATAACCTCTCTTTGTCTAAAACAAGCACTGGATTTTTCTATGGCCTCTATTTCTGGATCATCATCAGCATTTGTTTGCACCAAATTTATGAATATTTGTTAGTGTACAGGGATATTACATGTCCAATTCCTGAAAAAATGTCTATGTCAGCACTAGCAGGTTCTGCGGACAACTAAGTCATCTATATCCAAACAAGTTGTAACTATTTGTTCTTTGTCAGGCAATGAGTGCAAGTGTTGGTTCTTTGCTTTACATATATAGTCCATTCTTTTTTTTTGGGGGGGGAGTGGCAGGATATCAAAGCTTTTAATTGTTTGTGTCGAATCTTAATGCTTTACCCCAATAAAATGGGAATCTGTATAGGCTTATGCTGGATGTGCAAGTTTACAAATATGTTCCTTCTCTCTCATCATTTATTTGAGAGCACACTCATTCTGTTTCAAATTTGATCCTTGTCAAACAGAAGATCCATTCAGTTGGTCCAGAAGTACTAAATTCAATTCAGGGATTACTGGATGCTGCATTAAAGCTCTGTAGGGTGTATTCAGAAGCTGTAAATTGGGAGTTCTATAATGCAAGCATCCAACAAGATACTCAAGGCATGGAATGTGAAGAGACCACTAAAATCGATCACGTTATATGTATAATAAAATATACAATTGAAAGATTTTGTGACTTGGGCAGTCTTGCGGCTAAGGATGGTGGGAATCTGGTTACCATCCTTAATGCATCATGGAAAGGAGTGGTTAGCTTGCTTCAATTGGGCAAGGGGGCTTTAGCATCAAAAACAAATGTAGATGACATCATTCTCACCTTAGTTTCTCTTGCCAGGGAAACTCTAAGATGTGCTTCTGATGCTTGGTCTTCTCTGGTAGAATCTATTACTGTCACAGATGCAAGAAGGGCATTTCTTCCAGTTAGATTTTACCTGATAAATGCTGTGAGGATATCTCGCCAATATCCATGCCAAGCATTTTCTGTCTACAAGGAGATAACAAGATTTGTCCTAATGATCTTCTCCTTAAAAATATTGCTGAGTAAAGAAAGTTTTCTTAAAGATGCAAGTGAAGTTTTGGCAGAGCAACTGGAACCAACCTCATTTCAACTAATAGAATCTGTACTGAATTCTGCTTTATTGAAACAGGAGCTGAAGGTTGAAGTTCTGGATTGGTTGTTTGATGAAGGATATCCAAGTTCTGACTGTGAGGACCAAAGAAGTGAATCAACAACATTAGCAAGTGATGTATTCTTAGTTACTTGTGATGCAGTGCCTTGGGCAAGGATATTTTTACTTCCGAGGATTGCCTTATTTCTGAAAATTCTGGAAAAATCTGAACTTGATGACATAAAACTGGGGATGACCAGGAAGCTTGGATGGCTTTTGAATATTATAATATATGAGGAAGTTTATGCTTCCATTCTTGTTTTGCAGTTTCCAGTATCTCCAGACTCCGGACCATCGAAGAATGTAATGTGGCTGCCTATGTATTCTTTCCTTGTGCAATCGCTAAAAGCTTTCATGCTTCTTGCCTATTCTACCCCGGCTTGGGAGGAATTGGAATCTTTCCTTATTGAATACATTCTTCATCCACATTTTCTTTGCTGGGAGATTGTTATGGAACTGTGGTGCTTTAAGGTGCGTCATGCTGAACCTGACTTGGTTATTGACATCTTTGATAAGATTTGTTTACTATTCAAGTCAGTGGCACCACTGGATTCTCACCTTATTCCTGGTTGTATCCTGAGAAGACTGGCTAAATCAATTTGCATGCTTGTTTCTTCTAGTGCACATTCCATGGTCGATCAAGTTTACAGTTACATCAGTGATGATAAATCTCAGTTGTCGTTGGTCATGTACATGGCATTACTTATGGAGGGTTTCCCACTGAACTTGCTCTCAGATGATTTGCAAAGGGTGGCCGTGCAGAAAATTATTTCTGAATATTTTGGCTTCATTGACAACTTCGATGTTGATATAATAAGGTCATGCAGTTCTAGCATTTACATTGTACCGGTCTTTGCCATGGCTTCTGCACTGGCTACTCTGTAAGTAACCATCTATCATGTTTCTGCTGACAACAAGTATAAGCTCATCTTACATAGATCAAGAAATGATATGTTCACTTACCTATTTGCGAAGTTGATAGAGTTATGACTGCTATAATTCACCTCTTTGTAGCTTTGGTGATCATAAGGATAACTATAGTTTTCCAGTTAGCTGTTATTGCATCAGTCTAATCTCTGGTTCATCATGTATTGATTAGCATTAATGCAACATTTTTCTTCTTGCTTTCAATGTTTTCCACATTGACCAGATCGTGTGCAACATTTGGTGGTCCTGTTGTGTAATCTTAAATTCAAATATGTAGGTTTCATAAATTTGTCCCAGTAGACATCTGTAGCATATTCTTTTTGGTTGGTTGTCAACTTGGTCACAGTGAAAACAGATCACAGATACAAAATATAATCCATATGTCTATTAAATGAAAGAAAGTCATATCATTTCTTTTGCAGCCAGATTAATGTACCAGATATTGATGGAAGGACCCTAAAATTCATGGTTACAATGATTCAGAGCTACAAAACGGCCACAGAACAATCTTCTAATGACCTGTATGGCAAGCTTCTGGGTGAAACGTTACATATCATCTCTCATATGAAGCCTCTTTATGCATCTGAAGAAATGGATGATGTAGTCTTGGGGCTTAAAAGCCTGCTTATTTCAGGAACGGCAGCTTCAGATGCGCAAATTTTCAGATGCAAACCAGGTCTAGCTATTTTTTCAGCAGGCCTTGGTCATAAGGAAATTGTAGAAAGTGATAAGAATCCGAACACCTGTGCTGTGTGGGAAGTATTTCACATGTTACTGAGAGAGCGGCATTGGGCCTTTGTTCATCTAGCAATTGCTGCATTTGGATATTTTGCAGCCCGCACTTCTTGTAATGAATTATGGAGATTTGTGCCACAGAATGCAGCCCTTGCATTTGACGTGAAGTCGGGAAATGAGACAAAAGAGGATTACTTTATGTCAGAATTGAAAATATTTCTGGAGAAGGAAATGGCTTTTACTTCAGTAAGATATAGCTCTGAGCAGGTTTCCCCACTAGTAAATGAAGGTTCTATCCTTAAAGAAATGACTTACAAACATTTAAATGTTGAATCTCGGGGGGAGGCATGTGAAATTATGGGGATTGATGGAGAAAACCACACAAGCAAGAAAAGGAAATTTCCTGATGAAATTTCTAGAGGAGTGGAACTGCTGCAAGATGGTCTAAAGGTTATGGGCTATGGTATTTCCAAGTGGAAGCAGGATCAATTGGGCTCCTCAGAACTTCAAGGGAAGTTCTTATCTAACTTTTCATGCCTCGAAGATCTGGTTAATCACTTAATGGGTCTGGCTGCTGGTGGTTGACTTTGAATTTTCCTCTCAAGAAGTTGATTCTGGTGTACGACAGTCAGCTGTGTACCGCCAATTAATATCCAGGTATGAACATGTCTTTCTAAATCAAGTGCAGCAGAGCTTCAGATTATTTTGCCCCTTTCCTTTTATCAAGTATTTTCTGTTGGTACTGCCTTCTGCATTTTAACGTCCTTCTGTTATAGATAGTGGTTATGTGGCTTAACACGTTGTCATTAACTTCATGTAAAAAAGCTGAGAGTATGAATGAGATCTGAGAGTTAAGTGCCAGATTGTGAACTTAAAAAATGATACTAAGGCAAATCATGGTTGGGTAAATGCTGTCGTAGTACTGAAGTTTGATAAGCATCTCTTTCTTTTTTATGGGCCTTTCTTCATTTTTCAAAAGCAAGAATATGAAGGCTTAAGGCCTTTTTGGTCCCCCTAATTTGTAGCCGTAACCACTTCTGACTCTGAAGTTTCAAAAGTACTTTTAAGGTACCTATAACATAGAAAAGGTGACACTTTTGTATCTTTATTTGATTGACCATTGGTCAAGCATATATGGCATTGCTATATCATAAAGTGGAATATCTGAGTCACTATTATGTTGATAGAAAGTTTCTTTAAATAAAATATTGTCAATTTACAAATTTTCAAAATTTATTATTTTTCTTAGAAAAAAATTAATCTTACTTGGTTAACAAAAAGGGATGATGAGCAATCAGAATAATCCACAACAGCAAGCCAATTTGAAAATATTTAAGGATCAATCTGACGAAAAAGGTCAGGAACTTCTACTCTAAACTTTCTTTATGATCTCTTCAGTCAGATCAACACAATGTTGCCTTCTACCAACCATCAGAATTGACTAAAATCATCCATTGAATGTTCCACATTTGAAATTCCCAATAAATTGGGGTTTTCTTCTACTTGTTGATTGTTGCAGTAGCTGTCTGAAACTTTCGTCAACCAAAACATGCTCTTTCATTGTTGTTTGGATTCTAATCAACTTGGTGCTGAGGCATCCCTTGAGAAGCACGTGACTTAATATTGGAGACAGGTGCTTTTAGTCCATTCGTCTCCTCCTAAAGTTTCAGGAGCAATTCAACTCACTGAAAACAGGTAAACATTCTTCAGAAAGTCCTTCCAATGCGACTAAACATGACTAACAACCAAAATTTGATACCAAAATGATATAAGAAGACTATAGAGGATTTTAGGCTAAGTGAATTAAGATTTTTTTTTTTTTTTTTCTTTACAGCCTAGTATAATAAAAAGACCGTAAATATTCCCAAACTTCTTTAGTAACAAACTGCAGGACTTATGGTTCTTTCTCTCTCTCTCTCTCTCAAAAATGGGGTGGTGCTGTATTAATAAACTCATCTTGTACGAGTAGTTGGTAAAACCACCTGCATTAGGAAGATAAATATACTTGGCGAACTTGTGTGATTTTAAAATCTTTCTATGGTAATTATGAATTTTAAAACTTGCCGCAGGAGTATTTCCAACTAATGAAGTTGGAATCTTTGCTATCCTATATGTGGAGTGGAATCCTAGTTTTTATGGTTTTAATGACATTGTCAGTAGGCCATGGTTCATGGCTTTTGCTGCAGTCACCAAATATTTGCTTTTCTCCAAATTTCAAAGCTATTGTTTAATTGATTATTCCTTTGCCATTCTTTAGAAGTGGTAAAAATATAATGTGGGTTGAGGCTTCCGTGATAATTAAGGCGCTAAAATAATATTTCTTGTATGTTGCATATTCAACCAAAATAGAACCAAAAGTTTAGAAAGATAATATCATCTATAATTCAAGTTTTCTTGGCATTGGTAGCCTAAGGTCAGTTTGCAACTTGTCTTTGCCTCAATGACTTGAAAAGTGCACCAGTCTTCATGTCTTAAATTTGCAAATTGAGATTGATTGTGCAAATGGCCTTTTGACCTCCTTGATTGAACACTTGAATGATCAAGTGGCTAGAAGAGTGTTCAACTCAGATACCAATTTTTTTTTTTTTTTTTTTTTGGTTCCCATCATTAGTATCTAGAGTCATTCTCCAACTATTTTTACTTTGATTGTTTGCGAGGGCACTATTTAGAGGACGAATTTCTTTGCGTAATATTTTCTATTATCAAGTTTTAAAGCTGAGATTTGTTAAGCGATTTAACATCTTATCCCACTAAATAGATTGTCGTCCGTGTCCAATTCTATTATGGTACGCATGAGCATGATCTTTTGTTCATGATCTGAATCTTCGGAGTAGGGAGGCCGATTGTGTTGTGCGGAACCTAACAATGGGTTCTCATCAGTGTGAGTCATTATTAGCATGCAAGAGGCGAATCTTATTGGTTGACTTTGGCCTCCAAATAGTTGTTTCAGAGGTTTGATTTTCTAGGGACAAATAAGTGTTATAATTATAAACCAAATTAATTTAAAAACCATTTACAAGATTGGAGATTGGTTGGTATTTTAGCTCAAAAATTATTTCTTCTGTTAAATTATTATTTTACTTCTCCTCATTGTGATATCTGATCTGTGCTAAGGTGGATTCTGGTTATTTCCACCAGCTCTCACAAGCCAAAAGGCCTGCAAATAAGCCTTCATCTTGATAGCCCAGGAACCATAGTTTTTCTCCAGAAAACAGAGGAGGCGAAGATAGAAAGCTTGAGGACATTTTGAGTGGTGAGGATTGGAGATTGAGTGCTTTTTTTTTTTTTTTTTTTGAAGAGTTTTGTTTTATAATCACAGGCCCTTAAGAACAAGAAATCTCTAATGCCAATTTGTAAGATTTAGTAGCTTAAAATATAACTGATGATGGAGTTTAAAAAAACAGACACTTCATTGTTATGTTGATGTCGAATGAATACAGAAAGATAAAGAAATCATAAGATGAACAATTTAAAATTAGGAGACAACACAAAATGCAATAGAAAAATTCAAACAAATTAACTGTCATCGACTTATTCAAATTATAAACTAATTTCAATAAAGGATGCAAATTTTAACACTTTTCTCCCCCTTCGTCTTCGCTTAGGCTCTCGTTGTGATGCCATCTTAATAAAACTTTTTTTAATTTATTTTTATTTATTTATTTATTTATTTTTAGCATTCCTCTACTCTTACATTGGTTATGGTCGATAACCGACAATATGAACTTCATATTTGTTGACGTATATCTCCTCTTTGCATAATCTAACCATAAACATCCAATGATATAAAATCAAATTTGACCCCGATAAATATATATATATATATATATATATATATATATATATATTTCATATCAAGGGTGTAAAAAATGCAATTGTTTTGAAATCAATTATCAAAATGTGTTATATATTATGTTTTAATAGAAACTGATAAACTCGTATTTAAGAAAATTGTGATTAGGCTTAACTAAATTTGGGTCAAGTTTTTCCATGCAAAAAACTTAAATAAAAAATGACCTAATTCGAACAAAACTTGTATTTCACGTTGTCACAGGGAGTTTGAAAATTATTTACCAAACCATAACGTAAAATTTTTTATATTTCAAGTAGTTATTTAAGTACCCTCAATTAATAAGTTTAAATACCTTCCATTAATATGATATTCATAATTTTGATGAACCTGACTACAGCTTATGCGTTTTCAACTTTAATTACAAGAAAACTCCAACGTTAGCATGAAACAAAGGGAGAGGGTGATGGAGATTATCCAATGCATTTATAGGAAAAGATCAACCCACAAGAGAAAAGATAGTAAATAATAGTCATATTTGTCATACCATGCATTCCATTGAATCTTTTCTCAATCGAAATACTTTTCTGAAATTCTCACTATTAATATAATGTGTTTAGGGGAGAAGGGTAATAAATGGAAAAGAAAGATAATGAATCAAGGTATATGGATCATGATACGTTGGTACCTCGAAAATACAGAAGATTTTCTCCTCTTTTACGCTATAAAAGTTGCACCAGAAACTGAACTTGCAAAGAGTTCCTCTCAAAGCTTGTGTGTTCATCTTTTTCCTAACCTTAGTCATGTGCAACCTACTTCGATCGCAAGGGATGTACAAAGTTCGGATCACCAAATCAGTTGGACGACCAAATGAGGATCAATTGCCAATCAAAACTGAGACAGATTGGTATCAAAATAATGGATGTTTGGGAGTCTTACGAATGGGAATTTCCTTTGGATGGCTAGGGATCCCTTCTTTGGACGTGCGTGGTGTCGTTGGTAAGATCATCCGGCACTTTTGATGCATATGATCCCACGCAAGATCCTGAAAGGTGCGGTCCTACGGAGTGTAACTGGCTTGCTAAACCTGATGGTTTGTATGTCTGGGTTGCTAGTGCTCATGAATATGTGAAAAAATTTCTGTGGCCAAGTTGATTGTTTTGAGAGAGAGAGAGAGAGAGACTGTGGCATGATGTCCTATGAGTTCGTTTTGTCAAGGCAGAATGATATTGATATCTCGAACAGCAAGCTTGTCTTCTGATATACTAATGTCATGCCGTCTGACTTTTGTTTGTCAATCTTTTGTTAGATAAACCCGTTCAATGTGACAAGTTTTCAGAGAGAATAAACCCACTTGTTGCCTGTAATTTTGATGGGTTGCCATTTTTTTTTTGAATAAAAGTAAAATAAAATTCTTATAATTGAGAATTTTACGAAAATGAATATTAATTTTTTACAACTTAATCATTATTAAAAAGCATATATTACATTGTTGTGCACTATTAGTGATTGTAATAACAAAATTAATATACGCTATAAAAAAACATGATTTTAGTCACGAACTTTAGCCACGAAAAAAATTCGTCACTATTTACTCATGAATTTAACGACAAAAATAGAATTCATTGCAAATTAACCATGAATTTAGCCACGAACAAAAATTTGTGGCTAATTAGTCACGAATATTTGTTCGGAATTGATTTGCCACAAATCCATTTTTGTCGTTAATTTAGCGACGAAAATAATTGTGTCGTTAATTTAGTGACGAAATTCATAATCCGTCGCTAAATAGTCACGAATTTCCTATTCGTGATAAAATTTAGCCACAAATTCGAAGTTCGTGACAAAATTTAGCCATGAATTCGAAATTCGTGGCAAAATTTAGCCACGAAATTCGAAATTCGTGACTAATTAGCCACGAATTTTTGGTCCGTGGCTAAATTCGTGGCTAAATTCGTCGCTAATTTGAAATTCTGTTAAATATATTTTTATATTTTTATTAAATATAAATTTATATTTTATATTTTTATTAAATATAAATTTATATTTTATATTTTTATTAAATTAGGATATTGATTTTTATTAAATATATTTTTGTATTTTTTAAAATATAATTTTGTATTTTTGTTAAAGATAATTTTTTAATTTTATTAAATATAATTTTGTATTTTTATTAAATATAATTTTATATTTTATATTTTTATTAAATTAGTAAATTATATTTTTAATGGTAAAAGTTAGAAAGAAAGTAATGAAATAAAAGAAAAAAGATATATCAGATAAGTTAATATGACATAGTGGTTGAGAACGCTTCAGATGTCCTTTTAGTCCCAGGTTCGAATTTGGATAAATGCACATTTTCTACAAAAATATAAAACAGCAGGAAGTTTGTTCATACATGAGCAGGGGCCGGCGGCTTTTAAAATTAAAAATATAAAATGAAAAATTTAGTCACGAATTAGAATCCGTGGCTAAATTTTGAATTTGTGACTAAATTTAGCCACGAATTTTTGAATCCATGGCTAAATTTTTGTGACGCGCTATTTGTCACGGATATGAGTTCGTGGCTAAATCCGTCGCTAAACAATTTAGCAACGAATTTTTCTGATATTTTTGTGACTAAATCCGTCGCTAATTCGGTATTTTTTTATAGTGTATATTTTTTTTGGTTGTATAGAAACTCTGAAAATTGTAAAAATACATGTATCGTAAAACACTAACAAATAGTCAGTTTGGATAGTGAGATATGACGTTAGGTCCATCATAAGTTCGACTCGTGACTTGGGCATAGAACAAACTATGTTGGGAGGGTAGTCTCCTAAATAGGCCACTATAAATTTCAGACTGGATTAGTCAGAACATGATTTTGAATATCAATTGATATATAAAAAAAAAAAAAAAAATCGAACACAAATCATGGGAAAGACACGTTATTAAGAGCTCTTTTATCACTCAGACGTTCCCATAATAATATAACTAAATCAATATTTAGTCTCAATCAATTAGATAAACTTAAACACAATGAAAGAAAAATGGCAAAAAATTCAATTTGCAAATAGATGCCTTTTGAGCATTTCTCCACACACTATCCTCCACCTCAAAGAAGAAAAAAAACAAAAAGAAGAAGAATGGTTTACAACTTTCAATTTATTTTTTTAATTTAAAAATCATTAATATTTGATAATCATATTAAATTTAATTAAATTTGATTTGGAACGGATTAAATCCTTTAATAAACAAAACTCTCTTTACCTTTGTTTTCTCCATACATAAAAATTGAACTTGAGAATTTACTTAATGAGTACCCGTATTCAGTCACTGGATTAATTAGACATTGGTTCAAATCTGTGTGTATGTGACGGTTAGAAAATAAATCTATCATCTTTGTATATGACAACAAATTTTAAACTTAGATAAAATTGAAATAATTCATATGTGAATTTTTAACATAATTATGAAAACCCATTGCCATGTTTGTTTTTGTCAATTTTCATCCTAATTTTCTTTTCAAAATCATTAAAATATTTTTTATTTGTTTTTTATTAAACAAATACGAATGATAGAATAATTAAGTTAAAAGTATTTTTTTTTTTTTAAAAGGAGAGCAATAAATGAGTTCGATGATAGGGTGAGTGTGACATCTCTAAGAATGTCAAATTACACAAACCTGAAAAAGTTGTTCGGATTCAAAAATGGTTCATGTTGATTTTATATTTTGGATTTTGATGCATAATGCTTTTTAACCAAACTATCAATATATCAGAGAGAAAAAGTTGTGTAGAGAATCCTAAGCGCTTATTTGCAGGTATGAAATTCAATATTTTCTAATTTTGCCTCCTTACAAATGTTTTCACGATTTTGTAACAAATAGAAAGTTAAATAATTTATTTGTATAATATTTTAATTTTGAAAATTTGATTTGACATGTTAGAATATATTAAAATAATATTTGAATTTATTAAAAACTATTATGAGAGTATTTGTTGGGAGACAATTGAAACATCTGATTTATTCCCATGTCAGAGAGCATATTATGGGTTTTCATACTATTTTCTTTTCTAATTAGTCATGAATTGTCCGCTCAGCACTACATCAGTGTCACATTTCAGTGATGTTATGATTCAAGTTTTGTCACGTTAGCATATATTTATTACGAATTTTTTAAATTTAAATAATTTTTATTATAATATATCAAGTTTGAAGAGATATTATAACATATCACGATATTCGAAGTGATTTTTAGATGAGTTCAAATTCGATGAGTTTGAATTTCTTGAGTTCGAGCTCGAAGTGTTACTGAGTAATATCGTCGGGTAGTGTCGTCAGATAGTATGATTCAGATTTGTATTTCTCAAATTCGATTTCGAGATCAAAATATTGCGGATATTGTCGTCAAATAGTTTGATCCATATTGTATTTCTCGAGCTCGAGTTTGAATTTAAAGTGTCGCGAATAATGTTATCGGATAATGTCGTCAGATATTTAATAAATAAAAAATATTTAAATAAATATAATTAATTAATTGGATAACTCGTCAGGCTTTTGAATCTGACACATTTGGGCTCGAACTCAAGCTTGAGCCTGAGTTATTTGAGCCCAAGTTCGAGTCGAGCTTTCACCGGGTTGTGTCACGGGTTCACCGGGTTGTGTCACGGATACCCATGACACAATCCGAGTGTCATAGTAGCTCTAGTGTGGAATAAAGAGAATGAGAGTGACCGAAAGCTTCTTGTTACAACAGGACTGAAGGCATCTATGTGCTGAAGAAAGAAATGGACTATTCAGTCAAGTGGTGTTCGGTCAAGATGTTGTTTGGTCAGATGGAAGGGATTGAAGGGACTTCTTTGAAAATGAAAGTTTGTGACTGAATGGATTTGCAAATATCCGAAGGGAAGTGTAATGGATTGTTCAATTAATACCGAAGAGAGGAATATTAGAGGAATAAGTTGTCGAGAGGCCTCACAACTTGGGGCCCCTAAAAACTCTAACGACAATCAATAATTTAATATTCAATAGGAATAATTTGAGATATTAGTCGAATGGAAACAAAGGTCACTACTGACAAGTCAATTCTCACAAAGACATCAATTCTTCACCAAAAACCCAATTCAAAAGCTACTGAATACTATCATTTAACAACCGATCATTTAAAATTTTAATATCTACCGATCAAATGTCTAAGAGATTTTCTGAATAACCCAAAAGTAAAATTTCATATTTATTTTAAATTAATTATTTTTTCTCTCACTTTCATAAAATATAAAAATTTTAAAATTACCCATTTGGAGTTAATAGTAAAATTTGAATTTATCAGGTATAACATTTCTTAACGTCCTAAAAATAATTTTTTTAAAAAAAAATTTTATTACCTTATTATTTCTCAAACAGTTGGGGATGTTGTTTCTGCATTGTCTCCTCAGTCTCCCAAATCACTTTCTTAACATGACTATTCTTCCATAGGATCTTGACGATTGAAATCTGTTTATTTCTCAAATCTTTAACTTGTTTTTCCAGAATAGCCACTGATTGGACTCCAAAATTCAAATATTCTCTCAACTCAATAAGAGGAGCCTCAAGAATATGGAACGGATCTAACAAGTATTTCTTTAACATAGAAAAATAAAAGACAATATGAATTTTCTCCAACTCTGGGATAGTTCTAACCGATAAGTTACTTGTTCAACCCTTCCTATGATCTTGAAGGAACCAATATAACAAGGATTTAACTTCCATCTTTTCTGAAATCGAATTACCCCCTTCCAATGAGACACTTTCAAAAATACCCTATCACCGATCTCAAATTCTAACGGCCTTCTTCTCTTATCGGCATAATTCTTTTGTTGGTCCTAAGCTATCTTTATTTTTTCTTGAATCAACTTTACTTTCTCGGTAGTGGCTTCGATCAAATCTATACTCTCAATTTTCTTTTCTCCAACTTCATCCCAGCACACAGGAGTTCTGCAGTTCTGCCCATATAGGGCCTCATAAGGTGGCATTCCAAAACTAGTTTGGTAGCTACTATTATAGGTAAGTTCTATCAAAGAAAGGTGTCTATCTCATCTACTCTGAAAATCCAATACACAAGGTCTAAACATATCTTCTAGTGTTTGGATAGTGTGCTCTGATTGTCCATCGATTTGGGGGTGAAGGGCGGTTCTGAATTTTAATTGTGTATCCAGAGACTTTTGAAATTTTGGCCAAAATTGAAAGGTAAAGCGAGGGTTATGATCAGATACGATCGATACCAGAGCTCCATGAAATCTTACAATCTTATCAGTGTATAACTTAGCTAACTTCTCTAAAGAATAGGTGTTTTGAATTGGCAAGAAGTGGGTTGATTTGGTTAGAAAATCTATAATCACTCGAATGGCATCATACTTATTCAATGTTCGGGGCAAACCGACCACAAAATCTATTATGACATGCTCCCACTTCCACTTGGGAATTGGCAATGGTTGGAGAGTACCGATAGGCCTCTGGTATTCAGTCTTCATCTGTTGATACACCAAACACTTAGACACAAATTCAGCAATGTCCATTTTCATTCCAGACCACCAATAAGTTTCTAATCATTCGGTACATCTTGGTGCTTCCCGAATACATGGCATATGCCGATGAGTGTGCTTCCTCAAGAATAGCCTTACAGAGATCAACATTCTTAGGAACACAAATATTATTTTTAAACACCAGTATTCCATCCTCTCTAAGTCTAATTCATCTCCTTCTCCATTGTGGACTTTCTCAACTATCACTTTCAATTCCTCATCGACAGCTTGTAACTCTTGAATACGATCCACCAAAGTTAGTCGTATCTCAAAACTAGCCAGAAATGCACCTTGCTCATCACTTGTTAATTTAACTCCAAGGGTTTGAATGCTAACCAAACACGATGAGTAGGAATTTTTATGAGATTCCAAATGAGATGAAAACTTCCCACTCAAAGCATCTGCAACTACATTGGTTTTGCCAGGATGATAATCTATCACAAATCATAATCCTTAATTAACTCTAATCATCTTCTTTACCTCAAGTTCAGCTCCTTTTGTGTAAGTAAGTACTTCAACCTTTTGTGATAGGTAAAAATCCTACAAGTCTCCCCATATAAATAATGTCTCCAAATCTTTAAGACAAACACAATCGCTGCTAACTCTAAGTCATGAGTTGGATAATTCTCTTCATGTTCTTTTAGTTGACAGGAAGTATAAGCAATCATTTTATCATTTGTATTAACACACATCTCAATCCTTGCCTACTAGTATCACTATAAACCACATATTTGCCTCCACTTGATGGATGAGTAAGGATGGGGGTGGATGTCAACCTCTTCTTGAACTCTTGAAAGCTAGTTTTACACTTATCTTCCTACACAAATTTAATTCCCTTCATGTTAACCTGGACAATGGAGCTGCAATTTTTGAAAACTCTTCAACAAATCTCCTATAATATCCTGCTAGTCCAAGAAAACTTCTCACATCCTTCATATTTCTTGGTTGTTTCCACTTCAAGATAGTTTCAACTTTCTTTGAATCCAAAAATATTCCTTCATTTCTAAGGGAATCAAGTCTGCCTTAAGAATCATTTCATCTATCACGATATCACAACCTCTATAAACTGTATCTCTAACCAGCTGTTTACCCAAAGGAGTAATCACTAACAACTCCTTCTTAAGTGGATTCATAGGTCTATCGGCATGTCTAGCAAAGTTTGCACCAATGAAAAAATTATTCGATCACGTATCAACAAGTATACGGGTATCTACACAAAAAATTTTCATCATACCTAATAATATAACTATCAAGTATTCGTTAGTCCGATCTTATAACACACATCCCATATATTACCGCTACAACATTTCATCAATTCACATATATAATTACGAACCATCCTAAACATTCCACTGGAGTTAGTTATTAATACCCCAAATCATGGAATCATCAATACTAGGCCTTTCTAAATTAATGAATTTGGGTTCAAGTAAATTTACCTGTAATAACATCTGGGTTGTTTTGTGCCGCTTCATTAGTCATGATATAGATCCTAGTTTGAGTTTGGGGTTGAGGTCGATGGGGACGCTGAGGAGGGACGGTCACCGTATTGCTCTCGGTTTCCGTTCATGAAGTAGTACTAGTCGATGGTATAGGAATATTCGATGGGTCACTCCTATGGCCACCTGTGTGATCATGATTTGACGGACTTCCATACCCACTCAGACCCAATTCAGGACAAGCATTACGAAAATGTCTCATTTCTCCACATTGGAAACACTTTGAAGATTCGAAATATGGTCCGGGATGATATTTCTTACAATTCCAGCGGGGTTCTCTCTTTGGCCCTACTGACCTACTCTCGAATATGGCACTAGAAGTGAGAGTGCCAAATTTAGGGAATTGTTGACACCTCGAAGAGCCAACGAAACCTGAAACTGAAACTCTATTGTAGGAGCTCGTGCAACTGCTCTTATTGGAGCCTTGACTTGCAAAGAATCTAGACTTTCTCTTCTTGTCATGGCTTTTTCTAGCCCTTTCTCTCTCTCAATAACCATCTTCTCGACCTTAAAGGCTAATTCCAACATATCTTGGAATGTATGCCCCTTAGTTATTGATATTTTCTCCTTTATATTCAAATTCAATTCTGATTCAAATTTCGTATATAGTGACTCCCCGGAATTCACAAACTCCGGGACATACGGAGCTAACTCCCTTAACTCTGTCTCCTGTTACCGTTTTGTTTCACTACGCTAACTTGAAAAATTCTTCCATTTTCTTATCCTTATAGAATTGGGTGTAATATTTCTCCTCAAAGGCTCTAAGGAATTCTCTCCAAGTAGGAAGAGTAGATGTCCTACCTTTTATATTTTCCCACCAGGTTTGAGCACCCTTATCCAGTAATTTTATGGCAACCCACAGTTTCATCTCATCATCCAACCTCATGTTGGAGACAGTCACTTGAATTCGATCAATCCATTCTTTGGCCACTGAGGCATCACATGTGCCTGAGAAGGTTTCACATTCCAGTTGTCTTGCTTTCTTGATCAATTTTGGTAACTCATTGGTAGGAAACTCGGTTGATGCAACAACCGGAGGTAAAGGTGCCACCGAAACACTTGGTGTGACTACCGGCATTGGAGGAGGAACCGGCTACGGAATTGGGGTTTGGTGCGGAGTTTGGTAATGTGCTCCATAGGTGCTCTACTAGTCCATTACTTGCTAGAGGGTAGTTATAGGAGGAGCAGAAATTCTGGTTGGAGGAGCCGAGTATGTAGACGTCAAAGGAGGCATATGTGAAGATGATGCAGCCTCTGGTTGGGAAGGTGGAGTTGGAGGAGTCTCATTCGGATTTCTCATTCTTCTCCTAGAAGGCATAGTTCTACAAAAGAAAATCTAGTTTTAGCAAATGTAATAGGAATTTAACTAGAGACTTAACCCCTTAAAAAATGATGTCCCTAACTCCCTAAAACCCATAGGAGGCATTTGAAATCATTTAAAATACTTCAAATATCAAGTTTTCTCAAACTGGTTTTGAAAATAATTAAGAACTTTCAAAATATTTGTGAATCTTTTCAATCGTTTTAAAACATTTTTAAATTGTGAGTCTAAACTCTGATACCAATATAATTGTCACGTCCCGACTCGTAGGTCCGAGCATGCAACAACTGTCGTGCTAGTCTGAACACGTGTGAATCTCACCTCATACTCTAACGTATTGCAAAGCATTCAAAATACTAAATAATACCATAGGCCACCCAGCCATCAAATGCCATCAATCAAACTGATCACAATTTTCTCTCTAGAGATAGAAAACAAAATCAGCAGTAATTCCCAAATAAATTTCATAAAAACGAAATTAAAGGTCCTCAAATAAAGGTTACACGTAACCAAGTTTAACCGGAATCAAAATTCAGAGTTTCAAAAGTTTTCAAATAGATTCTTATACAAAACGCCCTCTTTGGATTAACTATCGATACCTCAAAACAGAAATAAGTCTACACCCCAAAGAAGTCTCTGACAGTAGTCCTCTCAAAAATTTGGCTTCAAGTGACTCATAGTGCTGACTAAACTTCATCTGAAAAAATGGAGAGAGAGGGGTGAGTATAGAAATATCCAGTGAGTGTATAACATGTTATGATAATAAATAAGGGATAATCGTGAATATGTCAAATGTTTTTCTCAAAATCATACAATCGTATTATTAAATATCAATATAAGCGGGATCTCAACAAATCATGTGACACAATTCATATGTATCCGGTCATCACATCTTACTTTCCAAAAAATCATGGGTTGCCAAAATTTTTTCACAAAAGTCTTGGCCCTGACCAATAATGGAATCACCAAAAGATTCTCATTATCATCAATTATACACATTACACCTACCGTGGCTTTGGCTCGGGCTTTCCCTGGGGTGCAACTAGGCTAGCCTGAAGGGAGAGATTCAAAGGCACCTCTCAAGCGTTGCTACCTCCTCATCCAAATAAACATCCAACTACATCACCCTGTCGGGTCGCTCCGTGGAGCGAATAACTATAGCAATTAACCATGCACACAACACCATTTCGCAATCATCATTTCATGTACCAAAATGTGTCAAGAGTTATTCAGACGAATTCTCAGTGCATGAATTTAATCAGTCGCATTCAGCACAAGTTAATAAATATGGCACATTAATTTCAAACAATACATGGATGCATTTATCATTTCAAATCTCATTTTCAGGACATTCTACAATCGTAAAACAATTTTATAATAATTTTAGAAACATTTGTAAAATCATTAGAAAATATCAATAAAATCAGTATAAAATATTTTCTCACTTAAAATCATAAACATGTATCATTCACTGTGTAAAGGAGGGTAGTCACTTCCAATTTTTTTTCCACCGCAAGAGTCTGGTTTTGATCAGGTTTGTCCAGTTCCTACGAAATATCATTACGTAACCAAACCATTAATATTTATTACCTCATAACAACCTGCAAATTTAACATTCAAAATCCTAACTCTTCTCTCACTCGGTGACACAGACTTTTCTCAAAATTAATCTCTCTAATTTTAGCATAAATTCCAAGGTCATGAAAGATTTAAGTAAACTCTAGTTAGAAAAAGACGATTACCTAAATTGTTGTTAAGAACTTCGTTTCAAGCCGAATTACCGTCAAACCCTAGATTTTCTCTCTCTAGAAAACTTTAAGTCTTTCACTAAAGTTAACCTTCTAGAGGTTGGATTATAAGTTTCGGAATCTTCAAAATGTGGTTTTAGGATATTTTGATTGATCTTTAGAGGAAACAAGCAGAAAGGGAGAGAAGGTGCGAACTGAGAGGAAGCAGAGAGAAGAAGAAGAAATAGAGTTTTGATCTTCGTGGGTTCTAATATCCCACAAATATTTTTTATTTATAAACCTATTTTTCTGAATTTATTTAGTTATTCTCTTTCACTTTCAATTTATACAAGTGTCCAACATGCCCTTGTTGGTAATTTAGGGACTTATCCCAATGAGTTCAAGTATTTGAAATTTTATTTGTTGAGAGAAAAGTGATGGTAATGTATGGAAAAATTTGAAATGAGAAGTGCCAATTTATGAAAAATAAATTAAAAATAATAGAAATTGTGTAACACCCAAAATACGGATATAATTTAAATTGGGTACATTATATTTAAGGTGATTGAATGACATAATGGTAAAAAGTCTCTTTGAAAATCTAATGGTTTTGGATTCAATTTCTATCGGTAACCAAAAGTGTCATTCATTAGAAATACATGCTTAGGTGGAGATTGAAATAATAATAATAATAATAATAATAATAATAATAAAAAAAAAAAAAAAATATATGAGGTATAATATATATATTACACATGTAGATTGAAATGGTTGGATGGTCTGTGATGTTATTTAGTATTATGATTGTCTTACGATGTATTGAAGCACCATACATGTTCAAGAGCGTACTCAAGACCTACTGTCAGGGTGTGACACGCTCTCTGTCTTTATGGGTTATAGACCTTTATTGGAGTGCTACATGCAAAGCGTAAGATCTGAACATGACATGTGTCGTATTGCAACATATTCTGAATGGTTGAACCATGTTATCTCAACTAATTCATTTTCAAGGTTTTTATTACATTTGTAAAAAAGGATGATGGGAAGGGAGAAGGTTAGAGAAATTAATTACCCCTTGAAGACCTTCCTGGAAACCAAATCCAAATTAATATTCATAGTGGAAAAAGAATGTCTTTTTTCCTATATATCAATGGGCCTTCAAATAAGATGCAAAGAGATTTAAGTACAAGTATGATATATATAATTCTCAATCCATCAAGGCTAATAAATAATGGGTAAATTAGTGGCTTGAGATTTTTGAGAGCCAAAATGAAAATGGCAACAGTAATGGACTTTGATGTTGGCTGCATATAACTCAACTGATGGTTAGAAAAGATAACTTATCAGACCGTTACTTTAAATCAAACGAGAAAGCAATCCTAATCTGTATAATTTCTAAAATTTCTTTGGATAGAATATATTCATAGAGTGACTTCGGTATGCAATGGCGTTTTCCATGGATCAGCACATGTGGGCCATCGATAATCTTGTAAATTCATTCCCATGGAGGTTCATCTTGACAGTGGGCAACTTCCTTCTTCGAGTTGAATTCATTTTACACTGTTTTCAAGACTTCTGCATATTTTTTCAGGTCTTTGGCATCTCATGGGCTGTGCTGGCTGTGATTATAATTCTTTTCCATGTCCATGACTCAACTTTCATACCTTATATTTGCTTAACTTCACAACTTTGCTTGCTAATTTAACCATTTTAGTAATTTCCCATTGCAATCTTGGTTATACAGGTCTTCACCTTCAGCCAGAAGATATATGAATTTCCAGTTACTTTTGCGGTTTATTCAAGGAGTCTCCTTCTTGCTAGCATTAGCTGGTTTAGCTGTTGCAGTCGCAGTTACTGACCTGACTGTTTCAGATATATTTGCTTGCGTCTTAGCATTTGTGCCCACGGGCTGGGGAATTCTTTCTGTAAGTCTTTTACAATTCATTCTTCCCTTCTTTGTTTCCTTTTGAAGTCACAGGGTCTTTTGTTTGGCTCTTTCATTGTCAAACATAAAGGTCAGTGTGGCTTAGCCCTTGTTTGCTTAATTTTGAGGTTTCCTGCTCCTACCCGCAAGGACGGGGGAGAGGGATGTTGGAGGCGTCCTGAAAATTTGAGAAGATAGGGAGAACTATATGAGGATATGATATTGAAAGCATGTACCTTTAGGTTCATTGAACACCCGTTTGACTACTTTACGTTCATTCAGGTGCTATAAAACATAAACTCTTCAAACCGAGAGATATATGCGTCCAGACCATGTCAGACATGACATGACGCTTAACAGATGTAGATAACCCTAGTTCGATTTTCAGATTTTTATTTATTTTTTAATTGTTATGAGCACTCGGTACTGCCCAGACTCTCCATTGCATCCAGGTCTTTTCCTAAGCATTTCAAAAATATCTCATTGTTATTATTGACACAATGGGAAGGAGAGCTCTTTTATTGTTTTTCATATAAATAGAATCTCCTTTTCAAGAACAAGTTATATGTCCTTTCTGTATATTGAAGTGGTCAATATATTGAATATGCATCATTTCAGTGTCCTGTCTTGTGTTATGAAAATTTGCAATATCTATATTCATATCCATTCCTCATAGTTAAGGTGGCCCTAAAGTCTCCGGCTTCCTAAAATTCTTGCCAGGAAAGCTGCTCTATGTTTGATCTCATATGCCCAGTATTAGTTTAGAATGCCCACTAAGGGCATTTTAGACATTTTACAATATGGTTAGTGGGGTAACTCCTACTGACCACATCTTACCCACATTACACATCTCTCTCTCTCTCCCACCCCACTCTCTTCCGGTGAGAACTTGAGAAAAAAAAAAATGGTGACACTAGCCATGGGTGAATGTTCTTGAGAGAGTTCTTCATTCTCTAGAGAGAGAATATAGAGGGCATGAGAAAAATTCCGCGTAGGGAATTTTTCCCGTCACGATGATCGCCGGACTGAGGGTTGCGGCGTTGTGACATTGCGGTGGTGATTCGATTAACATCGTGATCATCATCCCGACCGCGAGATCCGATCGAGGGACGCACGGTCGACTTTTGGGCTCTGCATATTCGAGGTATTTATA
This sequence comes from Dillenia turbinata, assembly GCA_037126225.1. Classification (NCBI taxonomy): domain Eukaryota; kingdom Viridiplantae; phylum Streptophyta; class Magnoliopsida; order Dilleniales; family Dilleniaceae; genus Dillenia; species Dillenia turbinata. Next base: position 2,796,383 of record JBAMMX010000012.1, read on the forward strand.
TCATATACCCAATCTATATTTATTTTTCCCGAAAATTATTTATGAATGCTTCCGCTGCATGTGACTCGATTAAATTCCAACATTGGTATCAGAGCGATACGTTGGATTAAAAATAACATTAGAGATTCCACTGCGTTCCCCATGATCCCTAGAACACGAAAATAATTTTTTCGTAATTTTCTGAGCACGATTAGGCGAAGAAAATTCCGGTTGAATGTTTCGGCCGTGAATAGTGACCGACCCATTCAATCTTAGATTTGTCGAGTTCTAGGGCAAATCAACGCATGAAATTTATAGATCTGTAATCCTTGTTTCATGCTCTTCAATTTGGTATATATATTGCATATGATTGTGGCCGGAAAATTGGGTTTCAAATTTGACCGCGGAGGGTCGGATTTTTGGATCCAAAATACGCCGAGTTTAGGGCGCAAAAATTCCAAAAATCGAGTCAAGGATGCTTGGAATAAATGGAATTAGAGATTCCATGAAAAATCCGGTCAAAATGATGCCGGAAATGGGGTTTTCCGGCAACCGGGTCGAAAGACCCGGTTACAGGAACCGTCGGGTGAAGACGAAGAGCTCCAGACCCGCGGGCGCGTGACTACACGCGCGAGAAAGGCGAGTGAAGCAGCAGGGGCTGGAGCATGTCCTTCACGCGTGGAAAATGGAGCGTGAGAGGACGGGTCGTCCGGGTCGGTTACGACCCGGACACCTGTCTCCCGACCCGCGACCCACGGATTCGGACCGGTTCGGGTTCCGACCCGCGTCCGGGTCCGGAACCGACCCCGCCCGCGTGTCGCGCGCGTGAAGGCGCGTGAAAAGCGCGCCTGCGCATCTGGCACGCGCCAGAATAGGTTCCTGGCCCGTGGAGGCGCGTGGGGACCTGCCGCCGGTGCGTGGCGGTGCGTGGCGGCGCGTGGGACCTCCGGCGGCGCGTCAGGCCGTCCGGAATTGAAATTTTTTCAATTTTTGAGGGTCCCATATCCATAAAAGTGACTTTTTGTGGGTTTTTGTGCATCGAATCCTAGTCCAAATGGTGAGATGCTATCCCGGATTGTGGTGTATGGTGTCTGTTGATTCATACGCTCGTCTTGGGGTATGTATTCGAATTATTTGGGTCTTGTTGATTCGTTGGGTGCACAAAATGTGAGAATAAGCATCACAAGTCACGACTATCTCATTGACTGCTTCTAAAATTGTCGTATTTGATTTTTGCAAGGGGGATAAAATTGAATGGTGATAAATACGAGATTTTTCACTGGTGGATTCAATTTATCCTCGAGGAGCAAGATCTAATTAAAATTCTGAGGCATGGGATGGTGGACTCCAGGGAGGGTTCCACACCTCAGAGAGACGGGATTAGGAGACATTACGTGCATGAAAGAGGAATGATAGCCGAGTCAGGGCAATCCTCCTGAGTAGCATGCACGATGATATGATCCCAGTCTATGAGCAATATCCTACGGTTTTATCGGTTTGGCTCACCCTATAAAGAGTATTGTAGTGCTCTTACAGATCCTAAGATGAGGATACTGACTTATAAGTGTAACAACTTATAAGAAAAGGGTTGATCATATGATGATGCAACATTTGATAAAAATGTCGAGTATGATCGCCGAGTTGGGGAATGTGACCGAGCCCATTTCGGATATATTTTCTTTTACTGGATGTGATCCAGTTCTTTACCTGATTCATGAGAAATCGTGAAAGTCTATTTCACATACGACGAAAGTATTCGCACTTTCACTAATGTGAATAGGCACAGTGAGCTCGAGTAGGAGCATCTAGAGGCGAGTAGGCCATACTCGGGTCATGCTCATGCGATGGAGTCGAGCAAGGACTCCTGTGTGACTCGAGCCTCAGGTAAGAAGAAAACCATCCGAGAAAACCGATAATACTTCGCAGCTCGAGATAGGAGCGCGCTTATAAAGTTCCGTCCAGTAAGTCCTCAAGTAGGAGGATTTATGTACAGAAACGGAGTGTTTTGTTGATATCAGAGGTAGTAGCACTTGCAAGTTGGAGTTGCAAAGTTACTAGACTCTGTATGTTTTTTACACTCCAAAAGTTCGACGGAACTTGATTTCAGTTTAGGATATGTTCTGTTAATTTAGAAATTTAAAATTTCTATTTGTTACGACAATTCTATGATTGGTTCTATTTTGGTCCGTGAGGGACTGAATGCACTGGAAATGATTTCTTTTCAATGGTATTTCTTGTTGTCCTCTTAGTGTGAGAGAGGATGAACCGGTTAGCAGTGAGTGGTTTTGTAGAACCCACTAACCAGTCTTGCCTAGACGGCAAACTTACAAGAAAACCATTCGACAATGCAATGAGGGCTGGGACTCCATTGCAGTCGGTTCACTCCAACATCTGTGGCCTTATGAACGTGAGAACCTGAAATGGTGTTGGGTACTCTATTACGTTCATAGACAATTACACGCGTTTCGGCTACGTTTATCTGATCTCGCGCAAGTCTGAGGCATTGAGATGCTTCAGGAGGTTTACTAACGAGCTTGATAATCAGTTACTTGAGAGTAGAGACTCTCAGAACCGATCGAGTACGCGAGTATTTGTCTAAAGAGCTCTATTTCAAGAAGGGCATTACGAGAAACTGACTATTCCTCGTTACTCAGTGGAGTAGAGTAGCCGCGAAAGAGGAATAGGACTTTGTTTGAGACGGTGAGGCCGATGATGGCGCAAACCAATTTACTCGTTTCCCATTGGGGAGATGCGTTATTGGTTATGGCCTATGTTCTCAATCGTATTCTATTAAAGTCCGCAGTCAGTACTCCATATGAGCTTTGGACAGGGAGGCAGCCTGACCTTAGCCATTCGAGATTATGGGGTTATGCAACGTATGTTCATTATTTCTCGCATTTACACAGCGAGTTAGGCTTGCGAGAAAAGAGATGTATTTCTAATGAGCATACAGATGGCACTCTCACTGAGATTGAGTCTCATGATGCCGAGATTCTTGAAAGTGATTTCCCTATGAGAGGTGAAATCAATTGGGACTTTACCTTTTCATGAGATGGATGAGCTTAGTGGTTGGCTAATCCCAGTGGTAGGATCCAAGAATCCATTACGGATCTGGGTTCTAGTGGGAATGATCCATCTAGAGGTAAAAAGGTTTCCCATCGTCTTAAGAGTAGTCGAGGATGCATACCTAACCGTCGCTTCCCGATTGAGAGAAAGGCTCTTAATGTGACTCTTGAGGATTACGAGAAACCTTTAACTGTCCTAGAGTTTCTTGAGGGTTCCATGGAGGACCATTGATTATAGGCCATGGGTGAGAGGAGTTGATGAGAATCAACAGGATCTGGGATCCAGTTAAATTTACCTGAGGGAAGTAGGCCCGTTGAGAATATGTGAATTCTCAACATCAAGAAAAAGGTCGACGGATCGGTGTAGAGGTATAAGGCCTATCTGATAACCAGGGGTTACTCAGACTGAGGGCAAGATTACCTCGATCCGTTTACTTTTAGCGATTGTCGTAGACATGATATGGATCTGGAGTGAGGCCAGATGAACGTTGAGACTGTTCTCCTGAGTGAGAGTTTGGATGAGGATCCATAAGGAATGGTCATCTGGCTTTATTCTTATAGATCTGGATGATAAGGTCTGTCGACTTTGGAAGTTTACATATGACCTTAATCATCAATCCAGGCAGTGACGTTTGAGATTTCACGAGAAGGTGATATCTTACGGTTTCGTGATGATCGAGGAGGATCATCGCGTATACCTTTTACGTTCTTTTAATCACGTCCTCATATGAATGACATTCTGTTAACTGGGAACAACAGAGAGTATCTGATGACCACGAAAACGTGGATATTGTCGAGTCTTGATATGAAGAACATGGGTGAGACTCAGTTCTTCCTTGGAGTTAAGATCCAGAGGGATCGCTCGAGACAGGTGTTGATCCTTCCATAGGAGTCAAACATTAAGAGAGTTCTTGAGTACTTCGAGAAGATCGACTGCGACCTTAAAAATACTCTTATCGCTAAAAGGTTAAAGCATAATTCTTGACATATGCCCTAAGACTCAGAAAAGGACAAGGGAAATGAGTAGAATCCCTTGTTCCAGTGCATTGAGTAGATCTGATGTACGCAGTGTCGCGTACACGTTCAGACGTTTGATTTGCAGTCACTATGGTAATTAGGTATCAAACGAATCCTAGAGGGGATCACTGGAGAGCGGTGAAAGGATTCCGAGATATCTCGAGAGAACTGCGGACCTCTTCTAGTATTACGGAGGAGGTGATTTGCATCTTATTGGGTATTCAGATACCAACTGGGTTGGTGATCTGAACGTATGCAAATCGATATTAGGTTTTACTGTCTTGGAGTAGCAAGAAGTAAACCTGTATATCTCTATCTACGATAGAGACTGAGCTTATGAGATGCTCGGCAGCAGTTCAGGAGAGTGTTTGGCTCTGGAGATTTCCGGATCACTTAGGGGTTGTGTCAGATAGTGGGAGGCCAGTGATGATTTATTGAGAAAATCAGGCCGCCTTTTGACCACACTTGAGACCCTAAGTATCAATAGGTCCAAACACATTGATACCTAATACTATGTTATGAGATACATCACCGAGAAGGGTGAAGTGACAAATAAAGTACATTACTATACAGCGCGTTGGCTGATCCCTTCAATAAACCCATTGTGTTAGATTCCTATATGAGATATTGGAATCATTGGGTTTGCATGTATATTGACATTTCTCATTTTGTACTGATGCTTATTTTGTTATATATATGACATGTGTGCATAATTGGGTCACTTATTTATTGCACTATTTTAAGTGTCATATATTTTGTGATATGTTGTGATAAATGATATGTCAGGCAGGCGTGGTCGACTCTCTCACACGAGTGACCACCTCCAGCTCTGAGTGAGCGGAGATGAGACGGTTTCTAGTTGTAAGAGGCTTGAGAGTGACCCTACTAGAACATAAGTCGCCCTGATATGTGTTCAGGATGAGGTCATATGCGATATGACCGGCATGGACGTACCCACATCCATGTTGCCTGTAAGTAGCCAGGTTTGAGATCTCAGATATCACCTGCGACTAGTGATATTGTCTATGAGATACTCTCTCTGAGATCTCTGGGTAAAGTCTTATGTGTAGACCGAGTCCCATACCTGCACAGTGTTAGAGAAATTTGACATATGCCCTTTGAGAGATTGGGGAATAACACTGTGGCACGCGTTTCATACCGCGTGTGATATGTCGACCAGGGATAGTGGGAGCATTATTTGAGACACTGATATGATTTTGATCCCCGTTCCCACTGTGTGAGACCCGAGATCCATTGGGTGGGATCTCTAGTACCCTTATCACTTTCGGCTGTTTCTAGAAGTCTTGGCTCAGTGTTGCTACTTTAGTCTGTTTACCGATGGCCCGGAAGATAAATTGAGGTCTGAGGGACAGGTCTAGGAAAGCAGCTGAATTGAGGCTAATAGATTCGAGTTTGGGAAAAGGAAGACCAACTGACATTACATCATTATGTTGTATTCACCGGCTAGCCTATTATGTCTGTCCATGTTGGGATGTAAGCATAATAGTGGATACACAGTCGAGCATTTATTGGGGATTATTTTCGTTGAGGAAAGTAGCTCGATGGATGTAATTAGTCTTGGATCTGGGGTGCAGCGAGTTCTTTTGATACTAATGATGGCTTCTCGATCATCCTAACAGGTGCATCGAGAGGTCTTTGCTTGCAGGTGTACTCGCAGGTCGCACGACGCCCAATTCTGTATGAAAGTCCAGCAGGGTGATGTGATCGCATGAGATGTGATCTTGTGACGAATATTAAAATGCCCTTGCGTGCAAGTGGGAGATATTAGTTTAGAATGCCCACTAGGGGCATTTTAGACATTTTACAATATGGTTAGTGGGGTAACTCCAACTAACCACATCTTACCCACATTACACATCTCTCTCTCTCTCCCACCCCACTCTCTTCCGGTGAGAACTTCAGAAAAAATGGTGACACTAGCCATGGGTGAATGTTCTTGAGAGAGTTCTTCATTCTCTAGAGAGAGAATATAGAGGGCATGAGAAAAATTCCGCGTAGGGAATTTTTCCCGTCACGATGATCGTCGGACTGAGGGTTGCGGCATTGTGACATTGCGGTGGTGATTCGATTAACATCGTGATCACCATCCCGACCGCGAGATCCGATCGAGGGACGCACGGTCGATTTTTGGGCTCTGCATATTCGAGGTATTTATATCCTATACCCAATCTATATTTATTTTTCTCGAAAATTATTTATGAATGCTTCCGCTGCATGTGACTCGATTAAATTCCAACACCCAGAGAAACCTGCTTTACGTGGTTCCCTCCTGAAGAACCTCCTCCACTATCATTTTGAGGAACTTACAAATTGTTTGACTACTGCCCCCACTAATTTAAATTTTGCAAATGAGCTTGTACTCGGGAATATTATTTATAAAAACTTTAGGCACAATTCCAAATATATAAGACAACAAGAACGAATCATCTATAGTTTTGTTATCATTCTTGGGTTATTTTTGTATATACATTTCTTGGTTTGCATCTTCTTATGCCCTGCAAATACATGTTTCGTCCACAAACTTCGATTTTTTATATCTGCAAATGCATGTTATCCCCGAAGATGATTGTACAAAAACAACAATAACCTCCTTCATTAAAATGAAGGCTGTTGCTCTATATGGTATTTGCAGCCTTCTAGCTTCATCTTCCATGTTATTACTGCCCCTGTTATATTATTCATGTTTTAACATAGAATTGATGAATGATTTCCAGATTGCGGCAGCTTGGAAGCCTTTTGTGAAGAAGCTAGGGTTGTGGAAATCCATTCGTTCAATTTGCAGCCTTCATGTATTCGGGGGGTGATATTCTTCCTATGAAAAATATATTTTAAGTGAGTGTTTTGTTCATTCAAATAAATTAAATGATTGAAAACAATTTTTTAATCTTAATTTCACAAATTAAAAGCTTCATTTGTGATAATTGTTATAAATTATGTATTCAGGTGATCATTATTTTTAGGGAATTATGGTATGTTTAGATACCCACGAGAGTATACACTACAAAAAAACATACTTTGAACGACAAATTTTGTGACAAACCAAAATTTGTTGTCAATTAGCAACAACTTTCCAATAAAAATTGAGTTCGTCGCAAATTTGCGACAAACCCTTGAGTTCATCGCACAATTCGCGACTAACCCAGTATTTGTCATAAAATTCGCAATAAACCCGGTGTTTGTCGCAAAATTAGTGACAAACCCTTGAGTTTGTCGCAAAATTTGCGACGAACCAAGTGTTCGTCGCAAATTTGTAACGAACCCTTGAATTCGTTGCAAAATTTGCGACGAGCCAGTGTTCGTCGTAAAATTTGCGACGAGCCCTTGAGTTCGTCACAAATTTGCAGCAAACCTAGCGTTCGTCGCAAAATTTGCAACGAATATAGTGTTTGTCGCAAATTTTTTCATACTTAGAAAAATTTACTTGCTTCCTTCATTTGGTATGTTTCCTTTCTCTCTTCGAATGCCCATTGCTGCTGAACCAAGGTAAACTCTCTCTCTCTTCTCTCTCCCTTCTCTCTCCCTCTTTCTCTCTCTCTCGCGCAGATCTGGCGAGAGAGCCGTCGGATCTGGCTCTGATTTGGGAGGCCCGCGGCCCAGGTAGCCGCGAGGGCCGCGGCCTTCCTTTAGGTGCTGCCGCCGCAGGAGGGGGTGCCGTCCCTGCCTGTGAGACAACTAATTAATGTTTTGTATTTTTTTCTCAAATTTATTAACCATATGTCTTTGTGGATTTGTAGGTCTGATCTTCCCAACTTGCAAATTCATTGTTTGCAGCTACTGGATCTTCCCAAATTCATGGTCCGAAGTGATCTTTATTTATTTGACTTGTGCCTAATATGAACATATGAAAATGAAGATCATATAGGTGAGTAAATTGGAAACTGAAATCTTAATTAGAATTTTATTAATTTCATTTTTCCGTGAAATCTGTACTTGGGCATGCCTTGTGGGTGAAGTTTTTAAGCAAATTTGATCTAGTTATAAGATTTTATTTTGATGCAATGATAATCTGGATCAAAGATGGCCGACATTGACATATTTCCTCGTCTCTTACAGGTTGGCTACAACATTGCCCTATCACTTGGCAGGCATTCCATAAATTTGCAAAGTTTGGATTTATCCTGGTGTTGTTATTTGACAGATCAGCTTCTAGGTTATATTGAGGATAACTGTTCATTTATAAGAATCCTAAAGTTGTTTCGGTACACCCAGGTTCATGCTCTAAATTAATCTTTCGAAATGCTTCTCTTGATTATGCCTTATTTGATATGCATATTTTATGTTTGTCACAAATTGCAATTTTTTGCAATGTGTGCTTATCTGTTAGCTGATTTTTGGCTGAGTGTAATTATTTTGTTACAAAGAATAGAATTTAATATAATGTTCATTTCAGAAACCTCTTCACTCGGTCTTCATAGGTCAAATTGATTTATGGCAAGTAATTTATATATTATTGTGCATTTTTTTTTAATTTATATATTTAGATTCAGAAAATAACAAGTGAAATTCATATTATTGTTTAAATACGTATATATACTAATCATATAACTATTTGTGGAAATAGATACACTCATAGGTTGAGATAGAGTTTTGCCACTGCTCCAAATTAATACCCTTTCCGTTTATATTGGATCTATCTCACGAGCTTCGTAAACACACACGACCGTCTTTCCTAAACTCATTAATGCATTGCCAAATAAATAATATAGGAGAATGCTTGAAAGAATAGAATTGAATTCGGCTGCCAATTTAGTTCTCCTTGTGATGGATTTCGCCTTCCAAATACGGCTTTTCTTTGCATGCAGTTATTGTTTTGCCTCCATTTTCAAATTTTCATGTCCAATAATCTTTGAGAGGTTAAATTTATGGTTGGTAATGTGAGTATATGTATGTATGCACTTATTAATATAAATTTTATGACATGATTATTTTTTCCCAATCAAATACATTGTCTTTCTAGTGCATTTCATTGAATATTTTATAATTCTTGAAATTGTAAACAGAGAAAATGCAGAATGAAAGATATTGGATGTATAAAAAGAACTTACCAGATCATTGAGGTTTAACTAATGAGTTTATTTTCGGGTTGGAACAATTTTTGGATTTTACTTATAGTAAAGTTGAGTTTATGGATGGAAAAAAAATTAAGGTGTCTCTGTAGAAAGTGTAATAATGGTAAATTTTTTGAATGTGATAAAGTGAGTGAACATCTTTGTAGATTTAGTTTTACTCCGAATTATTATAATTAGACTTGTCATAGTGAACTGTTTGTATCTGATGAAGAATATCAACGAAACATGCAATTTTCAATTAGATGGGATCAGAGTTATTATGATGAATTCAATCCATATCAAAGAATGGTAATTGATGTAGCGGGTCATAGTTGTATTCCTGAATCGAGCCATGCAAGTACTAGTTTTGCTCCAACATTTGAAGAAGTATATACTACTAATGCATCACCATTAGAAGAGACTGAAAATATGGGTGTCGATGACAATGCGAATAATGAAACTTACGCAAGTCATCAATTTCAGGATGTGTTGCGAGCTGCAGATCAACCTTTATGGGATGGTTGTGATAGCCATACGATATTATCTCTAACCGCAAGATTATTAAATGTCAAGACGAAGCATAATGTATCTGAGAATTGTTTTAATAATTTTGTTCAAGTTAATGGAGAAGTATTGTCTCGTGATCATATAATGTCCAATGATTTCTACAGTATGAAAAAGCTAGTGAAAGAGTTAGGTCTTCCGATGGAAAGGATTGATGTATGCAGAGATGGTTATATGTTATATTGGGGAATGATAAAAATACAGAAATTTTTAAATTCTGTAACCAATTTCGGTACAAGCCCAGCAGAAGGTCAGGTCGTAATCAACGACGTAAACCATACAGGCAAATGTTTTATTTGCCTTTAACCCCTAGATTGCAAAGGCTCTATGCATCTAAGGCCACCGCTAAGTACATGACGTGGCACACAAATCATAAAACAGAAAGATGGGTTAATGTGTTATCCTTCGGATGCAGAGGCATAACAATATTTTGATAGAACATATCCTCAGTTTATAAGAGAGACTCAAAACATCAAGTTAGGTCTCTGTGCTGATGGGTTTGCTCCATTTTGTAAATCGAGAAGAACCTATTCATATTGGCCAGTTATTTTAACTCTGTATAACCTTCCACAGAGTATGTGCATGAAAACCCCCTATATGTTTTTGACATTGGTGGTGTCTGATCCGCAAAATCTGAAAAAATTAATAGATGTTTACATGCAACCACTGATTGCGGAATTAAAACAATTATGGGATGAAGGTGTTCTTACATATGATGTTCATACTGATCAGATGTTTATAATGAAGGCTACTCTTCTTTGGACCATAAATGACTTTCAACTTATGGTATGTTATCGGGATGGAGTACTGCTGGGATTTTAGGCTGTCCGATATGCATGGAGAGATCAAAATCATTTAGATTGAAATATGGCAAGAAGGCGAGTTACTTTGATTGCCATAGACAATTTTTACCGCTAGATCATAAATTCAGAAGGAATAAAGATAAGTTCACTAAGAATAGAGTTGAAAAAACACCTCCTCCGTTGAGATTAACTAGTAAACAAATTTGATATAGAGTGCTTTACTTCCCTTCTGTTATTGAAGATCCACATGGTACAACTCACGGTTATGGTAGTTCGCATAAATGGATTAAACGGAACATATTTTTGGATTTACCATATTAGAAGACCCATCTGATTCATTATAATCTTGATGTGATGCATATTGAAAAGAATGTTTTAGATAATGTTATAAATATAATGATGGATGTCTCTAGAAAAACGAAAAACAACTTGAATGCAAGGAAAGATATGTGCCTTATTTGTAAAAGACCCACACTTGATGTCGATGGAAGTAATAAGGGACCAAAACCAAAGGCAGTTTATATGTTAAATAAGGAACAAAGACGTATTGTTTGTAAATGGTTGAAATTACTGAGATTTCCTGATGGTTATGCGTCCAATCTTGGGAGATGTGTCGATTTGAAAAAATGCAAATTGATTGGTTTGAAGAGTCATGATTGTCATATTTTTATAGAATGATTAATTCCTATTGCATTTAAAGAACTCTTACCAAATTTTGTATGGGTCACCCTTACAGAGTTGAGCAATTTTTTTCATGATATTTGCTCAACAGTGTTGAGACCATCACACATGGAGAAGCTAGTGACAATTATTCCTATTATTTTGTACAATTTAGAAAGGATCTTTCCTATTTCATTTTTTGATTCTATGGAGCACCTCTTAGTTCACCTGTCTTACGAGGTCAAAGTTGCAAGTCCTGTTCAATTTCGGTAGATGTATCCGTTTGAAAGGTGAATTTAATATCTTTTACACTCCATTTTTAATGCACTTAAAACTTCAAATTTCATGGTTTTGAATATACTAACACATTGTTTCGTTACAATTAGATTCCTATACCATTTGAAGAAAAAAAGTTAAAAATAAGGCATGTGTTGAAGCATCTATTGTTAATGCTTATATTGTGGAGGAAGTCACAACATTTGCCTCATTTTATTTTGAGCCTCACGTACAGTGCAAGAGGAGGAGAGCGGGAAGAAATGATGAGGGTCATGTTAATCATAATCTGAATTTATTCTCCATCTTTAACTATCTTGGTCTACCAAGTGGAGCATGCAAACTTAGATATTTAACTGATAAAGAATAGTGGGCAGCTCACACATATATCTTATTGAATTGTCCAGAAGTGATGCCATATTTCGAGTTAGTATACTATTTGTCAATAGATGTATTTTTTGTGGATCGCAAATATCTTGTGACATAAATCATCATCTTTTATGGTAGGATTTTTCAAAATTCATGGTCTGAACTATCGACGAATGAGTTCGATCGTCTGTGCGATGAAGAATTTGCATCATGGTTCAAAACATATGTAAGTTGATTATATAATAAATTAATATATTACTTAACAAATATTTTAACACGTTTACTTAATTTCAGGTTCATAGTAATGAATCTCAAGTCGAGCAAGAATTCCTACTCCATTTGCCTTGGGGTCCAAACTCAAGAATATGAGCTTGGCTTGCATATTTTATAAACAGATATAATTTTCATACTCAAGCATATGGAATGGGCAAGTCTACAATGAATAGTGAGGTCTGTGTTCAGTCCTGCAACAATGAAGGTGCAAAAAATGATTTCTATGGTTTGTTGGATGAAATATTGGAGTTAGAGTACCCTGGAGTAGAATTGCGTATTGTTTTATTTATATGCCAATGGTTTGTCCCATCAAAGGGATGAATGTGCATCCAACGTTTAATTTGGTTAAAATAAACCATAAGAGATTGTATAGGAGATATGAGCAATTTGTGTTGGCAAACACAACAAACGATTCAAATGTATTATGCATCATATCCTTGTTTGAAATGTGATAAAATTGATTGATGGGTTGTTTGTAAAACGAAAACCCAAAAAAAAATCAAGAAACGCTGGGAAGATATAGCATATCAGCAAGAGAAAGTTGCTAACACGTTTCAAACGAGGAATATAATATTCCAACAGTACGAGATATGCGTGGAGTTGTGGTAGATGTGGATCCAAGTGAAATTCATGGCGACGATGATGAAGATTCAAATTTTGAGATTAAAGAGGATGATGATGATGTTGAATCTATTTTTTAGACTGGTGATGAGGATGATGATGATGAAGGGATTGACAATGAGAATTTTGATTTTTGATGGCTAGTAAGTATTTTTTTACTTAAAACATTGAATTTTGTCTCCATATGTGGTAATATTTGATATCTTCATATATGTTTTTATTATAAAATATGGTTTTTTTCCTTAGTCATTTGACAATGAAAATACATTAAGGTCTAAATAATATGACATGAATTTTTTTTTTATTTTTTATTTTTTTGCTTTTAAAAAACATGGTGGTAGAGGACAAATTGACAGAGGTGGCTATACTCGTGCTTTTCGACTGATTGCTGACTCTCGTATGCCTTCTCCGACTTTTTTTTGATAAACATCATAATTTCTATTTTATTTGAATTTTTTTATTCATTTATTATTAACTTTACTTATTTCAAATAAAAGTCTAATATCGATTGTTTTTTTCCTAATTGTTTAATTTCAATTCTCAATTTGTTTCATATTTAGTGGCTCAAGTTTTTTTTTTTTTTTTGTATTTAGTTTGTTAATATATTGTTTTCTTTTTTTATAGATAATTTGAAACCAATTTTTTTACTTTTGGTGGTTTGTGAGAAGTTAATATTGCGTTAATTTAAATATGATAAGTATTTTTATGGACTCCATTATATTTTTTTAAAGTTGACAATTTTTATTTTCTTTGCAAAGTTAACATTTATAATTGGCAGTATCGACGTGGGAGGCATAGACAAAGTAGTGATGGAAGACCGGAGTCTTTAGGGTCACAGTTCGCCTCAGCTGGACCCTCTCATGCTCCTTTACCTACTACAGCTGCACCGTCGTCGTCCCCTTCGGTTGCACCTTCGGTACAACATTCGCATGTCATGGGAGAAGACACGCGAGAGGTGATTGCCCTTAGTGGAGATTCGTAAGTATTAAATTTGGTTCTTTTATCACTATTGATTCTTTTATTTATGTAGCATATGATTTTTTAAATTATCTTATTTATTTATTATTCTTTGTTCTTAATATTATAACAGATTCATAAATCCTGTATATGTTGTTTAAAAGCTTAATCAAATTGTAAACACCCATTGCTGAGGGAAGTGGCTATCTTTCACAAGTACACCAAATGAAACAAAGGAGTTATGGTAGAGAGAGTTCAAAGTAAATTACGTCTTTTAGTTCAAATATAAAACTAAACTTATAATTTTAATATAACTAATTATTTTATTTTTTATTGCAACGATAGTTCACTTGGGACGAAGCGGAAAGGCTTGAAATAAGAAGAATTTTTAACAAAAAATATGATCATCATATTCGAGAGGTATTAAGTCATGCCAAGACTAGTAGAAAGAAGCCAAATAACATAACCGATTAAAATTGGCGCATGATTTTGGATTTTTGGGAATCCGTTGAGAGCTGATAGAGGAGTGAGCAGAATAAGAAGAATCGAGCTTTCAGTTCTTGGGAAATGTCTACTATTTATGCGGGAGGCTCAATCAATATTGATGAGCATAGAAATAGATTGATAATATTATTAAAACACAATTTTTTTTAAATGTCATTTTTTTATTTTATAACTATTTCATTATATTTAACAATATTGTTTTTAGGCCAAGGAAATAGAATCACAACCATCATTTATAGAGACTTTCACGCAAACCTTTCAAAAAAAAGACAAGAGCTGGAGTGGGGAGAGAGCTAAAACTGTTGTGATATTTAATTTGAAAACTTTTCTTTATTTTATAAACACTTTCATTATTGATTTGAATTTATTTTGTTGAATCTGTTATTATATTATATGATTATATTGTTAAACTATAAATGAACACTTTGTTTTTTTTTTCGATATTATATATGTTGTTATTCAAATTTTATTTGAAATTATGTAATGATAATGCAGGAGAGATATGATGAGTTACAGTGGAATTCGATCTGTAATGATGATACTGACTCATCTGAACCATCTGTTGATAGTATAGTTTTATGGGTCGAGGCAAATGAGGGTGCAAAAAAAAGAGGAAGAGTACTTGGGATGGGCTCTTTGAGCTGGACTAGTAGAATCAGCGGCCAATTCTCTTCCACTCCAGCAATTATCAGGGAAGAAATGATACAAATGAACAACTGAATAAGCCAAATGCAGGCGCTATTAGTACAAAAGGACAATCAAATTAAAGAATTACGCACACAGTAAAGGCAAAATGAGAACGTAATCAGCGAGTTACGCTCAAATCATGATTTCATAATGCGACATCTTCAGTTAGCTCCCGGTTTAAATCAGACGACCTCATTTCTGTTTTTTTCTGATAATCCTCCTGATGGTGATACTGGTGACGATGGTGATGATGATGGTGATGGTGGTGTTTCTTGACATTTTTATTTGTTATTTGATGGTTACATTTAAATATGGTTTTTGCATACTATTATTTTTGAATATTTTGACTTTGTATTGTATTTATTGTTGACATTATTTATTGTTATTTCATAGTTAGTAAATGATTATGTTGACAATGTTGATGATGTTGATCATGTGTTTTGTTGATGATGTTGATCATATGTTTTGTTGATAATATTGTTGTTAGAAGGTTGATTGATGGTGGTATTATTTGATGGTTGGTTGATACTGTTAGATAGCTGATTGATTAGTTGTTAATTAATTATGATGTTGAATGAGAGACATGAACAGGGAATACAGGATGAATGATCAAATAATAGAATTCAATTTGATTTTTGTTATAAAATTTTTAAATTTATTGTAAAATTTGTTGTTAAATTTTCGTTACAAAATATCCACATTCGTTGCAAAATTCGTTACTAAATATGTTTGTAGCGAAATTTGCGACCAAAATGAAAACTGCAACAAATTTGGGTTCATTGCAGATTAGCTACAAACTTAAGACGAAAAGAATTCGTCGTTAATTTGTGACGAATTTTAATTTTTCATCGTTAAAAATTGCGATGAGTTGATAGCAATAAAAAATTGTTTGTCACTAAATTTGTCGTAAATAGTTTTTACGATGAATTTTTTTAAAAAAATTTGTCATAAAATTCGTTGCAAGATGGTGATTCTTTTTATTGATATAACTAGGTTTAAGTGGTGGTGATCCTTAATCTCAGTAGGTTAGAACTAAACTTGGGCCACCTGTGATCTGCTTTGCTCTAAATTGACGGTGATAAGATTGATTAGTCATGCTCTCGAGCCTTCAATGCAATGCTAAACTCTTCAATGTAACGACTATTTTATGGCTTGTTATGAAGAAATTTTAATACCTTTTTTTCCCAAAAAAAAAAAACAAACTTTGTTCTTTGTATTAAAAATACTGTTAGCTGATACAAATCAAATCCGTAGAAATAAATAGAGGCTTCCAATCTTAAGTTTGGTGCCAAAAGCCTTAAAAATTTTTGACACCCAAAACTTTAAGGTTGGTGTCCAATTGATTTGATTTCTAATATGTTTTGTCCTAGACCGGTCGGGCTAGGCCCGACCGGTGCACAGCCCGCAACGGTCAATAGTTTGAAGAGGGGTAGGTGAAGTCAAGGATCCTGGTACAACAATCCTTAATTCAAAAAAAAAAAAACAAAACAAAAAACAAAAGAAATATAAATATATATTTTCCATTAGCGGTATTTGTAAATATAGAAAAAAAAATTTTAAAATATCACAAAAATTTTAAAATATCATTAAAATAGAATTTTTTAAAATGCTATTTATTCTCTAAACATTACATAACATTTTGTGGCCCTCCCTCTTTACATTGTATGCATTGTATTTTGGTATACCAATATATATTTCTGGTTTCACCCCTGATTTTACACAACCTTATTAGTCATACTTGTGTAGCGTAAGTTCATAAAGGAGTTGCATGTTTATAGTATATTTTCAATTTTTTGGAAATACTATTGGGTGTGGTTCTAGTTGTGCAATCTTTTTCATAGCAAATGGTGGGGGATAGCTTTTTATTTTTGTATTGGATTCTCCTATTTTCCTAATGAAAGTAGGTGGATGCAATTCTCAACGAAATCAAAGTTGAGTGGAGCTGAGCACCCTTTGCCTCCCATCATTTTCTTGCACATGTGAATGCCTCTTTCCGAAAACTTGCTTCGGTTCTCATAATAAAGGATCACCGTGATTAATTAACAGTTGATTTAGTAAAAAAATAATTAGATATTTTAATCAAAATTTGGATTTAAATCTTTAAAAGTAAAAATAATTAAAATGAAAGAACTCTTTTTATAAAAAGTCTGATAGTAATTCGAATCAAATTAATCAAAATATAATTTTTAATCTGATTAATTAAAGAAGAAAAAAAGACCATCGTGCACTATTTTTTTTCAAAAACAATGTAAGAAATCAATGTGGTAGAATTGTATATTTATCAACACAAAAAAGTTTGGTGAAAAGAAGTTCGGACATGCAAATTAGACTCCTTGCTATCCAACTACTACCTTACTCTCCAATTTCACGAGGCCAAATGAATTCCCCTATTCATTTATTTCAGGATTTTTGGAGTTTTTGAGCATCCCAAGAAATTTGTACATTATGAAGGCTTCATGGATAGAGTCCTCCTTTCAATATACTTTAAATAGAAAGATAGTAATACCATTTGTTAGGGTAAGACTGAGAACATGTGTGAAAAGGGGGGTGTTGTCCAGTAGTTCAATTAATAGAATCTCTAAAAATGTTATCTAATACCCTTCATGAGAATTATGGGTACATATGATTTGTCTAGGAAGAGGGAAATGTCACATTATGTTTATGATTCAAGTCTTAGAATTAGGATATGCTAGAGAGACATAGCACTACACAAAGGCAAAACAAAGTAGGGAATTTGATCCTTGGAGAATTTCATTTCGTGTCAAGCCTAAATTAAAAGTTTTGGGTGCTATGCTATGGCTTGTTTGACAAGCACTGCTAAGAACACCATTATTCCCCAGTATCCTTGTCTTACCTGCCCACATAATTGATGCTCCTCCCTTTCTTTTCTTAACCCTTTCCTTTTGGAATATGATGGGACCTGACCCAATAACCCAGATCAAAAGAGTCAATTTTCCAGAAGCCCACGAAGGGCACCTACGGATCGGTATCTAACAATTGTTATAATCTATCTAAGGACCCTAGCCGCACGATGACCTATCGAGGGGTCTCAATCGCCCGGATCTACCGAACTATAGGGCTTCAGTCGCCCCGTTAACCGACTGTGAATCATCGAGCAGAGATAGTTACCCCAATCGATTAAGCAAATGTCGGCCTTCCAACCGGATAACTCTTAAAGGCCCTTTATCGGTCAAACGATCGAACAGTACGCAACACTCCGAACAATTCTAAAGGAATGTCAGAATTTCGTTAATTTCAGATCCCTATTTCATAACGATAAATCTTGGATTTTTTACATAAGGAAAGCATCCCTCCCGAAAATGAAAGTTTTCCCGATAAATGAGGATCGTGATCAATTCGGAATATTAACCTCCGAAATTCTCAGATTAGCTTGATAAGAAAGGTAGGATAGAAGACCCTTAGCGGCGTATAACTCTCACAGGTATAAGAGATCTCAAAGACCATTAACGTCAGACACGTTCTCTAGGCCTAACATTCTGGGCACATAGAACACAGGGAATAACCTTTTCTCAATTCTCAATCTGTTTCTTTTTTAAATGAAAACCGCTTTCTACTGATTTAAGTGTTAGAGTCTCTCCGCCGGAGCATCCTATGGCGGTTTTTACAGGTGCATCCATCCATCGGCGGCTACTATTCGAGTCAAAAAGGAGTCGGTATCTGTGGAGTCATAACCTACCTCTAACAAATTGGCGCAGTCTGTGGGAAACAGATTGATTCTCTAAAATGTTATGGCAATACTAGCAATGGTCATCTCCGACACAGCACCTGTCAAAAGAAGAAGGCCAATCATAGGTTTTGATGATGATGACCTTCCAGCCGGAATAGATCTTCTCCGAGATAACCATATAGTCATCACCCTCAAAATAGACACCTACACTGTGAAAAGGGTCCTTTTTGATCAGGGGGCTGATTACGATCTCCTCACCTGGGACGCCTTCTGCAGGATAGGTTTCAATCCATCTCGACTTTTGCCATCCACCGGATCCCTCCAAGGACTTTCAGACGAACCCACTTATCCTAAAGTTACTATTTATCTTCCTGTGACCCTAGGAAGACCCCCTAATCACGCAACCGCTCTCGTCCTCTTTCATGTGGTAAAGCTCTGCTCCCCCTACAACGTCATACTCGACAGACCCAGTCTGGACGATCTAGAGGCGCTACCGAGCACGAGACACATGAAAGTAAAGTTCAAAATACCACTAGGGGTAGCAATCATCAGAAATGACTCTGACCCCTATATCCTCTTCGTGACACAAGGCGTTCAAGAAGTTTTCCCGGTCGATGCCCTGGAACCTAGAGAGGACACTGAGTCGAGAGCCAAACCTAAACTAGGCTAAGAAACGATCGAGGTCTTTCTAACAAACGACCCCAGTCAAACGGTCAAGATAGGAGCCAACCTATCACATTCCTTACGAGAGGCCTTAGTCGCCTGTCTGCAACGACACTCGAAAGTTTTCGCATGGACTCCAAAAGACATGCCTGACATAGACCCGTCGATCATAGCTTATAAACTGACCGTTAATTCCGACTTCAGACCGGTTAAGCAAAAGAAGAGGGTATTCGCCCTCGAACGCCAACGCGCAATCCAGGAAGAGGTTCAGAAGTTGTTGACAACAGGATTCATCCGCGAAGTCAAGTATCTCGAATGGTTGGCTAACATAGTCTTGGTGAAAAAGGCTAATGGCAAGTGGAGAATGTGTGTAGACTTCACCGACCTCAACAAAGCGTGTCTGAAAGATAGTTATCCGCTCCCCAATATTGACAAGTTTGTAGACAATTTCTCGGGACACCAACTTTTGAGTTTTATGGACACTTACTCCGGCTATAACCAGATCAGAATGACGCCAGAAGACGAAGACAAAACCAGCTTCATCACTGAGTACGACACGTACTGTTACCGAAAACGTAGCGACTCGACAACCTAGACGGGTCAACGATACCTAGGACCTAGAACTCGGAAAACGTGCGCATATACTATCAATGAGTCTCGGCGCTATCCAACAGCTGGGAGGTTTTTCTTAAGCACAACTTAAAAGTTTCCTATCGGATGGCCTCAATCGTCTAGTCTCTACCGATCGTATGCGTCGTCAAGAGGGGATGTAACTCCTCGGACGGGTGGACGTGGCTCACAACTTAAAAGTTTCCTATCGAAGGGCCTCAGTCGCCCAGCCTCTACCGATTATACGTGTCGTCAAGAGGGGATGTAACTCTCCGGACGGGTGGACGCGACCCATAACTTAAAAGTTTCCAATCGGAGGGCCTTAGTCGTCCAGCCTTTACCAATCGTACGCATTATCAGGAGGGGATGTAACTCCTCAGACGAATGGACGTGACCCATAACTTAAAAGTTTCCTATTGGAGGGCCTCAGTCGCCCAACCTCTACCGATCGTACGCGTCATCAAGATGGGATGTAACTCTCCAGATGGGTGGACGCGACCCACAACTTAAAAGTTTCCTATCGAAGGGTCTCAGTCGCCCAGTCTCGACCAATCGTACGTGTCGTTAATAAGGGATATAACTCTTCAGACTGGTGGACGCGACCCACAACTTGAAAATTTCCTATCGTTTGGAGGGTCTTAGTCATCCAACATCCATCATTTGTACGCGCTGCCAATAAGGAATATAACTTCCTGAGCGGATAGACGCGGCTCATCTTTTCAAAGAACTCTTATTGTCGGAAGGCCTTAGTCGACCGACCCATATTCTGAGAGTCACACAGAGATTTTCCCCGAACGGGAAGACATGACTCTCGAATCCAATCCATCGAACATCAAGCAGTCTGGAAAGCTGATATTACCCGGCCTCTCAACATGAAATCTAAAGTGGGAAGGAAATTGTATTGCAATGCAAGAAATAAAAAAGAAGCAAAAATAAGACTCAAATAAGTGAAAAGCAATCATTTTATTCGTTGTTATGTGAAGAAATACATCAACATACATGAACAAGCCGCTAAGTCCGACTGATTATGCCAAGAAGAATATACAAGAAGATATACCTCATCAGGCTGCTGATTCACCTGAAGAGGAAGAACATGATCCCTATACGGGAGAGTACAAAAAACAATGTAGCGCTAGGGATAAGAAAAGGTGAGTTCAGGTTTCGCCCCGCCAAAGCAACCCGAACTCGATCTATCCATCCAAGAATGGTATGAGAATCACCCATACCGCGCCTGGATAGTGAGGATCAATCGAAAAAGACCTTACTAAACAGTGCAAGATGCACCCACTCGATGACTAGGGATTAGACTATGCTAACTAAAGTGGACGATCAACATAATGAGATCCTATTTCGGTAGTCCTCTTCTTTAATGAGATCTTATTCCTGTAGGAGTCACCCCAACCGGGGAGCGTCACACGCTATGGTGCCCCGAAAACCGACCCTAAAAAATAATCATTCTCCACCAAGCAACCAGGAAGGAGGAATATCAATTCTCTGCAAAAGGAAGCAAATGCGCATCATGGCTATTTATAATAGTAAAAATGAGAGGCCTCAATTAATTCAAGGAAGACAAAACGGATCAGCACAAACACAAGTCATAAATGTTAGAGTAAATTGTCTTCAGCTCCCCATGAAGAAAGTCGTGTATGATGAGACAGGCTCGCATTCCTAACGTACAAGGAGGGCGAATCAGAATGGACCGAGTGTTCCCATGCATTCATAACGTACGAAATATGCTTCACAGACCTTCACTTATGCTTTTTTTTTTTTTTCCAAGAAAGCCATAAGTTGGGAGCAAATGATGGGACCTAACCCAATAGCCCGGACCAAAAGAGTCAATTCTCCAAAAACCCACGAAGAGCACTTACGGATCGGTATCTAACAATCGTCATAATCTACCTAAAGGCCATAGTTGCCCAGATGACCTACCGAAGGGTCTCAGTCGCCCGGATCTACCGAACGATAGGGTCTCAGTTGTCCCATTAACCGACCGTGACTCATCGAGCAGAGACAGTCACCCCGATCGATTAAGCAAATGTTAGCCTTCCAACCGGACAAGTCTCGAAGGCCCTTTATCGGTCAAGCGATCGACCAATACGCAACACTCCGAACGATTTTAAAGGAAAGTCATAATTTTTTAACTTCAGTCTCCTATTTCATAACGACAAATCTTGGATTTTTCACATAAGAAAAGCATCACTCCCGAAAATAAAAGTTTTCCTGATAAATGAGGATCTTGATAAATTCGGAATATTAACCACCGAGATTCTTGGATTAGCTCGATAAGAAAGGTAGGGTAGAAGACCCTCTATGACGTACGACTCTCATAGGTATAAAAAATCTCAAAAACTCTCGACGATAGGAATACTTTCTAGGCCTAACACTCTGGGCACACAGAACACAGAGAACAGTCTTCTCTCAATTCTCAGTCTGTTTCTTTTTCAAATGAAAACCGTTCTTTACTGACTTGAGTGTCTCAATCTCCCCACCGGAGCACTCTCTGACAGTTTTTACAGGTATATCCATCCATCGACGGTTATTGTTCGAATAAAAAAGGAGTCGATATCTGTGGAGTCATAACCCATGTACAACAGAATAAAGTATAAACGAAGTATAGGTTAATTAACTTTTTCTCAAACCTCTTCCATTTGAATGCTCAGGGAAACCCCAACTATAAGAAGATAATTGTTAGGATGGGGGTGTTAATCACAATTTGGTTTCAATTTCAATGTATTTTTCTATTAGGCAATATTAATCACAATTTGCATGAAGTATTTAATCTATTTTAAAATTTCATTATTTCTCCAATTGCATTTTTTTTTATTTTTACCGAATAAAAGTTAGAAATAAAAAACTCTATTTTTAACTAAAATCAGAATAATACCATATGTACCGAATAAATTAAGTATCAAATAGTTTTAATCTATAGAAAATCAAAATCTTTTCGACTCAAACAACAGAAAATTAAGATACGATGATATAGCTTATTGCACAAAATTCAAATTATTTGATTTTGAATATGTCTCATTTTTTTGATAATATTCTTCAAATCATGAGAATTAGCAGTAATGGGATTAGTTAAATATAGAAAGAAATACTAAAAGAATAATAAAAGAAAATCGGTAGAATGAATAGGTCAATATTCTGAGATTAACCGCATAAATCGACACACTCGGTTTAAAATTAAAAAAAAAATCCTAAAAATAAAAAACATATCTTCACAAATTAATTGCCTGCGATAAAACGACGTCGTTAAATTTATTAGCCACACAACCGCCTCATGGAGGAAAAATATCCTGTGTCACCGAAAGCCATGATAATATTACGTGGCAGATAAGTATTGGCTAATATAGCAAAACAAAAGGAGAATAGGTAAAACGAGTTATACACGGAATGGAGACCTTCACATATGGGAAATCCAATTCATATTCAGAATTGGGCAGATCATGAAGTTTTAATCCTGGACGTTCAGTTGGATCGAACAATCTAACGGCTGAGATTGACTCTTGTTCGCTTTATAAGGTCCCCTTCGGTACTTATCTCAGCACAAAGTCGAGAAGACGCCCGCTTGAACGAATCGTGGAATCGACGTTTTCAGTTTCCACAGAGAGAGAGAGAGAGACACAGAGGAGGAAAAGAAAGCGATTGAAACCCTTTTGATCGAAGAATTTTCTTTTTTTTTTTTTAATTTCTTTTGTGTTTATTGGATTTTTAGGGTTTCGGTTTTGTTCTTGTTATTGTGTTTCAATCGGATCGAAATCAAAATCGGTTTTTTTGTCGGACGGGTCTTTCAAATTTCTGTTACTTTTGAAATTTCTAGTTCTCGATTTTCGAGGTTTCCGATTTCAGTTTCATCATATAGAAATTCAGAAGTAGGGGAAAATCTGCCAATTAAAATTTCTAGGGTTTGTGTTTCGGGTGAAATGAACGATCAGTTAAATATGCAGAATCAGCAACACATGACGAGTTTAGGAGGTGCATATGGTATGTGGTCGCAACAACAACAGCATCCAATTCCAATGGAGTCATCCTTCAGTTTTAACCATCGAACTATGTCGAATTTCCCTAATCCGAATCAACAAGGAAGAAGCTATTGGAAACCCATTAAAGTTGGTGGCAGTGGCAGTGTTGATAAGAGAAAAGTCTTAAAGAGAAAGGAAATTAATGGAGGAGGAGGTTATAAGCCTCCCAGCCTGAAGGAATTACAGTCTAATAATCGCTTGAAGGCTAAGCGATTCTATCCTAAGAAGTTTGGTACTACCAGTAATAAGGCCAGGTTTGCTCCTCATGCTCCTAGGAATACTTCCTCTTTCATAATTCGTGCTAAGAAGTCCGGTGGTATAGCCTCTTTGGTTTCTCCGAGTCCGGTGACTCCGGCAGTTTTGCCGACCCCCATTTTCTCTCCTTCGAGGGAATTGTTGGTTGATACTGCAAAGGAGGAGTGGGGTCTTGATGGGTATGGATCGATGAATGGTTTGATTAGGCTTCGTTCGTCGCCCGGTAATTATGAAATTGTTGATGGGCATGAAGATGTGGATGAAGAGGATGGTGGCTCGAGCGATAGTGATTTGGAGGAGCATGTGGAGATGGAGAGGAGGTTGGATCAGGATTTGAGTAGGTTCGAGATGATTTACCCTAATAATAATAGTGACTACAATATTGTTCTGGAGAATAGGGTTAATGATCAGGATACCCACATAGCCCATTTGGAGGAACAGAATTTGACTCTGAAGGAGAGGCTTTTCTTGGTGGAGAGAGAGTTAGGACAACTCAGGCAAAGGTTGCAATTCCTTGAGAGAGGAAGCGTCGGGGGTGGTGATGATATTGAGGAAGTTGTGGAGAACTCGTCTGAGAATAATGAAAATGAGGGCGAAGGCGAAGTCAATGAAAAAGATGATGGCGATGTGGAGTATGCTTCTGGGAATCAGAGAGATGACAATGTTGATGATTGCAGTGTGAAGGCTTTTCCCCATAAGGCAAACAGCGATCAGGAGATAGTTGATTGTAAGGAAAAATTTGTAGCAACTGAGGTAAATGCAGAGCAGGAGACTTTGGACGCAGAAGATAATAGTAATACTGATTCAGAGATGATCATTGGCAATGTTGACCAAGCCTGTTGCTAATGTAAGTCTATCTCTGGACAGTGTTTTACTTTGAACCTAACCTGGATTAGCAAAACATTTCTTGGAAGATCAGCGTTTCTTTGTTCTCTTGTTCTTTGGTTAATGTTAGCTAATCTAGTGAGAATGGTGGAGAATTGGTTGTTATCCGATTATGCCTCATCTAGACTAATAACTTTCCAGTGTAGTTGGGAGTTCTTTTAATGTTTTAGTCTATGAAAGTAAGAAAATTGTGGGGACTGCTTGTTAACCTGTACATTGCATAACTGTTCACTTTTCTTTGGTTATCACAGTTCTGTATGACTGGAATACTAAGGCCAGTGACGTGATGTCCACATGTTATTTTGTTAAACATTTTCAGTTTTTAACGCTTGGATTTGGTCATATAATTTACTTGATATATACGTTATGGCTTTTGGTTAGTTTAAGACGTTAATAGTATGGGACTAACTCTGCTCATGGTTCTGTTCTCTTTCTGTGGTTAGCTGTATTTGATATCTGAAACAGTTGGGAGTAGTGTGCGTGAGCTTTTTATTTTCTTGCTCAAATATTACAACTTAGAAATTTCGTTGAGATATGTTGCAGGCACTTGCATCTTGGTTAGAGGTTGTAATGAGTGAAGTAGTGAAAATTTTGTAGCTGTGTTCTTCTTTGATCCATACATAAGTTGATGAAATATGAAAACTCTTTGATCTGACTTTGTTTGTAAATGTAACGTGGTACTTTGCTTTGTTTGTTTCTCAAGATGAGTGGATTTTTTAAAAAACCAATTTGGACCATGAACAGTGTCCACTCATCTCAACTTGGTTTAGGTAGCTGATTTGGAATTGACCAACTTGGACCAACCCAAACAACTTCCCTGCCTAACTGCCTGAAGGAATTCATCAAGTAGGTCCTCTTTTGGGCAGTTGCTTTATACATATGTACGATGACCAAATTTGTTGCCTATCCGGACGGGTGGATGTTGCCTATAACTTAAAAATTTTTTATTGGAGGGTCTCAGTCGCCTAGTCTATACCGTTCGTATGCATTGCCAATAAGGGATATAACTCTCCGGACGGGTGAACGCGACCCACAACTTAAAAAATTCTTATCGGAGGGTCTCAGTCGCCCAGTCTCTACCGATCATACGCGTCGTTAGTAAGGGATGTAACTCCCCGGACGGGTGGATGTGACTTACAACTTGAAAATTTCCTATCGTTCAGAGGGTCTTAGTCGTCCAGCGCCCATCATTCGTACGCGTTGTCAATAAGGGATATAACTCCCCGAGCGAGTAGATGCGACCCATCTTTTCAAAGAGCCCTTATCGTCAGGAAAGCCTTAGTCGCCCGACCCCTGTTCTATGAGTCACGCAGAGATTTTCCTTGAATGGGAAGACATGACTCTCGAATCTGATCAACCGAATATCAAGTAGACTGGAAAGCTAATACTATCCGGTCTCTCAACCTAAAGTCTAAAATAGGAAGAAAATTGTATTGCAACGCAAGAAATCAAAAAGAAACAAAAACAAGACTCAAGTAAGTGAAAAGCAATCATTTTATTGGTTCTTATATGAAGAAATACATCAAAATACATGAACAAGCTGCTAAGTCTTTACGCCAAGGAGAATATACCGGAAGATCCACCTCATAGGCTGCTGATTCACCTGAAGAGGAAGAACATAATCTCTACACAGAAGAGTACAAAAAACAATATAGTACTAGGGACAAAAAGAGGCAAGTTCAGGTTTTGTCCCACCAAAGCGGCTCGAGCTCAACCTACCCATCCAAAAAGCAGTATGAAAAACACTCCCACCGCGTCTGGATGGCGAGGACCAACCTGAGAAGGCCATGCAAGGCGATACAAGATGCACCCCTTGGTGGCAAGGGATCAGCTCATACTAACCAAAGTGAACGGTCAATATAATGAGATCTCATTCGAGTAGGAGTCACTCCAGCCAAGGAGCGTTGCACACTACGGCGTCCTGAAAACCGACCCTAAGAAAAAATCATTCTCCACCAAGCAACCAGGAAGGAGGAACATCAATTATCTGCGAAAGGAAGTGAATGCGCATCATGGCTATTTACAACAGTAAAAAGGAGAGACCTCAATTAATTCAAGGAAAACGAAACGGATCAGCTCAAACATAAGTCATAAATGCCAGAGTAAATTGTCTTCAGTTTCCCATGAAGAAAGTCGCATATGATAAGACATGCTCGCGTTCTTAACGTACAAGGAGGGCGAATTAGAATGGACCGAGTGTCCCTATGCATTTATAACGTACGAAATACGCTTCACAGATATTCAACTATAGCTTTTCTTTTCCAAGAAAACCATAAGTTGAGGGGCAAATGATGAGACATGACCCAATAGCCCAGACCAAAAGAGTCAATTCTCCAGAATCCCACGAATGACACCTACGAATCGGTATTTAACAATCGTCATGATAATCTACCAAAGGGACCTAGCCACTCAGATGATCTACCGGAGGGGCCTCAGTCGCCCGAGTCTACCGAATGATAGGGTCTCAGTCGACCTATTAACCGATCATGACTCATCGAGCAGAGATAGTCACCCTGATCGATTATGAAAATGCTAGCCCTCCAACCGGATAAGTTTCGAAGACCCCATACCAGTTAAGTGATCGAACAGTACGCAACACTCCGAACAATTCTAAAAGAAGGTCAGAATTTTCTTAACTTCAATCTCCTATTTCATAGCGGCAAATTTCGGATCTTCCAAACAAGGAAAGCATCCCTCCCGAAGATGAAAGTTTTCTCGATAAATGATGATCGTGATCAATTTGGAATATTAACCCCCAAGATTTTCGGATCGGTCCGATGATGAAGGTAGGGTTGAAATTCCCAGCGGCGCATGTCTCTCAGGGATATAAATGATATCTAAGGTCTCAAAACCAGGTACACTCTCTAAACCTAACACATGGGGCACACTGATCATGGGAAATAACCTTCCCATAACTCAGTCTGTTTTTCTTTCAATCGAAAACCGCTTTTTACTGACTTGAGTATCGGAATTCCCTCACCGAAGCACCCTCAGGTAGTTTTTGCAGGTATATCCACCCAACGACGGCTACTGTTCGAGTCAAGAAGGAGTTGATATCTGTGGAATTATAATCTACCTCCTACAAAAACCAACTCTCACGGTTTGGAAGCTTAAGGTTTTTATTTTTCTTGAAATTAATTTAGTAAAAGATGAAGAGGAGGAAGAAGAAGAAGCACAAATAGCAACCTCTTTGTGGAAAAGGGGAAGAATGCTTATTAAACGGGTTGAGCATGGCCCGAAATGGGGCCGAGATCGAGCTTGAATCTCGATTCTTCGGGCTTTCTCGAGCTAGACTCAAGCTTGAATTTAGGCTTATAAAATTTTAAACGGGCTGAGCCCAGACCGAGGTAAAGCTCAGTTTAGAAAGCTCGATTGCCAACCCCCGTGGCACAAGGGATTAGGCTAAACATGAGCTTGGATTAGGTTAAACATGAGCTTGGATGGGATTGGACGGGATTAATTAGAATTGGACCCATTTGATGTTTGTGATGCTTGTTACGAATGTAAGGATTAAATAATAAATAACCATAAAAGAACAAAAAATATGAAAATGGCAGGCTATAATTGAATTTAAATTTATTTATGAAATACAAAATTATCTAATAATAAAGGGGGATTGTTTTATTTGTAATTTTGGATTGAACTAAGATGAGCAAGGAGAGACCTTTGTAAAGTTTTGTTACGGGTTTAAAAGTTATTCAGGTGCGTAGTTATGTCTCTTTTTTCGTACTTGGTATGTAAAATTTAACTTTGGATATATATTATAAAAGAGTAAAAAGTATTCCTAAACATGCAAGAAGCATATTTATTTTTCAAAGGGTTAAAAGAATTCTTTTCTTTCAAAATGAAATAATCAATTAAATTAATATGATTTAATTTAGAGAGTAGAGGATTAAATTTGTATTTTTAGCAAGAGAAAAATTAGAGCTAATGTCTTTAGATGGGAGAATCTGAATTAAATTGATTTTTAGAAAGAAATTTGATTTACATTTTTTACAGAGAAAATCAATATGCTTAGTTTTGGAAAAAGAAAATTAAATTTGATACTTTTAGAAAGAAATTTAATATTAACTTGTTTAAAGAGAGAAAATAAGAATCGGATTAATTCTTTTAATGAGAAAAAATTTGTATTCTGAGATTTAGAGAAAAAAATAAATTTGATTTTTTAGAAAGAGAAAATTTAAAATCAATGTATTTTGGAGAAATTTCTTTTTTTTTTTTCCAGAAAAATAAAAACTAATGTGTAGTTTTAGAAAGAGGAATTGAATTTAGTTTTTCTTGACAAAGAAAAGCTAAAAGTTAATGTGTTTAGGGATACAAAATTTAAAATAATTAATTTATTTAGAGAAAGAAAAAAAAAATTGACTTACAATTAATTTATTTAAAGTGATAAAATATAAATTAAATTGATTTTTTAGAAAGAAATAATTAATATGTTTAGTGATACTGAGAGAAAAATTAAATTTAATATTTTTGAATAGATAATATAAATTTTCTAGACAAAGAAAATTGATTTAAAAATTAAATTTAATTAAATTTAGAATAATTTAAATATTTTGGACAACAAGTTTAGTTTTAGAGGGGTATTTGGGCTTTCTTAGTGTGAGAAAATTCAAAGCAAATGTGTTTAGAGAGAGAATGTAAATTAACTTGATTTTATAGAAAATGAAAGTTAATGTTTATAGTTTTAGAGAGAAAAAATTGAATTTAATTTTTTTAGATGGATAAAATTTAAAACTAATGTATCTAAAGAAAGAAATTTTTTAGATAGAAAATTAATTTGATTATTTATAGAGAGAGAAAAAGAAAACTAAATTTGGTTCTTTTAGAAAAGAAATAAAAATAATGTGTTTGAGAGAAAAAAAATATAAAATAAATTAATTTTTTAGAGAGAAATTTAATTTTTTTTTAGAGAAAGCTAATTTATATAAATTTAATTTGAAAAGAGAAAAAAAAAAAGCATTGATGAACAAAAGTTACCCAAATATTAATGCGTATTTTAAATACAGGATAGGAAAAAACATTAACCCTTTATATTTTCCCGTCAATATGTTTTACTCTTTATCTTTTACCTCATACACAATACCAAAGGGTATCTGGATCGGGATTGGACTGATCATTTAGTGATTAATTGTTCCAAATACCGAAAGTCTATCATTTATGGCGGTGTATTTTTGGTGCATCCGCGTAAGCTTGTAAGTGGGAATAGAGAAAAAATAATTTAGAATTTATAGTGTTTGAATTAAATTAATCAAATAAAATCCAAATATTAATTAATGAGACGTATTCCAAGATCCAGTTCGAAAAAATCAATTCTCAAAAGACCCACGAAAAAGAAGGGCCTACCGATCAATATCTAATGACCACAATAACAATGTACTGAAGGGTCATAGTCACCCCAATCGATTTGTCGAAGGGCCTTAGCCACCCTGGTCTACCGATTAACCGATCGTGACTCATCAAGCGGAGATAGTCACTTCGATCAGTCAAGCAAATGTCAGTCCTCTAACCGGGCAAGTCTCAAAAGATCCTTTATCAGTCAAGCAACCGAACGAGGGATAACACTGCTATCGATTAAAAAAGGAAGGTCAGAACTCCTTTGATTTCGTAACAGCAATTCCGAGATCTTTTAGATAAGAAAAGTATCCCACCCGAAGAGTTTCGTTTCCCGATATATGAGGCTCGTGATCAATTCGTAATATTAACTTCCGAGATTCCCGAGATCAGTTCGATCAGGAAAGTAGGGTGGAAGTCCCTTAGTGGCGCATAACTCTCACAGGTATAAATGATCTCAAAACCATCGACATCAGGTACGTTCTCGAAATCTAACACATGGGGCACATTGATCACAGGGAATCACTCTCCTTCTATTCTTAGTCTGTTTCTTTCAAACGAAAACAGCTCTTTACTGACTTGAGCGTCGGAGTCTCCCCTTCGGAGTATCCTCCGGTGGTTTTTGTAGGTGTATCCACCATCGACGGCAACCATTCGAGTCAACAAGGAGCTGGTATCTGAGGAGCCAAAACCCACCTCCATCAGATTGGCACCGTCTGTGGGAACAAACTGATCCTCTGAAATCTTATGATGATTATCTTCGACACAACACTCGCTAAAAGAGGAAGGCCAGTCATAGGTTTTGATGATAATGACCTTCCAGCCGGGCCAGATCCTCTCCAAAATGACCCCATAGTCATCACCCTCAAAATAGACTCCTACACTGTGAAAATGGTCCTTGTCGATCAGGAGACTGACTGCGACCTCCTAACCTGGGACGCCTTCTGTAGAATGGGTTTCAATCCATCTCTGCTATTGCCATCCACTAGATCCCTCCAAGGGCTTTCGGACGAGCCCACTTATCTTGAGGGTATCATTTATTTTCTTGTGACTCTAGGGAGACCTCCTAATCACGCGACCACTCCTGTCCTCTTTCATGTAGTAAATCTCTACTCTCCCTACAACGCTATACTCGGCAGACCCAACCTGGATGATCTAGAAGCGCTACTGAGCACGAGACACATGAAAATAGAGTTCAGAACACTGCTGGGGGTAGCAACCATTAGAAGCGACTCCGATCCCTATATTCTCTTCGCGACACAAGGCGTTCAAGGAGTTTTCCCAATCGATGTCCTGGAACCCAGAGAGGACATTGAGTCGAGAGCCAAGCCTAAGCCAAGCGAAGAAACTACCGAAGTCCTTCTAACAAACGACCCTAGTCAAACGGTCAAGATAGGAGCCAACCTATCACCCCCCTTACGAGAGACCTTAGTCGCCTGTTTGCAACGACATTCGAAAGTCTTTGTATGAACT
The DNA here is from genome assembly GCA_037126225.1 of Dillenia turbinata. Classification (NCBI taxonomy): domain Eukaryota; kingdom Viridiplantae; phylum Streptophyta; class Magnoliopsida; order Dilleniales; family Dilleniaceae; genus Dillenia; species Dillenia turbinata. Next base: position 2,828,153 of record JBAMMX010000012.1, read on the forward strand.
CCAGAAGACATGCCTGGCATAGACCCGTCGGTCATATCCCATAAATTGACCGTTAATCCCGATTTCAAATAGATTAAGCAGAAGAAGAGAGTATTAACCCTTGAACGCCAACACGCCATCCAGAAAAAAGTTCAGAGATTGTTGACAGCAGGATTCATCTGCGAGGTCAAGTATCCCGAATGGCTAGCTAATATAGTCCTGGTGAAAAAATGCTAATGGCAAGTGAAGGATGTGTGTAGACTTTACCAACCTCAACAAAGCGTGTTCGAAGGACAGTTATCCGCTCCCCAACATTGACAAGCTTGTGGATAATTTCTCGAGACACCAACTTTTGAGTTTCATAGACGCCTACTTTGGCTATAACCAGATCAGAATGGCATCGGAAGAAGAAAAAAAAACCAACTTCATCACCGAGTTCGGTACCTATTGCTATCGTGTCATGCCTTTCAGCTTGAAGAACGCTGGGGTAACTTTCCAACGGCTGGTCAATGCGGTTTTCAAAGATCAATTGGGCAGGAACGCCAAAACTTATGTCGACGATATGCTCGTAAAGAGTGTTATAGTAGAATCTCACGTTGCAACTCTTGAAGAGACCTTCCAAACTTTAGAACGTTACAATATGCGGTTAAATCTGAAAAAATGCATATTCAGAATCGCTTCTGGGAATTTTCTGGATTTTATGATCACTGATCGAGGGATAGAGGCCAACCCCAAAAAGATACAAGCAATATTAGATATGACTCCCCCCAGACACTCAAGGAAGTGCAACGCCTGACTGGTTGAATAACGGCCTTAAGCCGATTCATGTCCAGAGTTGGTGAAAAATATAAGCCCATATTTGACGCGTTGAAGAGGTTTTGGTAGTTTAGATGGACACCCGAATGTCAAACAGCTTTTGAATGACTAAAAGAATATCTGATGCAACCCCTGCTGCTCTCACGACCCGTCCTTGGGGAGGAACTTTACCTGTATTTGGCCGTTTCCGAACGAGCACTCTGTTCTGTAATGGTGAGACAAGAGCTCACCGCCCAGAAGCCAGTCTACTACATCAGCAGGATATTGAAAGATTCTGAAATTAATTACCGGGCAATCGAGAAGGTAGGTTATGCTTTGGTTATCTCAGCAAGGCATCTTCGGCCATATTTTCAGGCCCATACCATTATAGTACTCATTGATCAGCCGCTGAAGCAAATCCTCCAGAAGAGGGATACGTCAGGATGACTCATCAAATGGAGTGTAGAGCTAAACGAATTTGATATCCAATACCGACCACGATCCGCTATAAAGGGCCAAGCATTGACAGATTTCATCCTTGAATGCACTCTACCCACAGTGCCTGAAGAGCAACCTCCTAGCCATCAAGAAGAATGGACAGACCCCGAATGGACTATCCACGTGGATGGATCGTCAAACTCTTCAAGAAGTGGCGCTGAACTCATATTGGTAGGACCAAACGATTTTAAGGCAGAGTACGCCCTCCGTTTTGATTTTCAAGCCACAAACAACCAAGTCGAGTATGAAGCTCTGTTAACGGGCCTCCGGATCACCACCAGTATGGGAGCACGAAATGTCAGGGTGTTTACGGATAACCAGTTAGTCGTGAAACAAATCAAAGGGGTTTACCAGACTAGAGACCCGGTTATGGCGAAATATCTAAGTGAATTGTGCGAGACGATAGATTGGTTAGGCAAAGTAGATGTTCAACAGATCCCTCATTCGGAAAATGCACGAGCGGATACCCTATCGAAGTTAGTTCCGATTCAGTCGCTTCCAGCAGAACAGTGTATATTGAAAGCCTACCATATCCCAGCATTGACGAGCCTAAGGAGATCCTCCCAGTCGATCAGCCGTCTAGTTGGAAGGACCTTATAAAAGACTATCAGAGACATGATCATCTGCCGGAATCCCCAGGGGAAACAATAAAACTAAAACGAAAGGCCGCGCACTACGCCATAATTGATGGGGTTTTCTACCGTAAGTTATTCACTCACTCGTATCTGCGATGCTTGACCCCCGAATAAGGGAATTACATCCTTCGGGAAATTCACGAAGGAGTCTGTGGTGATCACCTAGGTGCCCGAAACCTAGTTTATAAAGCCATTCGACAGGGATATTACTGGCGAACCATGAGGGTCGATTCCGACGACTACGTCAAAAGGTGCGACAGATGTCAGTGCTTCTCATCGGTTCCTTGGTTACCCTCCACCTAGCTTAATCCAATATCCAGCCCTTGGCCGTTCACTCAGTGGGGCATGGACATCCTTGGACTATTTCCTCCAGCCACGGGATAGTGAAATTTCTTGATTTTGGCGATCGATTACTTTACAAAATGGGTAGAAGCCGAGCTTTTAGCCCAGATCACGACTGTTAAAGTCTAATCCTTCATATGGACTCACATTATCACTCGGTTTGGTATACCACGTGTCCTTATCATGGATAACGGAAAACAATTCAACAATCAGCGTTTTCGGGAGTTTTACGAGAAGTTGGAGATCCAATATAGGTTCTCATTAGTCGCTTATCTGCAAACCAACGGATTGGCTGAAATAACCAACCGAATGATTCTACAGGGACTAAAGACAACGCTGGATGATGCCAAGGGACAATGGGTTGAAGAACTTTATGGCATCCTCTGGTCGTATCGTACTACCCCTCGAAGGGCAACAAGAGAAACACCCTTCAGTCTGACTTACGAAAGTGAAGACTTATCTAATTTCCTTGACTTTCATTCCTGCAGGGTCTAAAAATAACTTTTGGTGTAAGTTTGATAGCCCAGTGAGATTGTATGTATGTGTAAAAAACTTTTCATTATAAAATTGTACGATAACGGTTTCATTATAAAAAAACTTTTGAAAAAGTTTTCAATGCAGCAATAATATAACAAAATTATAATAACAGTAATACATAATAATATAGTACATGTAACAGTTTACTTCCGTCTTATCTCTCTATCACGAGAATAGTCTCCTTATCACTCCCACGAGATCCATTTCTGGAAAGACCTATCACTTTGCCCCACATTAAGTTGATAAATCTCTTATCCGCATTAATAGGGTGCTACCAGTATGTGTTTCAACATTTAATATAACTCTTGCTAGCTCGACAGATCTCCACATATGTCGCCTTATATAACAATCACAAATACATACATTGATATAGTAGTAGTAAATCATGGTGACAGTAGTAAATAAAAATAGTAATATAAAATCATCGTAGTTAAGCATAAAAAAATATATGAATATAAAAGATACTCACCTAAAAGAGTTGCCTAAACTTAGATTTTCTGCTCAACTATCTTGTTTCTTCCCTTTTACCTGCTTTTTATAGAGCAACACTTTTCTCTTTTTCTCTCTTTCTTTCTATTCCTCTCTCTCTCTCTCTCTCTCTCTCTCTCTCTCTCTCCTTTTTCTTGTGGTTTGGAATGAGAAGGGAAAGGGGTATTTATGTGTAACATCGACACTGCGGTGTCTGTACTATTGTGCTCCTATTCATGAAATATATATAAAATATTTTCTCAGTTTATATATATATATATAGAAAAAGATTTTTTATTTTATTGATTTTCGATTTTTGGGGTATCGAATTTGAATTTTTGATACATTTAAATATCGTGCTAACAAATTTTAGTGAATTCTATTTTCACGGCATTCAAAGATTTAGTGAAATGTGGGTGTGAAAATATATAAATTATATATATATATAATTTATTTATTTATATATGTTAAAAAAAAAGAAAAGAGGAGAGACGCAGCGTTTTACCCCAAAATGCCGCTTCTCCCCCTCCCCAATATGATTAGGGCTAAAGGCCCTAATCTCTATCCCTCCTTCGTCTCTCTCACTCTCAGTCCCTCTATCTCTCTCCCTCTCACGATTTTCTCTCACCTTCGATCGATTCGCCCACCTCCTCTACCGCGAGCAGCCTAGCTCCGACCACTGTGAGCCACCGTCGACTATCTCTCTCTCTCTCTCTCTCTTTGCAGTATCTCTCCCTCTCTGTGTCGAATTGCTCTCTTTCACACTCTGTCTCTCAGTCTCTCCCTTTCGCGCACGAACGGAACGTTCTTCCTCCCTCTCCTATGTGCGAAGAGCCCTCACTCTCCTCCCCGCTCACGCGGTGTTCTCTGTGAGCAACTCCGTTCTGCCACCTTTGCGAAAGCCCCAAGCTGGCCGAACCACAGAGCATTGAAAACCCTAGACCGTGGGTCTGCATAGGTAAGAACAGGTTTTTGATTTTAATTCTAGGGTTTGAATGTTCTAAGTAGCTAGGTTTAATTGCTAACCTTCGCTTCAAATTAAAAATGTTACAGGTTTTAGACTGAACCGAATGGTGAATGAAAGCTAAGTCTGCGATCCGAAGAACCCTAGGTGAGGGATTTCTGACTGATTAAATTAATTGAATGCATTTAGGATAAATTTAGGGTTAGAAGTCTTGTATACGTTTAGAAATTTTGTTCGATTGGAATAGAATGTAATTTCAGAAATTCTATGTCTGAATGTTAGGGTTAAGTTTAAAAATTTATGCAAATTAGGCTATTTAGTATGAAAGAAGTATGTTAGAAGATAAAAGATTCATGTTTGACTTGATTTGAATAGTTTCCCTTAGAGTTAATTTGACATATGCATGAAAATAGTCGGAATTGGGGATTTGAGTTTAAGGATCGATGCAACCTTTCTTATTATAAGTTGTCCTACATATAAGCAATCTAAATACGATCTCCATATAATGAAACTAGACCTCTTCATCTTGAAAATGACTTATGATTTGAAACAATTGGATGAGAAACGAAAAGTGTATGATTTTTCAAAAATTTTCTATATTGTAGAAAATTAATTATTTTAGACTTGCTTCTGACTTTGAGAGATTTTTAGGATTGAATTTGACTTGATTTTGATTTTGTTAATTATTTATAAATGGAATGAAATTTATGACATTAGAATGTATACAAAGATTGAAGAATTTGGATTTGTATAAAATTAGGAAATATGAATAAATCCTAAAAATGTCTGGAAATTGATGATATAATTGTGATCGTGTCTTAGGAAAAATTGATTGAGGATCGAGTAAGACTTCATTGCACTGAATTGTAGTGTTAAAGTGGTGTTATATATGTACGTTTGTTGGTTGAGATGAAGATGAAAGATGTGCAAAATGTTAGTGTGAGAATGATGTATAAATATATATATATCTATTGATTGAAATGGAAACGAAGCAAGGATATGTGTGTGTGCATGTATGGATAATATATGTATGCTATGTTAGTATGATAAGATGTGTATTAGTTTGGTGAGTAACCTAAAATGTAAGAAATACATATGAGTATGTGTATGTGCAAGGATTGTTGAATGTGGAATATTATGAAGGAGTGATGAATTTAAGTTGGTGTGTTGCTTGCTGAATTTTAAAGGTTGAATGTTACAAAAAGTGCAATGCAAATGTGGGCTGTTTTATGTATAAAGGAAGTGAGACTTGAGCATATAAAATTCTGAAAATTGTGGACTGTTTTGGGGAATACAAAGAGATAGGGTGTGAAAATGATGGTTTTGGGTGATTTAAAGTGGTATTGTTTGTTAGGAAGGTATAGGAAACCTTAAGAGCTTTTGGGTTGAATTGTGTGCCTTCGGAAATGAGGAATTGAAATTTTCATTTGGTAATGAAAAGGGGACAACACATGTGCACATTTGGAGCCTAGCTATGAGACCCAAAGTCTTGATCCTAGACATAGGATTAATTAAAAGTATAAAATTTAACATAGTGGCTTTTGAAATGTGTGGCACAAATTTTATATATACATATTGTGTTTTGTCATTATAGTGACACTTGGTGATCGAACGAGCGGAGTACGTTGCTTATACAGTGTGGTACATTTTGGGGAGTGACACACCCTCCCTGAATAGTGAGTGAGACCCTAATCTCTTGCATAAAATAGTAAAACTTGTTTTCTGCCATGTTTTTGATAAAATATGTTTTTGATATGCATTGACTCGACGTATGATATTAAATTTCAAATCTGTTTTGTGATTCTTGGAGTGTCATAAATTTATGTTTCCGATGACTATGTATCCATGGTTTGAAATGAATTAATATTGTGTCATTATTTGAAAACTAGAATGTTTTCTATTCTACCATTGCATTGGTATGTTGATTTGAAATGATTTGATGAAATGTATCGGCACATGGTTTTAAATGAATTTATATGTACTATTTGGGCTGTTCGCCCGGCCGACATTATGATACGATGCATGGGGCTGTATGCTCGGCCGACGTGATGATGTGATGCATGCGGGTTGCACGCCCGGCTGATATGATGGTATTGTTATATGCTTCCTATAGCATCCGTAGCTACGAAGGACATTTGGTAGAGGCACCCCTTGTGCCCGGATACGCTTCGGCCAGAAGTATCCGCTAGATCGTCATGTGTGTGGACGCACCCGGTTGACCCTCATCGGAGAGGATATGAGTACGGCTCTGTCTAGCACCGGGTGGGGCTCCTTACACGGCTGATTATTTATATGTATATATATGGTATTTACGGGCTAGTTGGAGTAGCCTGTGGCCAACGTCGGGGTAGAAAATAATTTTTGAACATTCTTGCATAACAAAACCCCCGATGCGCCTGTCCTTGGTCATGGTTGACCTTTGCTAGGATCATTTTCGGCTTGCTCTAAAATGATACTTGATTTGACCTTTGCTAGGATCATTTTCAGCTTGCTCTAAAATGATATTTGATTTTTAAATGGATGCATATATGTATGATATCGTGTGATTGATTAAATGAGTTCATTTTACTGAACATACCATGTTTTACTGTAAATCATGAATTATTGTTTACGAATAATATTGTTTGACACTCTAATGGTTCACCTACATTATTTGTGCTTGATATTAATACTCTCACTCACTGGATATTTTCCTTGATACTCACCTCTCTCCTTTCCTTCCTCAGACAGGGTTATTGTGATAGAGCGATGCTACAGACTCTAGAGGTTTTGGTAGCGTATTGGTGGATATGGACATTCACGACGGTGAGAATTAAATTTAAGTTAAAATTTGATATTCTTATTTTATATCGACCCTGTGAGGTCATGATATTGAGGTCTGTAGTTGGTCGTGTACATTTGTGTGGGATGACTGTATAAATTATGGACATTGTTTGGGAAACTCTCATATTATGCTTGCATTGAGGCACCGGTAAGCATTTAAACTTTCTACTTGGGAATTTGTTGTATAATTGTATAAAATTTAGGTCCGCTCGGTGTGGCGACTGCTCATGCTCTAGTTGGGTATGACAGTAGATGTCTATGACTAGGACTGCTAGTAATTTTTATAGCCTTGCGTTGTCCTGATTGTCTGCTGTGGTTTGGTTAATTGTTGTGAAGACGGGATGACCCTTTTATTTATTTGATAGGATGGATGTTCATTATACATGTTAAATTGTACATGGGAGACCTCCGAATTATGAGAAGGTTCTACCCTATTTTCTGTAAAAATCTAGTCGACATTCAGGGTAACGGCCGACTACTCATGACCCCAGTTTAGGGCGTGACATTATGGCTATTGGAAAAGTGATGAGTCATCTCCTTGTTCACCAATTGCCGACACATGTCCTCCATGTGTCAATTATATATGATATGTGTCCATTATGTTTTAATTATGGAACACATGTGTCCTCTATTTTTTAATTGTGCATGACATGTGTCTATTGTTTTGGTCGGTAGATGCTTATCCATAATGGAAGTGGTCAGTTGATACTTATCCATAAGGAAAGTGGTTGGTTGATATTTATCCATAGGAGAAGTAGTTGGTGGAATATGTCAAAAGCGGTGGAACTTAGTGTCTAGGTTCAATGTACCTTCATCCAAGGTTTAGGTGTCCAGCATTCATCATTTTGATACTTATTTCCGTGTTCCATGTAATATTATTTAAGTAAATGTTTTAACGTTATTTTAATTCATTTACTTAAAAATTATTTATAAATGAGAAAATACCTCCCATTTGAATTCAATAAAAATAGATTCTGGAGCTAATTCCTTAAGAATAAAAAGTCAACTCTCTCTTTAAAGAACAAAACTCAAAATGGATAATTTTGTTGGACTTTAATCGGAGGGTTAATAACTTAGAAAAATTCTAGAAAAATAGGTTTTAACTTATTTAACATATGAGGAACAATTATCGGGACTTTTCTTCTTTATTTTCTAAACATTTTAGATACCTCATTTTTTGGGTACTTAGTTTTCAGTGAATTGGTCAAACTTATATTTTTAATATTCCAAATCTTTGATTTCATACTCAATCTATTTGTTTGAGTAGTCTCACTAATTTATAATTAATAATAAATTATTTCTTGCAATTAGATTAGGGTATATGACACACTACTTGCAAGAACATCTGGCACATGCAATAATCAACAATTCATAGGGCAAGCATAGTAGACAAATTCCATGTGTGTGGGTAGGATTGGCAATTGGGCTAAGCTGGCCCTAGCTAGTCCAAATTTGGCTCATTTTTAAAGGGTCGAGCTTGACTCATTTTATGATGGGGTTGAATTTGAGTCCATCATTTAGACTCGTTTTAATTATGGGCCAAACCTGAACATCAATGGAATCGGCCCTTTATAAGTTTGGCCCGTGTTTAAAATGTTATATGTAGATGTACCTATTAGAAACCCTAATTTGATAAAAAAACATGATCAATATATTTCCATACCCAAGATCTCATATTAAATCACTAAGAAAAATACCAATAAAAAACAAGAGAAAGTGTACATGAATCCATTGAAACCCAATGATTGTATAGATCCTAGGATTGGATATTCAAATCCTGAGTTTTGACCTTCCAGATTATACATATCTTTAGGTTTTCTCTCTGAACGATGAAGAATCAAAAAGTAACCATAATACATTAATCTAGGAACCATGATTCCTTTGCAATGTGTTTGGCAATTTCATGGGTAAGGGAGATAAATGAAAGAAAGGGAAAGGATGAAAAATAGAGTTAAAATGAAACTAAAATTAAAAACCATATTTGGCAACAAAATATGTGATGGAAAAGGGAGGGAAAGGAAAATAAAATAAAAAATTATATTTGGTTAGATAAGAGAAAGGGAGGACATATAATCAAAAAGTGCATAAATTTACTGTGTTATTTTCTTTACTTTTATTAGAGTTTTAAAATAGAAAATATAAAAGTAAATTTAGCATTTATAATTTTAAAAGAGAATCCATATTCTCCAAAATCTACCAATTTGGCGGATTTGAAAAATTATGTTTGGAGGGTTTCATAAAAATCCTCTATTTCCATTTACTCCAATTAATTATTTTGCCAAACGTGGGTGAGTTCTTTAAAAACTCTCAATTTCCCTCCTTTTCCCATCAAAACCCCCATCCAAACATACTGTTAAGATAACTGTCAGTGACATTTAAAAAATTACAAAGTTACCCTTTATCTTTTAGGTATTTCTATTCTGACCCATCACAAAATAGAAATTACTATTTTGTCTTTACACTTTTAAAAGTTTCACACCCTTTTATACACATTAAAACCCTATAATAAATATATTGTAACAGATCATTTTCATTAGGTTATGCTTAAATGATAATCTAAATACATAATTATTTTATATATCAACCCAATGTTGGATTAAAAAATCCAACAATCTCCCACTTGGATTATATATTTTTATATATATGTATATAATTATGTATAACGGTATGAGTTTAATTTTACTGTCAATATTGAAATGTATCTATAATAAATCACATCCATCAATTATATCAACGTAAGGTTAAGGTAGCATTCATTATATTTATCGTAATTTGACCAAAAAATGGTCACTTATGCTAATACAACTGAATAACATGGATCATGATGTAAATGTGTAGTATGAGAATTACATACCATGTGATCTATAACATGTCTATTTCCAAATGATCTTCCTTAAACTATAATGAGGTAAACTATATTTCATATCAGAGTATAATGAAAACTAAATCTTTATCTTTATAGAAAACAATCCCTATGTACAACAAAAAATATCTAAAAAAATGGACAAAAGAAAATACAAACTCCGAATAAAATTGTACATCTTCAAGTGACATGACATCCATATGAGTAGTGTACTCATAAAACGTTTTGGGTGGCACTCCCCTAATAAGCGGATCTACAATCATGAAATTTGTACTAAGATACTCTATAAATAATTGTCTACTTTGAATCCTTTCTTTAACAACTAGGAACTTAATATCTATATGTTTTGGCTTTGTTGAACTCCTATTGTTCTTAGAATATATTACAACTGACTTATTGTCATAAAATAACTTGAGTGGTCATTTAACATGATCCACTATATGCAGTCTAGTAACAAAATTTCATAGCTACACCCCGTGATTGGATGACTCGTAACACGCTATAAATTCTGTTGCCATAGTGAAAGAGGTTATAAGTAACTGTTTAACACTCTTCCAAGAGATGACACCTCTGGTAAGCACATAGAAGTAACCCGAAGTTAACTTCATGCTATCTTGACATCCCACAAAGTTAGAGTCAGTATATCAAATGATCTCAAACTAATCTGATCTTCAATACATGAGCATGTAACCTTTTGTTCTTTATAAATATATGAATACCCGTTTAACAACTTTCCAATGATCTACTCCTTGATTACTTAAATATGTACTCAATATTCCTATAATGTAAGTAACATCCAGATGTGTATAAACTTGAGCATGCACTAGACTTCCAACTACTGACATATGTGGATCTACTGCATTTCCCTTTGTTCAAAGTCATTCTTGAAGCACTAATTGAGATTAAATTTATCTCTCTTAACCAGAAGGGTATCTCCTAATTTATAATCTTGCATGTTATATCTTTGTAAAACCCTTTCGATATAATCTTTTATGATAATTTGAGAATTTCCCGAGAGTGATCTTGATGAATCTAGATTCCTAATACAAAAGAGGTGTCATCAAGATCTTTCATCTCAAAATTTTTAGCTAGAAATCTCTTGATTTTGTGTACTAGGCCTATATCATTACTGACAAGTAATATGTCATCGACATACAAAACTAGAAAAATATACACACTCTCACAGAATTTATGGTATACACAATTATCAAACAAATTCATTTCAAAATCAAACGAGATGATGACTTAGTTAAATTTGTAATACCACTATCGGAATGCTTACTTGAGCCCATAAATGAATTTTTTTAAGTTTGTAAACCATTTTTTTTTGAGTCATTTGACCCAAAATACTCTGGTTGTACCATATAGATGTTTCATCAATGTCGCCATTGAGAAACATTGTCTTTACATCCATCTAGTGTAACTCAAGATTAAAATGTGTCACTAATGTCATTATATTCCTTAAAGAGTTTTTTGAAAAAACTAGAGAGAAAATCTTTTTATAATCGATATCTTCTCTTTGTGTAAAGCCTTTTGTGACAAGACGAGACTTATACTTTTCCACATTGCCCTTCAAATCCCTTTTGATTTTAAATATCCATTTGCAATCAACGGGTTTCGTACCCTCAGGCAATAGGATAAGGTTCCATACATCATTGTCATGTATAGACTTTATCTCTTCTTTAATGACATCTATCAACTTTTGAGAGTTAGAACTTTTCATAGCCTGATAAAAGTTGAATGGATCATCTTCCATTATTGCAATATCTACATAATGTTCTTGAAGAAGTACAATATAATCATCTGGAATTGTATTTCTTCTTTTTTTAGTGGCTCTCCTTAATGACATAGATTTTGGAAGTAGTTGAGTTTGTTTTTTAGATTTTTCTTATGGAACAATCTCTTAATTGGAAAGTTCTTCAACATTATCCTGATGTGTATTGGATACTATTAGGTAAATCTTGAATAGGAATTAAAACACTTGTAAGAATATCTATGTATTTCTCTACAAAAACAATGTTTCTAACTGTATCTACCCCCGCAAACTCAACATTCTTAAAGAATTGAACATTTAATGACTCAAATATAATCTTTCTTATGGGATCATAAAACTTGTACCCCTTAGATCTTCTAGGCTACTCTGTAATCTTACTTGTTTTTTTAAATTCTTTTAGATTTTTGCAATGCTTCTTACAGTGTCAAATAATTAAGTGTGTGTACGGTGCAATTGGAAAGGATAATTTGAGAACTGGGGTAGTGTATGATCCGCCGAAGCGGGTAGCCTTAGTCGGATGTGTAGGTCATAGGTAAGCTCGAAAGCCGCTCCCATCCCTGTCAGGGGAGATGCCAACCATCTGGGTAGTGTTGATCAGGTGTCGAGAGACATGACGTGGGACCGGTTTAAGGTAATTATATAACTTTTATTTTTCTTTCCTTTGTCAAGAAATATTTTTTCTTTCTTTTATATTAATGAATTTATTTTATTTATTTAGTTACAAAGGATATTTGGGTGGGAGGATGGGTTTGAAGAGGCGATTTATAAAAATTTTTGGTAAAAGCTGGCGATTTAATTCGCGATACCTGCAACAAAGCAAGGAAGGTTAGGAAAAAGCCATCTTTCATCCTTGCTCAACACTGCCGACGGAAAAACGGAACGTGAAGGACTTGCATCTAACACCTGGGAGAAACACAAAGAACAGGGAGGGAAGCATCGAGAGGGGGTTTGTTATATTTAATTGAGAATCCAGAGACGTAGAGTTGCATAATAAGTCATTTGTGTCTTTTATAATCTATATTGCATGGAGCGGAAACGGGAATACGAAAACGGATACGAAATGATATGGCGAAACGACACTTTATAAGAATATAGGAAACGAAAATATGAACAAATATGTAAATATAAAAATATAGGGATTTATATATAAATATTAATTATTTTATAAAAATAATAGAATAATCATATTTTATAATAAAAATCTAAAATGATTAAATATATAATTATTAATCACACGATAATTAATATAAAAATAAAAATTATAATTAAATAAATAATTTATTAAATATGAAAAAAATGTAAAATATAAAAATTTTTATATAAATATAAATTAATTTAGTATGTAAAAATGTTTTGGAAACGTTTTGAAAATAGGAAACGTTTTGGAAACGTTTTTGAAAATAGGAAACGTTTCTAAATCAGGAAAACGTTAGTATTGAAAAGTTTTCACGTAACATAGTTTATAATTTTATATTTTTTTCAAATTAATTAAATTTATATTGACATTTTTTTTAATATAAAATTTCAATTACTACATTGTAGCTAGGTTGAGAAGCACAGGAGGCCCGCTTATGTACCTCGAGGATTTTAAGTTATCAAAAGAAAAATAACACAATGCACACACAAGTTGCTTGAGTACATGTATTAATATTATGATCTCTATTCCTTTATTATTATTTTTTAAGGTCTTTATATAACTTGTTTTATAATTTTTACATTCATAGATCAAAAGTGAGACTTGCTGAAATACCGTGACTGCTATGGTGTTAGTAATCGTTTAGTAAATTATCCATGTGAAATACAATTTCAGTTCAAATACTGTTCAAGTTGAATACATCTTTTATTAATACCTTTTTTTGGACGAAAATATTAGTTACATCAGCATGGGATATTATTTAGCTTTCTTGTTAAATATAAACAATCTTATATATATATATATATATATATATATATATATATATTAAAATTTGAAAGTTTACATGATACAAAAAGAAGCCTTTTTTGGAATAAAACACAAAATTCTAAATTTTCTGTAATTCATATGTTTTGATATTTATGAATTTGTAATCATTAAATCATCGTCCAGTGATTTTTATTTTTATATTCATGAGATGGGTGAACTAATCGATAACCATTGAATACGAATCCAATTATTATATCCCCACGATTATTTTACCGATTATGTTTTTGGTAAAAAGACAAGAAATAATGAATTACAAAGAGCAAAGGAAGTCCCCTAAGTAGTCATCTATGAAATTAATTCCTTGGTTTTATTTTCCAAAAATTTTAAGATTAACGAGTGCATGAGATTTGCTGAGATTTTGTGTATATTGAGACTTTATTCTCGCCAAATCTCACGCTTCTCTTATTTGTCCACCACTCCTTTCCTAACTATTGGGTGGATGAAGGGTCCATTAAATATGGAAAATATCCTTATTAGTATTTTTATTTTCTAGGTATATTTTATCATTGAATACATCACAACCAAACAAGTGTAAAGTTTGTCACCAAAAAATGAATAATGATGTTGAAAGTTTACTTTCTATGGTAATCAGTCCTCAGGTCTGACTTAAATGTCATAATCTAAGTTACCAAATATAATTTTCTCATTCAAGGGAAAACAATGAAAATTAAGGAAACACTTTGCAAGTTTAGGATCTCTTGTATTGTAAGAGGCCTATATAAAAGGTTGGGGAAACACTATGCCCACAAAGAAACAAAACTTGCAAAAGGCATCACCATTAGAGACTCCATGGCTCCTCTCAAAGCTTCTATGTTCATCTTTTTCCTAGGCTTGGTCATGTCCAACCTAGTTCGATCGCAAGAGATGTACAAAGTTCGGATCACCAATAAGTTAGACGACCAAATGACTGTCAACTGCCAATCAAGACTGAGACAGATTGGTATCAAAATAATCGACGTATTGGAGTCTTATGAATGGGAATTTCCTTTGGATGGCGAGGGATCCCTTCTTTGGACATGCGTGGTGTCCTCGGTAAGATCATCCAGCACTTTTGATGCATATGATCCCACGCAAGATCCAACAAGGTGCGGTCCTACTGAGTGTGATTGGCTTGCTAAACCTGATGGTATGTATCTCTGGGTTGCTAGTGCTCATGAATATGTGAAAAAATTTCTGTGGCCGAATTGATTGTTTTGAGTTAGAGAGAGAGAGGGTCACCGTGGCATGCTGTCCTATGAGTTCATTTTGTTAAGGTAGAATGATGTTGATGTCTCGAACAGCAAACCTGTCTTTTGATATTTTAGTGTCTTATGCTGTCTAACTTTTGTTTGTCAATCTTTTGTGGGATAAACCCATTCAATGTGCCAAGTTTTTCAGAGAGAATAAACCAACTTGTTGCCTGTAATTTTATAGGTTGCCATTTTTTGAATAAACTAAAATAAAATTCTTATAATCGAGAATTTTACGAAAATGAATATTAATTTTTTTAGCTTAGTAATTATTAAAAAGTGTAAATTACATTGTTTTGCACTATTAGTGATTGTAATAACTAAATCAATATTTACTCTCAATTTGCTAATAGAAGCCATTTCAGCATTTCTCCACACACTATCTTCCGCCTCAAAGAAGAAAAAAATAAAAAGAAGAAGAATGATTTACAAGTTTCATTTTTATTTTTTTTAACATAAACTACTAGTATCTTATAATCACGTTGAATCCAACTAAATCTAGCTTGAGTCAGGTTCAACAGATAAAACTTTCTTCACTTTTGTTTTCTTCAAGACTTTATTGTACTAATGTTCAACCACTAAATCAATTTGGCTTTGGTACCAACGTTTCATTGGTTTAGTGGGAAGGGCATTAAAACCCCATACTTAGTACTCAGGTTCGAGTTTTTGTAATGACAAAAACAATATTGGAGAACCCCCTTCGAATGAGAACCTGATCGTAGTTCGGCCTAAATTAATAAAAGCGAAATTCCGGATACTAGATGGTAGACCAAGTCCAGGACAAAAAAAAAATCTATTTGGCGTTGGTTTAAATTTATGAGTGTGTGGCTGTAAGAAAATAAATTTATGTATATAACTCAACAAATTTTAATCTTAGATAAAATTGAAATAATTCACATGTGAATTTTTAACATAATTATGAAAACCCATTGCCATGTTTGTTTTTGTCAAATTTCATACTAATTTTCTTTTCAAAATCATTAAAATATTTTTTATTAAACAAATATGAAGGATAGAATAATTAAGTTAAGATAATTTTTAAGCAATAAATGAGTTGGATGATAGGGTGAGTGTGACATTAGAGACCATGTATTGTTTAAGAATGTCAAATTACATCAAACCCGAAAAAATTGTTCAGATTCAAAAATGGTTCATGTTGATTTTATATTTTGAATTTTGATACATAATATTTTTTAACCAAATTATAAATATATCATAGAGAAGTTGTGTAGAGAATCCTAAGCGCTTATTTGCATGTATGAAATTCAGTATTTTCTAATTACGTCACCTTTGAATTGTTTTCATAATTTTGTAACAAATAAAATGTCAAATAATATATATGTAGAAAATTTGATTTAGGACTGAAATTTGAATAGATATGTTAGAGCAAATTACGAAAATATTTAGCTTTATTAAAAAAATATTATTTTTTTTTTGGTGAAAAAGAGAAAAACTACACACCACTAAGGGGCAACACTGCATATAGGAAGCCTTCTTCTCTTTCTAGTCCATACCGCACCTACTGCATCCAAACGCAGCACCTTCTTTAATTCTTTAGGGGGCAGCTCAGCTCTTGCAAACCAGCCTCAGCTCTTTTGCCTAACTCTGCCAACTTGTTTGCATATTTGTTCGCTTCTCTAAAAGTATGATTAACTTTTGGATGCCAAGCTCTTCCATCAAGTTTCTACAATCGCTAATCATGTACTTTCAAGGGTGGTTCTCCCCCACATCATTGTTTACGAATTACTTTCCACCACTAGCATGCCAAGATTTAATCTCTTGGCTAGTTGTAATCCCTCCCACTAGCTCCAGAGGTCCACCATGTCTCCATTAGTGCATCTTACATTGATCCAAAAACCAAGCATCCATTCTCCTTCACTATTCCTGAACAGCCCTCTAGCACTAGCTTTCCTGCTTTCCAGTTCCACAGCACCATCGACATTGAGTTTAATCACTCCCTTCTCTAGGCGAAGCCCACTGATTTTTAGCTCCTCCCATCCACTGTCTTCTGTCCTATAATTCGTTGCACAGGGCCTTCGCTATACTCCTCACCTTGTTGGCTACCAAGTTGGGGGGGCATCAAGTTTTTTTGGTGGACTATACAGCACCTAGATTTCCATACTTCCCACATTGCAATCGTAAAGTTCAAATCCTCATCTTCCACGTTCAACATTAGGCCTTTCAAAGCTCCTATTTCATCCAATATACTATGTTTCCCCCCAGAAGTTAGGACCACCTTCAATTCCCTCAACAAGCTTATACCAGACACTTTTGGCATGATCATAGTCCCTTAGAGCATGGCTTATTCCTACAATTGCCACATAGCCCATCTTCTATAATGCCTCTTCTTTTCAGTTCTGCATAGTCAATATCTTACCCTTTATCACCAACTAGAGGAAAAGTTTGACTCAATCAGGGCATTTCTTTTTCCACAACCTGGTTAAGCCTAGATCAGCATTCACCTGCCACTCAGCACCCCTCTTCTACAGCTAGTACGTAAATGCTACATTGAATTCTCCCAAGGGACTTTTTTCTAGCGCTTAAAGTCTTCAGCTCTTTTATCCCTCAGAACAAAAGTGGTTCTTATCTCCTCTACAGTCTTTCTTGGGAGAACCTGCCTTAACTCTTCAATTTTCCATCTTCCCTCATTTTCTAGGAAGTGATTGACTTTGGTATTGGTATCACATAGTTGTTGGAGTATGATTGCCTTGTTTACCAGCTCCTTAGCTCCAATCCACTTATCATACCAGAAGTTATTGGATCTGCCATTCCCAACTTTCCACTTAATGCCCTTTCTTAAACACTCTCTACTACTACATATGCCTCTCCAAATTATAGAGGAAGAACCTCTCTTGCTGTAACTCAATAAGTCTTGTCTATTGAGATATTTGTTCCTCAGGATTTTATACCAAAGGGCATTGTCATTTTTCATGATTCTCTACTCCAACTTAGCCATGAAAGCCACATTATACTCTCTCATGCTTCTAGTCCCCAAATCTTGCTCTTTTTTAGGTGTACACACTTCTTCCCACTTCACAAGATGAGTCTTTCTTTTCTCTTCATTACTGCCCCACAAAAAGTCTCTACTCAGCTTATCAATCTTCTTACAAGTACTCTCAGGAAGCCATGCAGCTTGCCATGTATAAATAGGTATGGTTGTCATAACTGATTGAATCAACGTCCTTCTGCTAGCAGTGCTCAATAGTTTGGTTTCCCAACTGCCAAGTTTATTTTGGACATTATCAATCGCCTGATGATAGAAATCCTTGCCAATCCTAGCATGAATAATTGGCACTCCTAGATATTTTTCCAAGTCTTCTGCAAGGGAAAATTTGCTGCAGTTGACTAAAGACGATCAAAGATATCTTAGAGCCCTTTAGGAGATCCAAAGTTTTGATTTAGTGGGGTTTACTTGAAAGACTAATTGGTCTAAAGTCAAAGATTGTTTCCGGCCTGTTGGATCCAGGTATTAGAGTTATGAGAGCTTTTGCCATAATCGAACAAAAGAATCCATCAATCAAGGCCCTATTTACAAAGTTACAAACCTTCTCGTTAACTGTTGGCTAGAATCTCTGTTAGAAAATGAGTTGAATGCTATTTGGGCTAGGGCCTTTAAGGCCCTTCATAGAGAAGACAACTATCCTTACTTCATCCTCCTCGAACTGTTTACATAAAAACTCCTGATCTGCTTTGTTTAATCTGTCTTTTTGAAACGTAAATCTGTAGCTTGGTTCAGCAACTTTCTTACACTGGAATAGCTCAATAAAGTATGTTCTTGCATAATTTCTTAACTCCTCCTAGTCATTGCACCACATACCATTAATTTTTAAGGAGACAATTCTGTTCATGTTTCTTCTGATTGTGGTAGTGGAGTGAAAGAATCTAGTGTTTTTTCCCTCTTCACAAGCCACTTGATCCTAGATTTTTGAAACCAGAAGATTTCCTCCTACTCGACGACCTAGAGAAAGCTTTAGTATTGAGAATCAAAATTTAAAAGAGGATTCAACGAATTGAGTATGAGGTTCTCCATGTCATATATTTCAGTTGTGGCAAGGTGGGGCAAAATACTGTGGACTGCGGAGGAACGAGTGTTAGCATGGAAATGAGCTTAAACGAGCAAAGATTGGAACCAAAACCTTACTATTTAGGGGACAAAACCATCACCATGGCAAAGAGCACGACAGACAAGGATAAGGGCCTTGGCCCGTGGAGGGTTGCGCAGAAGAGACAAAGATCAAACAAAAATAGCAATTTCAGAGGGAGGGAAAGGAAAGGAGGCACTTACCAAAACCAATTCACTCATTTGGGTAAAGTCAACAAGGCTTCGGGAGATGTGTTTGCAGACTCAATTAAAAAATATTATGAAAATATTTGTTGAGGGACGATTGAAACATCTATGATTTCCATATTAGAGAACATATTACGGGTTTTTATCCTATTTTCTTTCGACCTCTTTCATTTGTTCTTTTCTCATTGGTTATCAATTGTCCAATCAGATTCTTTGATTTTTACCTTTATAAATGTTTGAATTTAAACCCCAACAGTCCCTCTTTAACATGGTATCTTCGAATTTTAAAATGATAGATTGCTGGAGAAAAAATAGATAGCCAAATATCCCATAGAAATCAGCTTCTTATTCCTAGAAACTTGCTTTTATTTTAATAAATAATTTGAATTTGAATTTTCAATCACCTAAACCTTTGATGATGTATTTAGGCATGATCCTTGACTACGTGCAGCATCAAATCTACACTTAATCTGTTGAGCTGGGTCTTGGTTTGAGATAAAATCATATTTACTTAAAACAACCCAGATTCTACAAGTACTAGATAATTCATCACCACTTCTATAGAAGCATGATGCCTCTATGACAATAGCTTCTATGCAGCTGTTATTTTTCATAAAAATTTCTGCAAAACTTCATCTTTAAAAACCTGCACACTTAGTCAATTGATTAGTAATATATATAAGATTTTATTATCATCAAAATATTAATGTTTTGTAACAATTTTCTTAATAATCTCTTTCTTTTTTATAACAACAAAATCATAAAGAAAAATTAAAAAAATTACTAATGAATGCTCAAAAAATCATGCTCCCCTTCTATTAATGAATATATGAACATTTTGTTATCTCCTTATCTGTACACAAATTTTTTCACAATTTTTTATTAGATTTTCTCTAGCTCCCTTTTTGTTTCATCAAATATTCATCAAAACATAGATAAGAAACATAATTTTTTGCTTCTACCTACATTTCTATAGAATCCATTTTTATATATATATTTCTAAGAGGAGAAACAAATTCCAATTTCATTTCTAATGAACTCAAATCTTTCTCTATCTAAGAGTTTTGTAAAAATATCCTCTAATTGAATTTTAGTATCAATATGTCCTAAAACAACATTTCCATTCAAGACATGATCTCTTATAAAATGGTGGCTAACCTCTATATATTTAGACTTAGAATGATTTAAAAGATTTTTTGTAAGACAAATAGAACTTGTATTATCACATTTTATCAAAATATTTTTGTAATCCAATAGCACTTGTATTGTCACATTTTATCAAAATATTTTTATAATCCAACTCATAATATTTTAGTTATTGTTTTGGCCATAAGTTTTGAGCACAACAATTTTTATTGTCACATATCCCTCTATGCTTTTTGATTCTATGTTTGATAAAAATGCAATTTGATTCTCTATATTTTTATAATTTGACCTGATTTTTATGTCTTCATTTATATTAGTAATAATATTATCTTGTGAGTGATTAAGTAAAATTTTTTAGCTTCTAATGACTTCTTCCCTAAACTCATTTTTAATTTCTACATCTTTATTTTTGTCATTTTCATAGGGGAGTTCTTGTATTTTTATTTCATTATCTTCATTATCTTCTATTTAATAGTTTCTTCAACAACTACAAAACAAATTCTAAATGCTTTACTGTTTAATGCATAGTCTAGAAAAATTCCTTTTATAATAATTTTTTATCAAATTTACCCAGAGTGTTTAAATTATTTTTCAAAATGTAACATGCGTAGCTAAATGTATGAAAATATGAAATACTAGATTTTCTACCTTTAAAAATTTCATAGAGGAATTTCTTAGTCATAAGTCTAAGATAAACTTTATTAATTATATAATATGTCATGGAAACGGTTTTGGATCAAAAATATTTTCCTATACCACTATCCACATACCACTTTTTTTTATTATTATTTTTACTTCATGTTCCTACACAAATAAAGTAAATTATCATATGTTTTTAGGAATCTAAACAAATTTAGAGCCTCTAAAAAACAAGTTTGTACCTATGTTGCATTTATCTTAATATTCATTAAACTTATTCAATCTTAAAAAGCAAAATTTGAAAATATGATCATATTTACAACAATAATAGTATGAAAAATTATTTTTCATTTTCTGAAAATTATTCTTATATTTATATTTTATACGTGAAAAATCAAATTTTTGATTTTTAGAAAAATTTTTAAAATTTCTATAAAAGATGACAGATTTATGACTTCTTCTACTCCTAAAATCTATGTTTCACTAGCTTCTATGACTGGGTTTTATAGTTTCTATGTTTCCAATTTCTTTGTTTTTGTATTTTTTATTTTCTTCACTAATAAAAACAGTTTTATTAGATTATAAACCATTTCCAACATTTAAAATATACCCCAAATAATTTTTTGAAAAGTTATATTTTTGAATTGCAAGTAATCTTGTCAATTTTTCATTACTTTTATTAAATTTTTGAAATGTGTTTTAATGGATATAGACAAATCTTTTACCCTAGTTTTTAGCAAAATTTTTCATTACAGAATTTTTAAATTTTACAACTTCAGTTTCAGATTTTAAAACCGTTAGTTCAGGATTTACTGCAAAATTTTTAGATTTAATAGACTCTAGTTTTGAATTTAGAAGTTCATTTATTTGTTTTAGAGCATCCTTTTTATTTTCTAGATCAATTATTCTGCATTTTAGTTTAGCAATCACATTAAGCACATTCTTTACATCAAAACAAGAATTTATAGAATTTTCAAGGTCAGTGTCAGAGGTAATCTGTGACTTTGTCATGAGACAAAAATTGACTTCTTCTGGATTTTCTGATTGTTCAGATTCTGAATCAGACTCATATATATCATTCTATGTTGCTATCATTGTCTTTCCATTCTTCTAGAAGTTCTACAACTTTTTCATCAAGACTGGACATTCATATTTGATATGTCTAAATTTTTTTGCATTCAAAATAGATATTTTCATCTTTCTTTTTCTTTATTTTTCTAATTTTTCATGCATCATCATCGAGAGACATTAGTGTTCTTAAATTTATTTAAAATTTTACCTCTCTTTTAGAGTATTCTTGATAGTCTCTTTGCTAACATGTTCACTTCTTCATCGTTGGATTTTTCATCTTCAGATTCTTTTTCCTCCTTTCCTCTTAGCTCATTCAGAGATAATTTGGACAAATCTTGATCTTCCTCTATTGCTATCTTTTTTTCATCCTAAGGTCTAAAAAGAACTCTCAAAATTTTTCTAACAAGATCTATATTTGAAGAAGTCTTCCCAAGTGAATCCAACTCATTTGTGATAGTTGTGAATCTATTGAACATGTCATTTGTCAATTCTCCTGGCTAAATTTTGAAAAGCTCATATTCTTTCATTAATAGGTTAATTCTTGTCTCCTTTATAGTATTTGTTCTTTAATGAGTAATGCATAATTTGCCCCAAATATCTTAATTATAGCACAAGATAAAACGATGTTAAATTCAATGGGAGAAATTACACATAAAAATAAATGTTTTGCTTTAGAGTTCAATGAGATCATCCTCTTATCTTCCTCTATTATGATTGGGGATTTAACATCTAAATCACTGGACGAAATAACCTCTCAAACTTTATAATCTATAGCTTTAATAAAGGCCTCCATCCTATACTTCCAATGAAAAAAATTTACTCTATCAAAGTATGGAGTTCTATTGGTGGATTGACTAAAAGTTAAATATGTTGTCATTAGATTTTTGGCTCAAAAGTAAACACTTTTTAGAGAAAAAGCACTTCTTCTGATACTACTTGTAGGTCCTTATGGCAATCAAGAAGTGGAGTTTAATTGATTGTCTCTAAATATTCTTAGATTAGTGTTCGATTAATTTTAGTAATCTTAAGGCAAAAAATACATGCAAAAGTGCAAAGAAAATAAAAGAGAAGATGAAGAAAGAAAGCCCATTTTATAGCTGTTTGGCCTTGTATTTATGTCCACTCTTTCAGTTCAACAAGTCAGGATTTAGCAATTACTAGTTTCCACTATCAATGAGAGTTACAAGCTTGAGTACATCCACTCTTATTGACAATTTGCACCTCTAACTTTGAGGATAACTTAGTCCAACAAACACTCTACTTTAACTCTCACTCAACTAGTGTATCTAACCAACAAAGTGTTTCTCACACTCTCTCCAAGCTTACTAAAGCTTTAGTATACAAACATACACAAAACAAATTCATAGAGACTTATAGCAGACACAACTCAGGTTGTTCAAGTAGCTAACTTCTAGATCTAATATCTCATTCCTAAGACATTATAATGGTTCTATAAAAAATGTTGAATATTCTTTGTATATTGCAGTTTAAATCCCAAGAAGTGTGCTTGCAAAATTGATCATCATCATGAAGATATAAGGTTGTGAAGTTGGCTTCTCAGCAACTTTTACAACAGTAAAATCCAGTAAATATCATAACTTTGGGTTTGATTTTTTCCAACTTATTCTTGAATTTTCACCTTTGTAAATGTTTGAACTTAAACATTAACAATCCCTCTTTAATGTCGTATGTTCGAATTTTAAAATGGTAGATTGTTGGAGAAATAATAGATGGCTAAATATCTATTAAAAATCAGTTTCATTTTCTTGGAAACTTGCTTTTACCTTAGTAAATAATTTCAATTTGAATCTTCAATTACGTGAACCTTGGATGATATATTTAGGCATGATTCTAGATTAAGTGCAGTATCCAATCTACACTTAATTTGTTGAGTTGGGTTTTGGTTTGAGATAAAATCACATTTACTTTAAAACAACATAGATTCTACAAGTTCTGGATATTTCACTACTTCTTTTATAAATGCATGATGCTTCTATGGTAACAGCTTCCATGCAGCTGCTATTTTTGATAGAAATTTCTATAAAACTTCATCTTTAAAAATCTGCACACTTGGTAATTTGATTAGTAATATATATAGGATTTTGTTATCATCAAAATATTATAATTCGACAACAATTTTGTTAACAACTTCTTATATTTAATATAATACTAAAATCATGTTAAAATTTCTCTATTAAAACACAAAAGGAGATATGGAAGAGATAAAAGGAGATATAGAAGATATAAAATCCAATACACACTACAAAAAAAATATAGTTTTAGTAACAATCGAAAGTTGTCACTAAAGCACTAAAAATCGTTACTAAAGACTTTTAGTTACAACTTTTCACTCGTCACTAAATCATTGTCATAAAAAGATCCAATAAATGCAAGTTTTAATTTATCACTGAAAATACCATATAGTGACAAGATTATCTATTGTCACTATAGTAGTGACGACATGATGTTGTCCCTAATTACAACCCAAAGTTATCATAATATCGGCCTATGCTGTCACAAAACATGATAAACCATGAAGCATTTGTGATGACATTTTCTTGTCATAATAGTGATAACGTTCTAGTCATCATTAAAGGTACTATATAGTGATGACATCCATCATCACTGATATAGTGACGATGCAATGTTGTCACTAGACATAGTAATCTAAGGAGCATTTGTGACAACTTCTTGCTGTAAATATAGTAACAATATTAGTAGTCATCATTAAATATATCATATAGTGACGACTTTTTTGTCATCACCAAGATAGTTATGACATGATGTTATCACTAAATATGATAAATCACAAAGTATTTGTGATGACTTCTCTTTATAATATTTTGATAAATCACAAATTTGTGATAACTATTAATGTCGTAACTAAAGGATCATATAGTGATAACTTTTTTGTTGTCACTGAGTCAGTGATAACATGATTTTGTCATTGAAGTGGGTAAGCCATGGACCATTTGTGATGACTTTTTGTTATGACAATGGTGACATCTTTTAAAGTTTTCATTAAAAGTACAATACAGTGACGATTCTTTTATTATCACTTATTAAGTTATAATTTTTATATTATTTTATTCTTATTCGTATTATATTTATGCAAATTAAAAATTATAATATATATTCATCAATAGAAATTTCTAAAATTATCTTCATGCATACAAAATAAAAACTCATCAATATATATATATATATATATAAATACCAAATATCCAAATTCATATCTATACAAAGCCTAAAACACTACAACTCTACCAAAAGGCACAACTCTACCAAAAGACGGCACACTAGTTTAAAAGGGAATAAAATTTATGAAATTATAGAATATTGCATCAAGTATGTACAAAAAATAACATATATCTTCTTAACTGCAACGTTAAACAAAAAAGAAAACAAACCAAAATGTCACCATCAGCATTCTTTAATCTTTAAAAAGTCATCATCCATCCTTTTCTCCCCTTTCACTTGAGTGATCCATGTCCTGAAAACATAACAAAAATAAAAGTGATATTATCAACTGAAGAATAGATTCAAAACAAGAGAAGAGCTCAGCGATTTCAGCTGCGCAACAACAAAACATAACAGAAGAAGATGATGAAAGACAGAGAAAAATAGGAGGATGATGCAGCCAGCAAAAAAAACAGACGTAATCTCATGTGACTGCAATATGTGGCCCAAAAGTATTTCTTGACGCTGTGGACCTCTCGTGGATTAGAAACAAGTGTTGTAGCAGAAAATCCTATAACAACTCATTTGTTGCCCATTCCTTCCTGTGTTATTATAGCCTTCTTCCACAAAGACTATTAGAAATTGAAATAGTTCAAGGAAAGTACTGGACATTAAAATTGTATAAAATTAGACATCTAGGATGGTCCTCATAGCTGATTCTCTCTTTTAAACCACTCTAAGGGCTTGTACAAAATATGAAAATTAAGTACTAAATTAGTTAAATGGTTAATTAATTATTCAAGAATAAACTAACATAAACAAAGCTGAGATAAACAATTAAATGTGCTTCATCGTTGGTCCCATTCCTCAGAAGCATTGAAAACTCAAACAGGCTAAGCAGTGTGAAACTAGTATTAAACCCCCATTTTTTGTATAAAGTCAGTTATGGGATACCCAATCATTGATTACCAGTTGCATAAAAATCCCCTTAAGACCACATATAACATAAAGAAAATACAAGCAAACATAAAAACTTACCATTATTCCAATAGTCATGCTTAAAAGAGCAATTTCATTTTCTCTAGGCTTAACAATAATTGGAAATTTAGATTTGAAATCCCGAATGGTGCCATTTCCTGATACCCTAGTTGAAAATTAAAGATTTAATAATACTAATTAAAAAAAAAAAATCAATAGAGTAAGATTAATGGTCAAAATTGCATTGTAAATGTTTCCATACTTTAAAAAAAGTTTCTTAACCTTAATATCAATTATAAGAGAAACAATGAAAATGGCAAAAATTGGCATCTTGCTCTTAATTGGAGAGAAATATGCACCGCAAATCAACCCTAGTTGCTCATAAGACCAAATATGAATAAAAGATCATGACAAGCATAGACATAAATTGATTAGCCTAACAGCAGTCTTGAAGGCCTCTCAAAAATTAGCTTCTTATATTCAATGTGGTCTATACTAGCATCATCATTATTAAGCCATAGAATAGAAAAACTTAATGTTAGATATATACGTGACTCATACACGCAGCGGAAGCAATAAAATAAAATTTTGGAATCGTAAAAGTTTGAGTTTGTGATATACCTCAAACGGTGATTCAGAAAATCTCTGAAACTGCAAACTCTAAACACGAACTTCTCGAAGTCGGGATAATAGTCACGTAATCGAACTATCACCGCAATATCACAACGAATCAACCCTTAACCCGGTGATTTAACGTTGATCAGAAAAACCCTCTGAATAATTATTCTACTCAACAATTATTTCAACTCTCAAAAATGGTGATCTTTCCTCTCTTAGCAAAGATGTATATTCTCTCTGTTGTTTTTCATATACATTCACTTAGGAGTCCCAATTAACATAAGAGTCATTTTGAGTGAAAATAGGAGAAAGAGAGAGAGGTGGTTAGTGGAAAGAGTGGGTAGTTAGTGGAGAGAGTGGGTAATGGGTTTTTACCCATTACCCTTTACTTTTGAAATTCAAAAAAAATAGCTGCCCCTACGTGGGCACTATCAATACTTAAAATTTTAAAAAAATTAAAAAAAGGCCTAGAATCACTCCCCATTTTCAATTCTTCAAAAAAAAAATAAAAAGAAAGAAGGGATCTTTTCTTTTCCCTTGCCAAAAGAGGCAAGTTATTGTCAAGACTTCTATGCTATGCATCACAGTCAGAGAGCAAAGTATATTTGGTTGCCTTATGATTTCTATTAAAACTAGCAAATGTAATTCCAAAAGAAATGATGTCATAAGACATGACATAATTTTCTTATAAGAAAAGTTTTGAAATGGATGCTATCAACAAAAGTTTAATAAACAGCTTGTATTCCTTTTAAAAATAATTAGATAATGACCTGCAAGATTTTGATTCACAAAAGATTTTGATTCATAATTTCCATCTCTTGGTGTTCGAAATAGACAAGTGGAATAGTTAAGGGTGAGAAGCAACCTCGCATCCCCTACTATTATGCTCCTATCTTTTATTCTTGATTTTTTTTTTTTTTGAAAAATAGACTAGAACACAACTTGATGCTTAGTAAAAAATTCACCAAAAAAAAAGATAGAATAAATATATGGGGCTGGGACCAGGAGCCTTAACATGAACTCAAGCAGATACATGTACATTAGACCAGCCTATTGAGAACATGAACTCAAACAAAATAGCGACCCAATCCACTGGAAGAGAAGTCCCCTTACGTCTCCCCTAGTTTAGTTAATTAAAAAATTGTTCTTAAAACTCCAATTGCAATTCACAACCTTTGCCTTAATTCATCAGATGTGACTGGTGAAATTTGTTTCCCTTTTTCACCCATCTCATTTTTGCAACTACTAACTAGAACTCAACCTTGTTAATTTGTTTTAAATGACACCTAAACTCCATTATCTTCCTTGGCTACTTTTAATATTGTTCAACAATCGCTACCAACACCTTTACCAAACCTCTGCCATACTGCTACATTAATTACCAAAAGCATAACATTAATTACTACATTAATAAAATTACTACATTAATTACCAAAAGCTCAATCATTAACATTGTCGAGGCAATTTTAAAAAATTTATGGTTCAAAATATAAAATTAACATTCTCAATTGAACAAATTTAAAAAGTTAATAATTGAATTACTTTATTATCCCCAAAACTTTCCTGAGGGTCATAAGGTTAGTAAGTGTTAAAAGAGAAATTGGGTTCACATCAAATCCACGGTAGAAATTCCTTTTCTTGCAATAACCCCCACTTGCATTACATACAATTCTTTTATTATTTGATAAATCATATACAAAATAATCCTCATACTAAATACAAAATCTCAAATAGCAACCAAAGACACAAATAAAAGCAAGAAAAATCTTAAAATTTTCATAGTAGGAAAGGTTAATTACAAACCCTAGAGAGCTAGAAATCCGGGAGAGAGAGGGAGAGAGAGAGAGAGAGAGAGAAACCCTAAAGAGAGAGATCGAGCTAATTAAATCACAAACCATAATCAAGAGTGTGAGAGACAAACCTAAGAGTCGTTCGTGAATGATCAAGTTTGCTGTAATGGTTAAAAAGAAAGAAAGATCAAGTTTGCTGGAGAAATCCAAAATTACAAGAAGAATAGAAATTAAATATCCTAGACAGAAAGAGAGAGAGAGAGTAGTACCCGAGTGACAGAGAGAAAACTGGAGTTGGAGGTGGAGGAGGGAGGCGGATGGAAAACTAGAGCTAGATGTGGTTTAGCGCCGTGGGATTTTTGGGGTTTTTGGTTTAGTGCCTAAAGATCAAGTTTGCTATAATGGTATTAATTATATATGTCCAAGAGGGGCATTATGGTAATTTTGAGGAGTTCCCAAAACTACCATAACTCCCCTCCCATTATTCTCTCCACGTTTGGTGCATCACTATGTGTAGGAGACCAACCTCTCCTTCTTTGAGCATGAGACTTTTATAGAGTAATGGGGGAATGGCTTGTAAGAAAAAATAGAATTCTCTTGAGAGAGAATTTTATTTTGAGGGTTCGAGAAATTTTCATGTAGAAAAATTTCTCTCGTTACAATGATCGTCAAACTGAGAATTGTGGCGTCGTGGTATTGCGGTGTTGGTTCGATTAACATCTTGATCACCATCCAGACTGCAAGATCCGATCGAGGGACGCACAGTCGATTTTTGGAGACTCTGCACGACGAGGTATTTACCTTATACCCGATCTATCTTATTTTTCTGAAAATTATTGTGAATTCTTCCGTTGCATGTTAATTAATTAATTCCAACATTGGTATCAGAGTTTTTGTTGGATTATTAAAATTAATTTTCAGAATTTATTTACGGGTATAAAAATATAGGGTTCAAAATTTTGGATTTCGATAACGGATGAATTTCGTGAATCCGAGAATACCATTGTGTTATCCATGATCCCTAAAACATGAAAATAATTTTTTCGTAATTTTTTGAGCACGTTTAGGAGAAAAAAATTGCGGTTGAATGTTTCGGCCGTGAATAGTGGCCGACCCCTTCAACCCCAGATTTGGTGAGTTTTAGGTCAAATCGGTGTATGAAAATTATAGATCTGGGTTCCTTGATTTATGCTCTTTAGTTTGATATATATATTGCATATTATTGTGGCCGAAAAGTGGGGTTTCAAAATTGGTCGCGGAATGCTGGCATTTTGGATCCAAAATACGCCGAGATTAGGGCGTGATTATTCCAAAAATCGAGTCAAGGATGTTTGAAATAAATGGAATTAGAAATTTCATAAAAAATCCGATGAAAATTGAGCCGAAAAATGTGTTTTTCGGATACTGGGTCGAAAAACCCGGTTACAGAAACCATCGGGCGAAAACGAAAGGTACCAACCTGTAGGTGCGTGCACTGCATGCGCGCGGGTGGAGCGTGGCACAAAGGGCGTCAGGAGCGTGAGGTTCACGCGCGAGAGAGGCGTGTGAACCGGCCTGGGGCATCCGGGTCGGTTACGACCCGGACATGTGTCACCCTCGACCTGCGCCCAACCCGCGACAGGATCCGGACCGGGTTTCAGGTTCCGACTCACGGCCGGATCCGGAACCGATCCGCACACGCGGGACTCGCGCGTGAGCCGAAGCGCAAAGCGCTCGTGCGGGCGCGTGCCGGACGCGCTGCGCATCTCGCACACGCCAGAGGCTGTCCCCAGCGCGTGCAGGTGCGTCGGGACGCGCCGCCAGCGCGTGGTGGCGCGTGGGACCGCCGGCGACGTGTCAGGTTGTCTGGAATTGAAATTTTTTCAATTTTTGAGGGTCTCACATTTATAAAAATGACTTTTTATGGGTTTTTGTACATCGAATCCTAGTCCAAGTGGTGAGATGCTATCCCGGATTGTGGTGTATGGTGTCTGTTGATTCATACGCTCGTCTTGGGGTATGTATTCGAATTATTTGAGTTTTGTTGATTCGTAGGGTGTACAAAATATGAGAATAAGCATCACAAGTCATGATTATCTCAATGACTGCTTCTAAAATTGTCGTATTAGATCTTTGCGAGGGGGATAAAATTGAATAATGATAATTTTGTATTTTTTCACCGATAGATTCAATTTATATTCGAGAGGCAAGATCTAGTTAAAATTTTGAGATAAGAGATGGTGAACTCTAGGGAGGGTACACACCTCAGGTAGATGGGATTAGGGGACATCACGTGAATGGAAGAGGAATGATGGCCGAGTTAGGGCAATCCTCCGAGTAGCATGCACGATGATGTGATCCCAGTCCATAAGCAATATCCTACGGCTTTATCAGTTTGGCTCACCCTATAAAGAGTATTGTGGTACTCTTACAGATGCTAAGATGATGATACTATCTTATAAGTTTAATAACTTATAAGAAAAGGGTTGATCATACGATGATGTAACATTTGATAAAAATGTCGAGTATGATCGTCGAGTTGGGGAATGTGACCGAGCAGATTTTGGATATGTTTTCAAGTGCTGGATGCGATCCAGTTCTTTACCTGATTCATGAGAAATCATGAAAGTCTATTTAACATACGATGAAAGTATTCATACCTTCACTAGTGTGAATAGGCACAGTGAGATTGAGTATGAGCATCTAGAGACGAGTAGGTCATACTCGAGTCATGCTTAGGCGGTGGAGTCGAGCAAGGACTCCTGTGAGACTCGAGATTCAGGTAAGAAGAAAATATCCGAAAAAATAGATAATAATAATGCACAGCGAGAAAGAGTTGGATATGACCAAGGTGTAGTGCTACATCTGTAGTAGACTTGGTCATTTCGCTCGTGAGTGTGACGAGTGAAAATTAACTCTTTCTTCTTTACGTAGTTTGGTTACTTTATGTTTTCTCTCCTTCGTGGATTGCAAACACAGGAGCAACCGACTACGTAATGCTGAAAAATATAAGTTTGCGATATACCTCAATTGGTAATGCCGAAAACTTCGGGAAACGTAAACTTTGATCACGAACAATTCGCAGTCAGGATGATAGCCACGATAATCAAACTATCACCACTATA
Organism: Dillenia turbinata; assembly: GCA_037126225.1. Lineage (NCBI taxonomy): Eukaryota > Viridiplantae > Streptophyta > Magnoliopsida > Dilleniales > Dilleniaceae > Dillenia > Dillenia turbinata. The sequence continues at coordinate 2,859,837 of JBAMMX010000012.1, forward strand.
TCACAACGACTTAACTCTTAACCCGGCGATTTTTATCTCGATTGGAAAACCCTCAAGGATGAGATTTTTCTCTCTAAAAATCTCTCAATATTTTTCTCTCAAAATATTAGAGTACACAAAACTATTCTCACAAGAATTGCATTTCACGTCCAACACCACTTGTTGGTTATGGGAGGTTACATAAAAATGTGGGATAATGGGGTTAACCATTATCGCTATTTGAATTTTAAAATTTTAACCTTGGTAAAACTGTCATATCGTGGGCATTTATCAATATCTCCCACTTGCACATGAGAGTATTTTACTTCCGTCATTAGATCACAACTCATACGATCTACCACATCACTCTATTAGCTTTTCAAACAAGATTGGAGGTTATGCGACTAGCGAGTACACTTGCAAACAAAGACTTCTCGATACACTTGTTAGAATGATCGAGTAGTCACGTTAGTATCAAAAGAAAGCTCGATGAACCCCAGCTCCAAGACTAATTACATCCATCGAGCTACTTTCCTCATCGAAAATAATCCCCAGAAATCGTTCGACTATGTATTCACTATTATATTCAAATCCCTGCATGGATGAATATAAAAGACCGGTCAGTGAATACAACACAATGATGTAATGTCAATTGGTCTTCCTTTTTCCAAACTCGAATCTATCGGTCTCAACTCAGTTACTTTCTTATACCTGTCCCTCAAACCTCAATTTATCTTCGGGGCCATCGGTAAACAGACTAAAGTAGCAAATACTGAATTATGATCTCAAGAGACAGCCAAAAGTAATAAGGGTACAAAAAATCTCACCCAATGGATCTCGGATCTCACACAGTGGAACTCAATATTGTAAAATTTTACTTTTTCTTATAATCAGTTCTCATGTCCGACTTAAATGTCATAATCTAAATTAGCGTATATAATTTTCTCATTTAAGGGAAAACTATGAAAATTAAGTCACCAAATTATATTTTAAATATCTTAGTAGATAAAAAAAAGAAAAAAAAAATTTCTTATCGAAATTTTCAAGTTTTGATTTAAGATAGTGACAGAGTCTGCTTGCAGTCAATTTGACTATAGTTATTTTATTTTTACATGCACCAAATAAGTCAAAAAATTAAATAAACCAAATTACAATCCATAATAAGGAAAAAAAACTAGTAATCTTAAAATTAAGGAAACACTTTGCAAGTTTAGGATCTTGTGTATCGCAAGAGGCCTAAATAAATTGATGGGGAAATACCATGCCCACAAGAAAAGAAACTAAACTCGCAAAAGGCATCACCACTACAGATTCCATGGCTCCTCTCAAAGCTTGTATGTTCATTTTTCTTCTTAGGCTTAGCCATGTGCGACCTATCTCTAAGGTCAGCAATGAGTTGGGGTCCCAATTCACTTTGCAGTGTCAATCACAAGTGAGACAGTTTGATATCCAATTACTCGATGAAGGGGAGTTTTACTTCTGGGAATTTTCTTTGGATGCAGAGGGAAAATTTCCTTGGTCATGCGTCGTGGGTTGGGAAAAATCATCAGGCACTTTTGATGCATTTGATCCTAGCCAGGATCCTAGAAGATGCGGTCCTGCTTTGTGTGATTGGCTCGCTAAACCTGATGGCATGTATCTCTATGTTGAGATTCAACAAAAATATGTCAAAGAGTACCTGTGGCCAAATTGATTGGTGAGAGAGAGAGAGAGAGAGAGTACTTTGATGTCCTTTGAGTTCATCTTGTTATGGTGGAATGTTATTGATATCCCAAAAGGAAAAACAAAAGAAGCAAAATGTCTTATGCTATCTTTTATTTGATTATTGTGTAACTTTTGTTTGTTATCTTTTATTCTTAGGTTTTTATATTAAAAATTATTTTTTTATAGTTAATTGATATCCGAAATTATATTCTAACTAATCTAATTCGACTCTTGTCAGACTCAATTTAGGAGTTAAAGTACAATTAGCCACCAAAATTGGGTTTGTGGCTATTTTGAAAGAAGTAGGGAGAGGGCACAAGTCCAATTCCGTCGTCCACATTGGTTCAATCAAATCCAGCAATATAAGGGAAGGAAATTGGCCGAATAAACTCCTCAAAAACCCTGAAATTTCCATTTATCTCATGAAAGAGAGATTCGGAGAAAATAAGGAACAAGTCACACTGAGAGTGCGTTTAGTTGTAGAAAATATTCTCTAATTTTTCATGTCTAAATTTTTCATATTTATCTCTAAAGAAAAGAATAGAAAATTTAGAGAATTTTAGAAAATACATATTTTATTTATAATAGAAAATAGGAGAAAACAATTTTAAAACTGTTTTTTTATTTCTATTTATAAATTGAAAAACTGTATTTTCTAATTTTTATTTTTTAAAATTGAAAAGGTATTTGCCCATATTTTTTATAATAAAACACACCCTTAACTTCGTTGTAGTTATCAACTAATAGCATTTAATTTTTTAAAAATTATTTAAAAATATTTTTTGCTATTTTACTTATATTACATTAATGTCGACAAATAACAAATATTAATAAAAAAAAATAAACTATTTATTTTTTGAACTTTTTATGTGATAATATTTTTTTAAAAAATTATTATTATGAAATATATTTGATTTAATTGATTATTTTTTTTATACGGCTGAAAAATTGTCTTTTTTCATAAATTAATTGACACAAAATAGGGATGAATAACTTGTCTGTGTTTCTTCTTAATTCAATAAAATTGTATATGTTAATATATAATCTATTCTAAATTACAAAAATTAAAAAACTATTCTAAAGAAATCATACAAAAAATAGAAGACTATTCCAAATTATGAAAAAAAATAGGAAACAATATAATCTAATCATATAAAATAGAAAAGTACCGAAAATCGTCAATTCTATGTCAATCATATAATTTAAGGAGTTCAAAAATAAAATTTTCTAAAATCAACTCAACAATTCAATCCCATAATTAAAGGAGTCTAAAATTAAAACTTTCTAAATCAACTTAACACTCCACCTCAAGCTGGAAAATAGACGTCTTCCATTCACAGTTTCGAAATGATCCCATGAAAGGTTGTATTGTTTAGCTCCTTTGTCAAAACATCCGCGAATTGATCTCATGAGGGAACATAAGACAGGCACACTATAACCACTATTCTAGTTTTTCCTCGATGAAGTATATGTCAATCTCTATATGTTTTGTTCTGTTATCCTGTATTGGGTTATGAGCAATGTTAAGTGCTCATTTATTGTCACAATATAGTTTCATAGGACCTTCCCACTTAAGCCTCAAATCTAGAATGATTTTTGAGTCACAACAATTCGGACAATATTTGAGCCAATGCCCTGAACTGTAATTCTACACTAGATCTTGTCACCACATTCTTTTTTTGCTTCTCTAGGTTGCCAAATTACCACAAAGAAACGTGCAATAGCCAGATGTTGATCTCATATTCACTACAGATCATGTATTGTCTGCATCCATTTAGGCTTCCGGTGTGAGGTCGTTGCTTTTTTTTTTTTGAATAGAACTCCTTTTCTGGATAACATTTTAAATAATGTAATACCTGGTAAACAACATATAGATGTGATTCCATTCGATCGTGCATGAACTAATTGATCACACCTACTGAATATGCTATATTTGGTAGAGTATGAGCAATATAGATGAGTTTTTCTACTAACTTCTGATACATCACCTTATCAATGGTTGGTTTTCTTTTACATTCCAAAGATTTTGATTTGGCTCAATAGGTGTAGCTATTGATTTACAAGATAGTTTTCCCATTTCCCTTAAGAGATTCGTCACATACTTTTGCTATGAGACATATATTCCCTACCTCGAGTAAGAAACTTCCATTCCAAGAAAGTATTTTAGGCTTCCTAATTTCTTGATCTCAAATTTTTTAATCAAACACTACTTTAAAGCTTGTTTCTTGTCCTCATCATTGCCAGTGACAATGATATCGTCAATGTATACAAGAAGCGCTATCATCCCCCCTATTATTAAATGTTTGATGAAAAGAGTATGATCTCCTTGGATTTATTTGCGAAAGCTTCCCTCTAAGGTAGGTATAGTGGGTACGATAATTGGCAACAGGCTATTGACATTGAGGATTAGCTCTGTCTGAGTCGTCTTATTGAGTTGTCTGAGATCTGGGTAGCAATATTTTCCATGAAGGGGCCAAAGCCTTAGGTCTTGATGGTATCCAATCTCTGTTTTATTAAAAGTTTTGGGATATGACTCACCCTTCTCTGTGTAAATTTATTGGGGAGGTTTTAGGGATGGTTTCTTCCTTTAGGATTTTCCAAAAACGGCTTGTCCGAGTGATTTGCATGAATTTCGGCCTACTAGTCTACTTAATATTGAGTATAATATTATTGCCAAGGTGTTAGTCTTTTGGCTTCATTTTATCTTGCAAAGGATGGGGGGCCCTTTTCAAAGTAGCTTTCTTCCTCATCGGGGAGACATGATTTTTTTATATATAAAAGAAATTATATATCAAAAAAGGATAAAGCTTACACAGGTACCATGCTATACCTTGAGATAGCCGAAAAGAATATCTAGCCATTAAAAGTGATCTATACAAAATATTAGAGTAACTAAATCCTAAACTCAACTGAGATTCATTGAGGACAAGGCCTCCAAATGATCCTTTCAAGAGTCTATAGAACTCTTTTTATTTTTTTGGTGCTTAGAACGGCATAAAAAAGGAAGAGGGGTGGCATACACTATTGCCATTCTAGTACCTGACTCAATTCCATTATATGTTCGACATACTTCCCAACTTGGCAAGCTTGGTATGCTATCATAGGAGTAAATCATAACACTTCCAATGGTCGAGTGAACAAACACTAGGTGCAAGAGTCCCTCATAACAAACCAACCCACGATTGTCATCCAAGCTAGACAACCATCTATAAAGCCCAAAATAGTCTCCCGAATGGCCAGAGCATGGCTATCACCACCACATTCCATAGGGGATACTTCAAAACTCTAAGCTTCAATATCCGCAGGAGTCTTTTTAATGCCTTAGTTCATGAGATTTTAGGATTATGAGCAATCCTGTTTTAGGATTACGTCCTTATTCGCTAGGTTTGGATTCAGATGCTTGGTACATCCTCCCTTTCTTAGCCAGTATTGGGGAGTCTGCAAGAGGATGATCCGTTGGTTTATAACCGTCAGTCTAATGCTCTCAACATGGGTCTTCAAGGGTTTATCTTTTTTTGTCTACACACTATGGGCCATTTGGAAAGTTCAATGTAAAGTTGTGTTTGAGGGTCTCGCTTTCTCTTTGGAAGGTGTTGCTATTGTTATCTCCAACTATACTCGAGATAAGTGGCTAGCATTTGCTGGTGGGTTTTAGCCCCCTCCCCACTTGGGTTGCCAGGTATGATGGTCTCTCCTCCTCAGAGATTTTATTAGGTAATAACTGGTGGGTCCTTAGGTCTTACTTCCTGTTTATCCGGTGTCGGGAGTCTTTTTTGAGATGAGGGGTCCATGACTGTGAATTTGAGGGTGACATATCCCTTTACTGCGAAGTTATGTGGGGTCCGTGGGGGGCTTCTTCTCCTACCATATACAAAGTTCTTCCCATCACTCCTTGAGATCGATTCTGTTGAGCTTGTGTCAGCTCTCTCCTCTGATGTGGCTCCTTCTCATCTTGATTTTCATATTCTTAGGGAATGCCAATAGCTAATTTATCCTGATTCATCAGGTGCTTTTTATTACAAGAGTGGGTAATAGTTATGCTGATGTCATTGGCAGGTAAGGGCCGTTGGTCTCTCCTAGTATTTATGAATTTTACTCTTCTTCTCATGAGGTGTATCATTTCTTAAAATGTGACATTCGAAATACGATTTCTTTTATAAGTTAGTTTTTCGGGATCCTATTTGCCACCAAAAAGAAATGTCAAATAGTTCACTTTCTCTTTCTCATTTAGGTGAAAACAATGAAAATGAAGTCACTTACCAAATTATATTTTAAATCACTTAGAAGATATAAAAAAAAAAAAAAAAAAAATATCCAAATTTTAAAGTTTTAATTTAAGATAGTGATGGAGTTCGCTTGCGGTCAATTTGACTATAGTTTTGTTACATATACACGAAATAAATTTAAAAAAAAAAAAAGAATCAGATTTTAAAATAACAGCCTGTATCAAGGGAAAAAAAATAAAACTAGTAATCTTAAAATTAATCAAAGCATCTTCTAGAATAAGTAAAAAAATTATTTAAATCATAAACCGAATTACTATCTAAATTTTTATTTATATAATTTTTATTCAGTTTGGCACTATTCATTGAACTGTTACGCTATCATACACTTGTCTTGTAAAAATTATGGAAACACTTTTCAAGATGTCGATATCTTTTATTGTAAGAGGCCTGCTTAAAAGGTTGTGGAAACACCATGCCCACAAGAAACTGAACTTGCAAAAGGCATCACCATTAGAGACTCCATGGCTCCTCTCAAAGCTTGTGTGTTCACTTTTTTCTTAGGCTTATTCATGTGCAACCTATCTCTATCCCAAAAGATGTACAAAATTATGGTCAGCAATGAGTTGGGGACCCAAATGACTTTGCGTTGTCAATCACAAGTGAGACAGTTTGGTATCAAATTACTGAATGCAGAGGAGTTTTACGCCTGGGAATTTTCTTTGGATGGAGAGGGAAAACTTCCTTGGTCATGCATCGTGGCTTGGGAAAAATCATCGGGCACTTTTGATGCATTTGATCCTAGTGAGGACCCTACAAGATGTGGTCCTGTTTTGTGTGCTTGGCTTGCTAAACCTGATGGCATGTATCTCTTTGTTCATAGTGTTCAAAAATATGTCTTAGAGTTCCCCTGGCCAAATTGATTGGTTAGAGACAGAGAGAGAGACAGAGAGAGAGAGAGAGAGTACTTTGATGTCCTTTGAGTTCATCTTGTTATGGTAGAATGTTACTGATATCCCAAAAAGAAAAACCATAGAAACACAATGTCTTATGCCATCTTTTAGTGGATTATTGTGTAACTTTTGTTCTTTAATTTTTATATTAAAAATCATAGTAGTTGCCTTGTTGAAATAGGGGCTCAAGTACGATTACTCACCCAAATTGAATTTGTGGTTGTTTCGAAAGAAGTGGAGAGAGGGCACAAGTTCAATTCCCCCCTCCCCATTGGTTCAATCAAATCAAGCAATAGAAGGGATGGAAATTGGGGGAATAAACTTCTCAACAACCCAGAAATTTCCCTTTATATCTTCAAGGAAAGATTCGGAGAAAACGAGGAAAAGGCCACACAGGCACTAAATGTTAGCTTCATAAGGATTGATTTGTCTATTTGGGAATACAAGTGTTTGGTACACAGGTAATTTTGGCCGTTGGAGTAGGGTCTTGTTTTTTTTTATTTTTTTATTTTTAAAGTGGGCTCGATGATTCAGCCGAGAGATCAGAATTCAAAAGCTTCATAAAAGTTATCAAGTAATAATTTTTAATTTTTTAAAAAACTGCTTTTAATATTTTTTTACTATTCTACCCATGTATTACATTAGTAATAACCTAGGCTCAATGATCACGGAATTCAAGAGACAAAAATGAATATGAAACAATATTAGAAAATGATACTATGCAAGAATAAAAGAAACAAAAATATGAGAAAATGAGTAAATATAAAAAAAAAATAAAAATTTGTATGTAAATATTAATTATTTTATAGAAATAATAGAATAGGCATATTTTATAACAAAAATCTAAAACAATAAAATATATAATTATTAATCATAAGAAAATAACATAAAAATTTAAATTTATAATTAAATAAATAAATAATTCATTAAATATGAAGAAAACTTTTTAATATAAAATTTATAAAAATATTTGTGGAAATATTAATTATTTTATTATGTTGATGCGTTTCGAAAATGAGAAAACATCAGTGTTGAGAATTTTTCAGGATTTGTGTACTTTTTATAAGATAATATTTATTTAAATGATTATTATGATATATATTTGAATTAAATGATTTTTTTCTTATGTAATTCAAAACTTGTCCTAGTCAATATTAATTCGATTTAATTATTTCAAAAAATTATGAATATTCTATTTATGAATTTTATATTTCAATATATAACAATAACATAAAACAAAGTATAAAAAAATATAACTGATAAAAACTTGTGTTTTTTTTAGGCCATTTTATATATAAACAACTACTCTCATTTAGGAAAAAAGAAAATACTTTTTTTTTTAATTTCCACCACTGGTATCCAGAGTCATTTTCTAACTAATCCACTTCAAACGTCTACAGAGACAACTTTTCCAGCATACTTTTTTCTATTCTTAAGTTTTGAATACAAGTCCTGATTTTAAAAAATAAAATACAAATATTAATTAATTATAACTATTAACTATTATTTATCAGCTTTCAACCATCAACCATAATAGATCCAAAAGGTATCTTAAGATTATATAAAAAATTTAGTATGTCACGAGAAATATATAAATAAAACAAAATTAGTGACGAGAACAAAAAACTACAATATGAGCACAAAGCAATTTGATCAAATGCATATTAAGAAAGCTAAAAGAAAATTTTCAACCATGAAAAGAAAAGCTAAGCTAAAAGAAAATACATATTAAGTCTAACCACAAACCGAGATAAAATAAAAATTTTTTATCACGAGTTCAAAATATAAAATAAAATAGATATTTGATGGGGATTATGATTTTCAGGGTTAAACAACATTTAATTTTATAATTTTTTTAAATTATGTATATATATGTACGTATGTATATATGTATATGAAAATTAGAGGTTAAGAGCTGGCGTTATAATTTTCAGGAATAAATAATATTTAATTTTTAAATTTTTAAAATTATATATATAATTCTTTTTTTATATTCCAGGACGGCTACACCTCCCTTGGTCCATACAACAAACATGACATAAATGTATAACACACCTCAAATCCATTTAATTGATTCTTTGTTCTGTTGTTATTATGCTTTGCATCCACCATTGACCTGAATAGACCAGTATTAATCGGTATTAATTAGACCACTTGAAATGTTATTACCAAGCAATCTTTTTTTTTTTTTTGGGTAACATATCATGCAATCTTTCATACCATTGATGGGTTTGCTCAACTTCAAAATACTACAATAACAACAATTTAAAACTTCTATCTCAAAATTTAGAATCGATTATATGAGAAATAAATATTGAGAGAGAAAAAATAAAATAAAAAATAAAATAAAAAAATAAAAATAAAAAGAAAGAAGAAGAAGGAAAGTTGATTTAGTTTGTGCAGATTTTTCTATACCACTTATTCATATCTAAAACCATCTTTTCAATTAAATTCATAACTATCATATTTTTACGAATATATTATATCCAATTTTTTAACAGTCTACTTCTACATTTGATTAAATCTCTCATATTTAACTTCTCTGTCTTCCTAATAGGTACGTTCTTGGGTATTCGCTGCACGTGCCCAAATCATCTCAGATAGTATTCTCGTATCTTATCTACAATTAAATTAACTCCCAATTTATTACGTATCTTGTCATTTCTAATTCTTTTTTTTTTTTTTACTTTTGTCACACATCCACCTAAATATTCTCATTTCACTTACAGTCATTTTTTACTCTTATTACTGTTTAATAGCCCAACACTAAGTGTTATACAATAGAATATGTTTTATTGCGTTTCGATAGAATTTTCCCTTTAAATGTAATGGTATTGTGCGATCGTAGAGAATTTTGAATGTCTTTCTCCATTTCATCCAACCCGTTTGAATTCTATTATTCACATCTTCATCTATCTTGTCATCATTTTGAATGATGAAACCAAAATATCTAAATTGTTTATTTTTTAAGACTTCTATTCTATCTAAATTAATCGTTTTTTTATTATACTGATAGTTGTTATTAAACTTATATTTCATATACTAAATTTTAAATCTACTCAATTTAAATTCTCTAAATTCTAATTTGTTCTTCTATAACTCTAATTTAATATTGATATTTTTTCTAATTTCATCAACCAAAACTATATTATTTGCGAAGAGTATACACCATGATATTTCATTTTGAATATTTTTTTTTATGATTTCATCTATCACTATTGTAAATAGTATGAGATTCAATGTCGAAACTTGATGGAGCCCAATATTAATAGGGAAGCTATCGCTCAACCCTCCACAAGTCTTTAAATTGGTCACAACTTTTTCATACATATTCCTAAAAAAATTAATATATTTCAAAAAGATCCATTTTTTCATCAACGGCCACCACAATACGTTTCTTGAGACCCTATCATATGTTTTTTCAAGATCAATGAATACTATATGTAGGTCTCTTTTCTACGCTTTAAATGTCTGCATTAACTATCTTAGCAAGTGAATTGTTTTAGCGGTAGATCGTTCTAATATAAATCCAAATTAGTTTTGAGACATACTTATCTCCCGTCTCAATCTATACTTTATCACTCTCTCCTATAACTTTATTGTATGTCTTATGAGTTTAATTTCTCTATAGTTGGAACAATATTGTATGTCTCCTTTATTCTCATACAGAGGGACAAATGTACTCTCTCCATGTTTGGACTATTTTCTTTGTTTGTCAAATTTTATTAAAATGAGCCGTTAATATTGTTATGCCGAATTCACCCAAACATTTTCACATCTCAATAGGGATGCCATCAAATCCTATGATTTTGTTATTTTTCATTCTTTTTATAGTCACCTTTACTTCATGGAGACGAATTTTATGTTTAAAATCTCTATTGATCTCTTTCACAGGTATATTTATATTTCCTATATTTAATGTACTCTCAACATTAAATAAGTTATCAAAATATTTTCTTCGCCGCTTTCTTATATTCTCGTTTGTTACAAGTGTATTATTGGTTTTACTTTTAATATATCTAATCTCATTTAGATTTTTTCCTTTTCTCTCCTTTAGTTTGACAATTCTATAGATCTCTCTTTCCCCGTGTCGATCTCCAATTTCTTGTATAATTCGTTATATATTTTACTCTTTGATTTGTGGATAATCATTTTTATGTTTTTCTTTTGTATTTTTATATTCTTCATAAGTTTCACTATTACGATCACTTTTAAAGTTCATATAATACTCTCTTTTAATTTGGATAGCTGTTTGTATTTTTTTATTCCACCACCATGACTCCTTACCTTTTGGAACCCTACTCTTGGATACTCCAAGAATCTCTCTACCTATATTTTTAATATTATTAGATATATTTTTTCACATTGTTTCTAAATTTTTTCAAAATTAAAATATAGATAATAGTAGAAACTCTATGATTTCAATTTATACCAATGGTTTAATTTAGAAAAAGAGAAGGGGAAAAAATGGCCTACCCATTTTTAGTATCAAGATGATATGACAATAATACACACAAATTATAAAAGGTAAGAAAATCACTTACCATATAAATTTGAAAATAATATCACTTCAATATCTTTATCTATATTAATCCCCATTCATAAATAACTAACCAAAGCAATATATAACACTACAATGTCCACAACACCTGTCGTGAGGCTTCCTGATTGTTCAACGCCTTTTGTAATTGAGACTGATACTTATTCAAAAGGTTGAGGAGCTGTCTTGATGTAAGAATGGCAACCAATTGCTTTCCCAAGTAAGGCTTTATGCCCTAGAAACCAAGGACTCTCTATATATGAGAAAGAACTCTTGGTAGTAGTCATAGCAGTCACCAAATAGAAGCATTACTTGGTAGGGTATCACTTTATCATCATAACTAATCATCAAAGTTTAAAGTACTTGTTGGAGCAAAAGTTGACTCATTCTTCTTGGCACAAATTTCTCACCAAGTTGTTGAGACTAGGTTATGAAATTCAATATAAAAAATGGATAGAAAATTAGGCCGTAGATGCCTTATCAAGGTAGAAGGAAAAGCCAAAAGATCAGCAGGAAGGAACTATAATGGCCATGTCTGCAATACAGCCACAATTGTTGAAGGAAGTCATTCAAAGCTATGAAGGAGATGAAACATGTCTAGCTCTAATAGCTCAGTTGGTGATTGAGCCAGATAATCAAAAGGATTATCAATTTCAAGGGGGGAATATTACAGTATAGAAGGAAGATATATGTGGGAAATGACTCCCAACTTAAAATAAAAATTATACAACACATGCATAGCTCAGCTATGGGGGGACATTCTAGGCAAAGGAGCTCATGGTATAGAGTGAAAGCTATATTTTATTGGCCTTTCTTGAAGTTAACAATAGCCAAGTTTGTGCAGAAATGTGATACATGTCAAAGGAGTAAGTAGGAAAGTAACCCATATCAAGGACTGTTGCAACCATTGCCTATTCCTACTCAATCTTGGACATAGATCAACATGGATTTCATTGAGGGATTGCCTGAATCTCAAGAATATAATACCATCATGGTGTTGATTCGTAGACTCACTATGTAATACCGAAAACTTGATGTCGAATATTTTGTAAACATTTCTATAACAAAATAGAAAAATTTAGAATTTTATTGATTTTCGATTTTGGGGTTTTAATTTTACATTTTTGGTATATTTGAAATGCTGTGTTACAAATTCACAGTATTTTATTTATGGTAAATTTAAAACTTCCAATGGGATGAGAAAAACAAATATATATATATATATATATATATATATATATATATATTATATAGTTAGTTATATATAGTTAGTTAAAAAAAAAAAAAAAAAAAAAAAAAAAACGAGAAGAGAGAGAGAGGAGAAGGTGCTGCGTTTCGGAGTGAAACGCAGCATCTCCCCCAAATAGAAAGATTAGGGTTAACCCTAATCTCTCCTTCATCTCTCCACTCTCTCGTCTCTCTCGCGATCTCTCTCCGTCGCTCTCCCTCTCGTGCGATCGTTCGCCACCACTCCCTCTCGCGGATGCTCCACCACCGCGAGCCACCGCGGTTCTCCACCGCCGACTCGCGACCACCCGCAGCCATCGCGACCCACCACGGGTCGCCGCCTCTCTTTCCTGCTCGCGCGCGCGGCAGCGCGCTGCTGCCAGCGCTCCTGCGCGCGGCTGCGCGCTGCTCCTTCGTGCTGCTTCCAGCGCTGCTGCTCGCGCGACTGCGCGTTGTTCCTTGCGCGACTGCACCTACCTCCTGCGCGCGCCGGCCGCGAGACCGCCCCTCCCCGCACGAGACCGCCCCAATGGGCCGCGCGATAGCTCTGCGCTCCAGCGCGCGATAGCTTTTTCTGCGTGCGCAGACTTGCTGCAACCTCTGGCAAAGATAGTAGGTGATCTTCGTAAACCCTAGGCCGTGACGATGCTTCATCCTCTACGCAGTAAGAGCTATTCTTTTGAACACGAGCTCTAGAGTTTGATTTCCTTCGGTAATTTGGACTAACTGATGGAGTTCGCTTCAAATTGGAAGCTTTGCAGGTTTGGACTGAAATGAATGACATAGGGAGGCTAAGTCCGTGAACTGCGAATACCTTAGGTGAGGAAATTCGTACCCTTTGGATAAAGTGAATGAAATTTAGGGTGGAAAGATCTGTGTATGTTTAGAATATACGTTATATTTGATTAGAATACATTTTCTGACAATTTATATTGGATTATTAAAGTTAAGTATAGAATGTTACAGAAATTAGATTGTCTGATATGGAAAGAGAATGTTCCGGATGATAGAATCATGTTGAGTTGATTTGAATGGAAATCGGCATGAATGAAATTAATATTAAGGAATTCGGGAGAAAATGGGTAAAATTGAGGAATATTGTAAATTTAAAGTCGTTAGTGATTTGAAATGATACTAGTTTGAGGAAACGAAAGTTTTGGAACGTAATTATGCAAGTTAAAGCTATTGTACATAAAAAGGGAATTTGAAAACCCTTCAATAGAGCTTTAATTGATCTTTATTCGTCTTGATTGGTCTAGGTTGACCTTTGGAGACTCGAGAAGAGTCGTTATGAGTTGATTTCGGAAATAGAGAGTAAATACCCTCTCTAGAGGTGAGTGGACGGTTCATTGTGTTCATAAATGAGAAACCTGTTTTAAAATTGCTTTGAAAATGATTTGGAAAGAGTTTTACATGTTTGATACAAATTGTTTTGTGATTGTGGGCTGTCTGAACTGAATTGTGAAATACGAATGCATCCATTGTGTTTATAAATGCTTTTGTGCCATGTGATTCTTGATATTGCTCTATGAGCTGCTTTGGCATGAAATTGTGGATTATTTGCTGAAAATCATGGCACATTGTTGAGAAATGGATTGAATGAGAAATGGAGGGTGCCGTAGATGACTATAGTCATATACCTACCACGGAGCGACCCGACGGGGTGACGTGGTTTGAGGTTTAGATGTGCGGGGGAGTAGACGTCCCTCCCTCTGCAAAAGTCATGCTATATCTGGTGCACCCCGGTGAGGCACGAGCCAACGCCAAGGAAGGGGGTTTGTTTTGAGATATTGGATAGTAAAACCCTTGGCGGATTTTCGTCTGGGTTTGGCCGCCCTGAGACGGAAGCATATTTCGATGGAACCCCCGGGATTTCTCGAAAAAATGATTGATATGGATGTATATTTGTGAAATGTGATTTATTGAAATGATTTTAAGGATATGAGATGATTTATGAGTTATGCTTTGACTGCCCCACATTCACACCTTATTTATTAGCACAAATGCACCATTGCACTCCACTCACTGAGTATACCCCTATACTCACCCCTCTCTCCCCCCATTTTTCAGAGGAGACTTAGTTGGGAGCCTACTCGACGGAGCTTGCGAAGTATTTTTGCAAACTGTATAGGTATTTGGCAGACAGGGCTACTTTTGGGGATTGATAGCTTGCAAATCATGGAAAGGGAAGTCTGTACATTCGCAGCTGCGGATTTTATTGATACTGGCTGAGTTGTCGGCAAGTATTGATAAAATCCGTCGATTTTTGATTTGTTTTTATTTCTTTTGATTTCTCTAGTTTTGGAAAACTGTTTATATTTGTACTGGGACATTTGGACTGTAAATCTTAATTTCAATGCTTTTTCTTTGATTTTGTGAAGTTCTGTACAACTCATATCGTTAGGATTTTATCGATACTGGTCTGTTTTCCTCGGGTAAGTGTTGGTAAAATCTGACGGCTATGTTTTGGAACTTCTTGTTTGTTAAATGCTTTCAGAGTGGCCAAGATGGTCACATTGCATGCGTGCATGTACAGGTTCCCGCTCCCGTTGTGTGTTGCTGTGTAATCGTGCATGTACAGGTTCCCACTCCCCGATGTGTGCTAATGTATGATTGCATGTACAGGATCCCACTCCCCGATGTGTGTCAATGTGTGTGTTTGTACATCCTTGATGAGCCGGATGGGCTCCTTGCATGTGTATTGATTTTGAAATTTCTTGTTTTTTTTAAAAGAATTTTATGAGTTTGATGATTTATTGTGAATGTGATAGCCTTGCGGAGTCCCGGTACATGGGGAGGTTTTACCCATGTACCGAGACGACGCGGCGGTTGTCGCGTGGTCGATCTGAGGATCGGGGCGTGACAGCTTTATTGGTATCAGAGCACCGGTATACGATTTCAAGAGTTTGATGAATTTGAAATGTTTTCAAATGTTTCCGAATGTCCCAAAAGTTTTCTAACGACTTTACAATGTTTTGTTTATTTTGGAAACAGTTTACATCTTTTAAAAAGTTATTCGGAAAATGTACAGAACTTTCCATGGTTTTCCTAAGAAGTTAGGAATGCTTATTTTTAAGGGGTTAAGCACTTGGATTAGTTCATATTTTATATTGCTAAGTTCAGAACCTCTTTGTAGAACTTTATTTTTGGATGATGAATAAGGAACCCCAAATGAAATATTAGGCGACTTAATTGTGACTCAAGACCTCCTGTGGCTTGTTTGGTCAAATATTGGGGACCTTAGTAGTGGTTTTGGCCCTCGGACTTATATCTTGATATTAGAAGTTTGGTGTATATGTATAATTGAGGAGCCTTCAGAAACTCATAGAGGTGTATATCATGTATGGGACTTTAGTGTGGTAAGATTTTCTTTTGAAAAACTAAATGGGGTTAGAGGTACTAATAGTATGACTAGCATGGCTCTTTGATATGGGATGGCGAGTTGTAAGACATTCTCTTGTGTAAGAGTGAAGTAATTTGGACTATGTGAGAAGACAGAACTGTAGCTTCTTGCATTGATTATTTTCTTGCTTTAAACAACTGGGAGTCTTCACTCCCTAATTTTAAGTATGACCTTCGCATTTGAAATGCTTCTCATCATTTCCCATCCATTCGAATTTTTATTACATCACTTCAATCTGATTTGCTTTCAAGTTTAAGAAACATATGGCTATCTCACAAGGAACTTAAAGAATGGTTAGAGTGGTAGAGCAATTTTGTGATAGATAAAGTTTTGCGATATTCTGATGAACAAATGAGGATGTTGATCTTTAAATTGGATATTGTGGTGGAAAAGAACTTTCGTGTAGATTTCTTCCTAAGAAAATGCTGTCAAATTTAACATGTTTGGTTCTCAACTGAATATGCTTTCTGTGCAAATGTCACATCCTAATTTTGATAGACTGTGAATGTTATTCCATACTTCTCAAGCATATGCTCCAACATTCTTCCGTAAGTAAGGGATTGTAATAGGAGGTTTTACCATTGAGTTACTAACGGTGGGAGGCAAAGGAATAGTTTCACTTTGATGCTTTGATTAGGAAGTGTGAATTTTATTCCTTTGGTTTTCTGATAATGCTAATAGGTTCAGCAGGTGATTATTATTGCTAGTTATTATGATCTTTGATTGTGACCAAATGTCAATTTTCGAAGTCAAAATAAAGGTTTTTGAGGTTTGCTTAATTGGTAATAATTTAGATTTTTGCCAATTGGTGGAAGATAAGGGAAGATGCATTGGCCTTGTTTCCAGACTTTTATTGTACTAGATTGATGAGTGGTCTTTTGGATAGAATTTATGACCAATTGAATAATCAGTCTTGGGTGAAGGCATTTAGGGAGCACACTCGTGCCCTCTAGGTGAGTAGGAGTCATAACAATGGAGGTCTATTTTTGGAGTTTATTTTCGAGGGAGGTAGTTTGTTTACCCAATGGTGAGAAGAATAAAAGAATAGAGGATTGTATATTTTGAGAGAGGTTCTTAAGGCTTTACTGCAGGATGAGAGTGTGAAATACAGTGGAAAAAAAAATGTATGGGTAAAACAGATGTTCGACCGTGGGTTGTATGTAAAATTTTGAGGAATCTGATGATCGAATAGGTAGGAACCATGAGGAAGATCTACTGAGTCTTATGGGGTCTGATGACAATTTGTTCTTGGAGAAAATTAGGGAACATGAATGATGGAGGTGGTAGTTGATAAGGGTTTAAATGAGGAAATCAAGTTAACCGACCGCTTTGGGGCATATTTTGTTGAATGAGGGCGCTGTATGTTGTGATGATAGCTGTAGGACTTAAAGAGATGTTACCAGTATGTTAAGCACCATGGAGTTTCTGTGTACATTAAAGGTCAAGGTAGAATAAGACATTTTCAATTACGGCTGAGCAGCCCAAACATAACTCACTTCAAATGACTTGAAATCAAGAAAATAATATGTATTGAAACATCTTGTGGAACTCTATGGAGTATTACCCAAAACTTATGGTTCTAGAGCCTCCACTTATACTTTTGGTATACTTTTATTCATAGTTTGGCATTTAATTATATTGTTATTTTTATTGATGATCATCCAAGAAAGACAAGTACTTAAAAAGAGCTGCTATAAGTATTGGGTGACACCAAAATCTTTAACCATACAATGAATAGTCTTAGTAAGCATTGAATGTTTCTTTCAAGTAATTGCCATTATATGCTTTCGATAAATATGGGGGAAAGCTTTTTGTTTCGATGGTTATTTAGAAAAAATAATATTCGTAATGGACATTGCTTTTATTGGATGAACAACATCTTAGAAAAGAATTTTAATCTTAAGTGATCTTGATAATAAGAAGTTTTGTTGTCTAGTGTGAACATTTGAGAATATGGAAAATCAGTGACAAGTTTCCTAATTGCTTGATGCAGTCACTTTGGAGAAACTAATATGATGAGCCTTTGTGGGATTTATATATTGTAGTGAGATTTCTCTGGTGTTTCAGTCTGCTATAGTTGTTTAGAGTTATTAAGATAAACTTTAATTTGGGATAGATTCATCCTTCAAATGGAAATATGAGGTAATATGGACCCTTCTAGCTTTTACAATATTGAAATGGTGAATCTTATAAGCATCTAGGCAAAAAATGCTTATGCATGGTTACTTGAGCACCGTTTAGGAGTAAGAAAGTCTGTAAATGAAATTTTGAGGTATATTGAATTGGTCGATTTCAATGATAGTATTTTCAGATAATTGTGTTGTGTATTAAAGATTTCAGTTTTGATCTTCTACAACGCTTTGTCGCAGATATAAAGTAGAGACCTATTCCAATTGTTGTTGAGGAATGCGTTAATCGAGAAAGTGTTACTCCTTTTATATCCAAGGTTTCAAGGTTTTAGAACAAACAAGGTGATTCAGAGACTATTGAGTTTTATGCTTTAATTGCTGTAATGTGAAAAAGGAAATTAAAGGAATCTCAATCTCAATGAATACCACCTACCAAATACTCATATTGGAATAAGACAAGTTTTGCTATCAATACTTTAGGAGATACTATAGAGTATGATAATGTATTTGTAGTTTGAAATTGGTGGATTGGAGACTTTGTTATCAATATGGTGGTGAGTGTAGGTGATAAGCGTGCATACATATATACGATGCATTCAGATATCATGATTTGCGAGTAAGCAATTACATAGCTGTAAATGAGAATAAGAATAGGCTTAGGCGCTACGATATATTGCTTGGAGGGTTGAACAAATCAAAATAAGATATCTAGGAAATTTCGAAAGGACAATCAAGTACTTGTACAATTGAGACGAAAGTGAATTCCTAAGAAACTTATCACAAACTAAATTTTAGGAAATTTGGGAGACTGAAGAAACTAAAGCAAAAACAATACCCTATTTGTTTGATGTATAAACTTTATCGTTATAAATTTCGAGAACGAAATTTGTTTTTAGGGGGTTAAGAGTTGTAATACCGAAAACTTGATGTCGAATATTTTGTAAACATTTCTATAACAAAATAGAAAAATTTAGAATTTTATTGATTTTCGATTTTGGGGTTTTAATTTTACATTTTTGGTATATTTGAAATGCTGTGTTACAAATTCACAGTATTTTATTTATGGTAAATTTAAAACTTCCAATGGGATGAGAAAAACAAATATATATATATATCTATATATATTATATAGTTAGTTATATATAGTTAGTTAAAAAAAAAAAAAAAAAAAAAAAGAGAAGAGAGAGAGAGGAGAAGGTGCCGCGTTTCGGAGTGAAACGCAGCATCTCCCCCAAATAGAAAGATTAGGGTTAACCCTAATCTCTCCTTCATCTCTCCACTCTCTCGTCTCTCTCGCGATCTCTCTCCGTCGCTCTCCCTCTCGTGCGATCGTTCGCCACCACTCCCTCTCGCGGATGCTCCACCACCGCGAGCCACCGCGGTTCTCCACCGCCGACTCGCGACCACCCGCAGCCATCGCGACCCACCACGGGTCGCCGCCTCTCTTTCCTGCTCGCGCGCGCGACTGCGCGCGGCTGCGCGCTGCTCCTTCGTGCTGCTTCCAGCGCTGCTGCTCGCGCGACTGCGCGTTGTTCCTTGCGCGACTGCACCTACCTCCTGCGCGCGCGCGGCCGCGAGATCGCCCCCCTCCCCGCACGAGAGCGCCCCCGGCGCTCGCGCGATAGCTCTCCGCGCTCCGGCGCCCGATAGCTTTTTCTCGCGTGCGCGGACTTGCCGCAACCTCTCGCTGCAAGCATAGTAGGTGATCTTCAGAAACCCTAAGCTGTGACGATGCTTCATCCTCTACGCAGGTAAGAGCTATTCTTTTGAACAGTAGCTCTAGAGTTTGATTTCCTTCGGTAATTTGGACTAACTGATGGAGTTCGCTTCAAATTGGAAGCTTTGCAGGTTTGGACTGAAATGAATGACATAGGGAGGCTAAGTCCGTGAACTGCGAATACCTTAGGTGAGGAAATTCGTACCCTTTGGATAAAGTGAATGAAATTTAGGGTGGAAAGATCTGTGTATGTTTAGAATATACGTTATATTTGATTAGAATACATTTTCTGACAATTTATATTGGATTATTAAAGTTAAGTATAGAATGTTACAGAAATTAGATTGTCTGATATGGAAAGAGAATGTTCCGGATGATAGAATCATGTTGAGTTGATTTGAATGGAAATCGGCATGAATGAAATTAATATTAAGGAATTCGGGAGAAAATGGGTAAAATTGAGGAATATTGTAAATTTAAAGTCGTTAGTGATTTGAAATGATACTAGTTTGAGAAAACGAAAGTTTTGGAACGTAATTATGCAAGTTAAAGCTATTGTACATAAAAAGGGAATTTGAAAACCCTTCAATAGAGCTTTAATTGATCTTTATTCGTCTTGATTGGTCTAGGTTGACCTTTGGAGACTCGAGAAGAGTCGTTATGAGTTGATTTCGGAAATAGAGAGTGAATACCCTCTCTAGAGGTGAGTGGACGGTTCATTGTGTTCATAAATGAGAAACCTGTTTTAAAATTGCTTTGAAAATGATTTGGAAAGAGTTTTACATGTTTGATACAAATTGTTTTGTGATTGTGGGCTGTCTGAACTGAATTGTGAAATACGAATGCATCCATTGTGTTTATAAATGCTTTTGTGCCATGTGATTCTTGATATTGCTCTATGAGCTGCTTTGGCATGAAATTGTGGATTATTTGCTGAAAATCATGGCACATTGTTGAGAAATGGATTGAATGAGAAATGGAGGGTGCCGTAGATGACTATAGTCATATACCTACCACGGAGCGACCCGACGGGGTGACGTGGTTTGAGGTTTAGATGTGCGGGGGAGTAGACGTCCCTCCCTCTGCAAAAGTCGTGCTATATCTGGTGCACCCCGGTGAGGCACGAGCCAACGCCAAGGAAGGGGGTTTGTTTTGAGATATTGGAGAGTAAAACCCTTGGCGGATTTTCGTCTGGGTTTGGCCGCCCTGAGACGGAAGCATATTTCGATGGAACCCCAGGATTTTCTGAAAAAATGATTGATATGGATGTATATTTGTGAAATGTGATTTATTGAAATGATTTTAAGGATATGAGATGATTTATGAGTTATGCTTTGACTGCCCCACATTCACACCTTATTTATTAGCACAAATGCACCATTGCACTCCACTCACTGAGTATACCCCTATACTCACCCCTCTCTCCCCCCATTTTTCAGAGGAGACTTAGTTGGGAGCCTACTCGACGGAGCTTGCGAAGTATTTTTGCAACCGTATAGGTATTTGGCGCAGGGCTACTTTTGGGGATTGATAGCTTGCAAATCATGGAAAGGGAAGTCTCAGTACATTCCACGTGCGGATTTTATTGACACAGGCTGAGTTGTCGGCAAGTATTGATAAAATCCGTCGATTTTTGATTTGTTTTTATTTCTTTTGATTTCTCTAGTTTTGGAAAACTGTTTATATTTGTACTGGGACATTTGGACTGTAAATCTTAATTTCAATGCTTTTTCTTTGATTTTGTGAAGTTCGTACAACTCATATCGTTAGGATTTTATCGAATACGGTCTGTTTTCCTCGGGTAAGTGTTGGTAAAATCCGACGGCTATGTTTTGGAACTTCTTGTTTGTTAAATGCTTTCAGAGTGGCCAAGATGGTCACATTGCATGCGTGCATGTACAGGTTCCCGCTCCCCGTTGTGTGTTGCTGTGTAATCATGCATGTACAGGTTCCCACTCCCCGATGTGTGCTAATGTATGATTGCATGTACAGGATCCCACTCCCCGATGTGTGTCAATGTGTGTGTTTGTACATCCTTGATGAGCCGGATGGGCTCCTTGCATGTGTATTGATTTTGAAATTTCTTGTTTTTTTTAAAAGAATTTTATGAGTTTGATGATTTATTGTGAATGTGATAGCCTTGCGGAGTCCCGGTACATGGGGAGGTTTTACCCATGTACCGAGACGACGCGGCGGTTGTCGCGTGGTCGATCTGAGGATCGGGGCGTGACACACTAAATTCAACCACTTCATTGCTTTGCATCATCCCTACATTGCCATGAAAGTGGCACAACTATTTGTCGATTATGTGTTCAGACTTTGTAGTCTACCTGATTCGATTGTATCTGACAGAGATATAATCTTCACAATTTTTTTTTTAGCAGGAATTATTCAAATTGGTGGGGGATATAATTAAACTTTAGCAGTGCTTATCATCCTCAATCTGATGGCTAGAGTGAAAGGTTGAATCAATGCTTGGAGTGTTACTTGAAGTGCATGACATCTGATAGGCCAAGAATATGGACACAATGGTTAAGTTTGGCTAATTGGTGGTACAACACAAACCTCCACTATAGCATTGGGATAACTCCTTTCGAAGCATTATATGGCTTTTAACTGAGATCTCTTCTGTCTAGACCATGTTTAGACACCCCCTAATCCAACAGCTGTGGGATTTGTTAGGAATAGAAAGGCTATGTTGCAAATACTCCATGACAATTTCTTGAGAGCTCAAAATAAAATGAAGGTAAATGCTGATTACAAGAGGTCTAAAAGGGAGTTAGAAGTAGGAGACTTAGTGTACTTAAAGTTGCAGCCTTACAGACAGTAGTCTGTGGAAGTAAGAAGCCAACTTAATCTATCCTCTATGTTTTATGGTCCATTTCTAGTGATAGCAAAGTTGGGAAAGGTAGCTTGTAGATTGCAACTTCCTTAAGGCTCCAAAATTCATTCAATATTCCATGTCTCTTTGCTAAAGAAGAAAATGAGAGCAACTCCGGAAGCCATGCCCATTCTACTTCTGATTGGAATAGATAAACAAGTTGTCGTGGAACCAAAAGTGATCCTTAAGAAGAAGAGTGATCTTGAGGGACAACAAGCCAATTATCCATTGGTTGATAAGGTAGATTAATCTCAATCCAAAATATTGTACTTGGGATGACATGAGCTTCATAAAAACTCAATTCCTCACCTTCAATCCTCGAGGACAAGAATGCTCTAAAGGGGACAAGAATGCTCCAAAGGGGGAGGATATTGTAACAATCATCTGAATGTTTTCAGAAACTAATGGCTAGTCCTCAGCTGCAGTTCAACAACCTAACTAATTGTAACTAGAACAAGGTTAGTTAAGGTGGTTAGGATTAGTTGATTAAAGTGTTCTTGATTGTATATAAAAGGGAGACAATTCAAATCAGAACTAAGGAATGGAATTACAGTTCTTGTTCTCTCTCTCTCCTTCTAACTTATCTGCATCTTCTCTCTCCTCTTTCTTTCTGTCTCTCTCTCTCTCCCTCTCTGCACTTCTTCTTCTTCCCTATATCTCTGATCTCATTGCATTACTGAAGTAAAACATCAATACATTCACTGACTGCGCTAAGTAAACTCAGTCAACAACATGCTCTATCCTTCTTCCATCACCTTTTCTTCCATTTTCAGCAAGTTTACTTGGCTGGACGAGTTGCCATCAGCTCAGCTCATTTGGTCGTGACATGCGATGGGTCTAAATATTTAGTCTGTTTTTGTAGAATGGATGGTATGGGACTCAACGCTAGTGTTTAGAACAAAGCTAGTGTTTCGCATGCGAATGGGGACGGGAGTGGACCTCTGCTTTGTCTCACACTCTCCATCTCTCTCCATCTTCTTCTCTCTTCTCCTCGATTGGTGTGATCTCTCGTTTCTCCTCCTTGAAATTGATTGGGCAGTGGCATCAGCAATCTCGATCTTCTTCTCCTCGAAGATGGCGGTAGTGCGATCTCTCTTTTCTTCTCCTCAAAGACAATGAGGCAATGGCGACAACTAGGATATCGCTCTATTCCTCCTTGAAGATAGACATTAGACCTTACGGATAGGGTTTTGCATCTCTCTCATGCTTGAAAATGATCGAACCTATAGGCTATGGTTTCGTATCTCTCTCCTTCATAAAGACGATCAATGTTGAGACAGCGATGATCAATCCCCCTTTTCAATCTTTGGGTAAGCTCTCTCTCTCTCTCTCTCTCTCTCTTCGATCGCCCTTTTCACTCAATCAGTGAATCAAATTCCGACTATCATCACGTTTAGTTTTGTCACCCGCTATTGTTGACCTTGCAAAAAGCTTAAATTCTTCTCTCTGTTCCAATTTGAAGTTTTAAAGAGTTCTGGGTAAGTTTTTCAGTCATTGCTTAAATTCCCCACCTCTACAAACTCAACCTTGAAGCCCTCAAAATCAATCCCTTTCCACTTTCCGCTTGTGCACTGAATTCCACTTCTCTCATTTACAAAAATGATTTATTGTTATTATTTTTTTTAATGAAGGGAACGTGGATCACATCCGTCGTCTGTTGGAGGGATAGAATGGGCCAAATTTTCTAGTCTCTCCTACCAAACGGGATGGGACGGGATCTGTCCCCAAAGGGTCAGGGACAGAACAAGGCGGGAATGACTTATGGACATGATAGCTCTACTCAAGGCCGAACCTTATTCTTTAATACCCAATAAAATTTCGCATGTATTATTATTATTTCATGATAGCAGATATGGATGTCAATGGTTGGTAAAGAGATAAAGCACATTTCCAATAAAACTTGTATTTCAAACTTTATATTTCACTTTATTAGGTAGAACTTAAAATAATTTATACATGCAATAGAATTTTTGTACTTTTTCCTATTACATCAAGTAGTTGATGGAAATAAATTCGAAAAATACTAAGAAATTAACAAGTAAAACACCCACAACTAATTTAAAAATAAAAAGATAACTGTTTTACATGATATGACATCCTTTGCCTACTTCCACCACAGTCCTAATATTTTTTTATTACGAGAACAAATTGATACAAGAAGTACTAACATATTTGAGAATGCACCCAAACCCAATTATCGCTTGTACACTCTCTCTCAAATCACAAAGAATTCATTCTACCCTCTAAAATAACTAGAGAAAATAATGGAAAAAGTGTTTTCTACAACCCTACTTTACCTTGGCACCTGGTTGTATATAGTATATATATGGTTCTCCTTTTTCTAAATAATACAAGTTGTAAAAGAAAGCTTGGCACCCGATAAAAGCTTTCTATTTCCTAAAATGTGAGCCGACCTTAACAATCTCCACCTTGGCAAATATTTTGTCAATTTTTAAGACTCTAACGAAATCCTAATGACCACCATGAAATCATTTAAAGATTCATTCGCCTTCAAAAAAACCAAAATTACACACAAAAGTAGAATCTGTCAATGGTCACAATCCGATTCAAATAAGCAGTCATGTACTCTGTGTAATTGTCATCAAGTCAATAGCGTTATTCAACTTGGAAAGTGGTTTCCACCTCTCTACTTCGTGCTAGCAGTTTTCTTCCTTTTACAACTATCTTTGATTGAAGCAATTTTACCAAATTTGGTTGGCTGCACTCCCAACAAATGTCATCAAAAGTTGTCATCGCGCATGTTTTGGCACAAAATATTTGTTTTGTATTGACCAAGATGGTATAATCCTTGGTGCTATCTTCCTTTATCCTTGAGTTACCCTTAGAACTCAACTTTGAGCATTGTACCCACAACCTTAGGAGTCTTACAAACTCACAGTTATTAGTTTTTTTAGAACATAAGCAACCCACTCCAAATGTGTATCGCAATCAAGTTCATTAAATGTTCCAAAAGTTATTAATCTTTTCTAAGTGTTGTATTTATAAACTTGAAAAAGAGAAAGCCATTAATTTTCATTTAATGCAAAAATATACCTGGCTGAGGCTCCATCAATTGTTCAATTAGTTTTTCTAAACAACTAGTTAGTATTCACATTAAGTCGACTTTTTCTTCTTTCGAGTCGACTGAGATTTAAATTTTATATTGTTTTGGGTTTGTGCAAGTTGACTGCATATAATAAGTTCTAAGTCGACTTGTGCTGCAATGTGCTCAAAAGTTTTTGCTTTGCTATTTATGTAAATCGGCTTAAGGTTCTCTTTAGGTCAACTCTTGCTCATCAATACTTAAGCATTTTCTTATTGTGGCATTTGCAGATCGACTTGTGCTCTTCTTCAAGTCGACTTAATCTTCATTTTGCTTAAGTGTATCTACTGTAATGTTTGTGCAGGTCGACTACTCTTGTGCTTCAGTTTGACTTTGGCTTGATGATATTTAAGCATTTTGCTTCATGTTTCATGCTAGTCGACATGCCCCATCTTTCTTTTTCAAGGCTCATCTTTAGTGCCCGGAAATGCTTAGTGCTTGATAATTTGGGATTGAGAGTGGTAGAGAAACTATTAAATTAATTATGATAATTTTCTTTTAAAGTAGTGACAAAAGGTAATTATATATATATATATATATATGTATATATGAATGATATATTTATTCAGAGGAAGGTACGATGGATTTTTAATCTAACATTGGGCTGATATATAAAATAATTATATATCTGTACTATCATTTAAGTATAGGCCAATGAAAGTGATCTGTTATAGTATATTTGTTATAGACCAAATGGTAATTTTCTATTATATGATGATTCAGAATTGAAATACTAATAAATAATGGGCGATTTCAAAAAGGGAATAAAATCACTAAAAGTTGTCTAAAAAGGTGTTATGGTCTCTAGATTAATATGTCTCATAATTTCTTTAGATTCTCTATGTTCATAGAGAGAAAA
The DNA here is from genome assembly GCA_037126225.1 of Dillenia turbinata. Taxonomy (NCBI): domain Eukaryota; kingdom Viridiplantae; phylum Streptophyta; class Magnoliopsida; order Dilleniales; family Dilleniaceae; genus Dillenia; species Dillenia turbinata. The sequence continues at coordinate 2,886,555 of JBAMMX010000012.1, forward strand.
CTTAAAGATTCGAACAATCTGGAATAGCAAATCCCAAAATGTGTACACTTATTCAGCATTAATAGATTCAGGTATATTTTCTCTGATTTTCTTGGTATTTTTTAGTGATTTATCATGAGATATAGAGCATGTGAATATATTGATAATGGTTTCCATCAAATTAGGATTTCTATCATTTGGTATCAAAGTAGTTCATGCTTAAATTACTGAGATATTGTGATGAAAATTAGGTTGGTTTTTGAAATATATATATATTTTGGAATCAGAAAGAGATTTTTTCATCTCCTGTTTTTGTCCTTTTGAGAGTCCGAAAAAATGAACATTGAATACATTCAGAGATAATTATTAGGAGAGAGAAAGAATCACTTTCTCGCTCTCTTAACTTTAATATCTAAGGCTTGATAGTGAGGATTTGTGTCACACCTTAAAGCCCTACTTTTCAAGCAATGAGTCAAGACCTCAGATGGCTCTCCTTTCATTGCCAACAATTTGGACCCCATTTACCAAAGACTAGAATCGAGATTAGAGAGTCTCTTAAGCAAGTTCTTTTTTATTTTGGTGAACAATCGTCAAGGATGACGACAACAAAGAGAAATGGAGGAGTCGGAAGATATCAATACTAACGTCGGTTGGCCTTCTGGGGCGACAGATGAACAGTTACCTTAATAAAACAGTGAACAATTGCCATAATTTTTTTTCTTTTTTTTTTTTTAAAAAAAAACCCTTAAGCTGGAGACAAATGTAAATTGGGCTTTTGAGACCAATTAGTGAGCATAAGTCTTGTTGGACAATTGAGCCAAACCTCAAGTGTTGTTGGGCAGGCGTTGCATTGGAACAGTGTGGTCTTGGACCATTGAGCCCAACCTGCAGTGTTGTTCGGTCATTAGTGATTTTGAACCATTGAACCCAATTCTAATATTGGGCCATTAGGCCTGTATCATTATGAATTAAGCTGTTGAGCCAGATCTAAGCAAGAATTATTGGGCCTTGGTCTAGACCCTTGAGAACTGTTAGAGGCCTCTCATTATTTAGACGTATCAAAATTAATTGGGCCCTCACAAGCTCAATTTTGGTATTAAATTATAGACTTGCCTTTTGATATAAAATTGGGCCTCTAGTAGGCCTAATTTTCAAGACCCATTAGATTAAATATATTTTAACCCATTAGATAAAATATAATATGGGTCATTAAGTTTAGGAGTTCAAATAAATTACAATGGATCTGAGTGTAGATCTAATTTTCAAATTTAAGCCTATTAGGTCAAAATTGGACACAAGTCTAGTTAAAGTTATAATTTTTAGTTCAAATATTTATTATATATATTTTTTGAGATATCATAATTGAAACAACATCTCACCAAAGTGAGTACTCTTGTGAAAATTATTTTATATGAATATAATTAAAAATATATGTATATACAATTTATATGAATATTGATCGGATCAAAAAGAGGTTAGTATTCTAGTAGAATTGTGTGTACATCTATGGTAAGAAATACGTGATAATTATTTGATTTTACGTGTAAATTATGAATCAGCTCAAAGGAAGGTTTACAATTTGACTTGTTAATTTATTATCAGTATTTGATTACTATATCAGGATACCATTTACAAGTTAATGATTTTGCTCAAAGATAAAATATTAATGGAGTTACCGATATTTTATGATGGAATTTATATTTATTTGAATTATTAATTAATTGTTTTATGTTGTTGTGAGTATTTTTTTAATTATTTATTGTTCTTTATTTAGCTTTACCTATTATTTATGAGAATATCAATGCCCAACTTATTTCAATTCTTATATTGAATGACTCAAATTTCAAATTATGGTAAGAAAATCTATTTATAGTTTTCGGAGCTATGGACCTAGACCTTGTATTAAGTACTAACCCTCATTTACCACGTACTGATAAGAATACCTTAGAAGAAAAGAGAGAGATGGAAAGTTGGAAGAGATCAAATCACATGTATCTACCCATTATGAAATGGGCCATCCTAGAAACATTCAAAGCTATCATGTCTGATTCTATCACAATAGTAAAAGCTTTCCTTATAGATATTGAGAAGCGTTTTGTCAATAATGAAAAAGTTGAAATTGGTACACTTTTGACAAATCTTATCTCAATGCGATTAAAGGTTAAGGCAATATTGAGAGTATATTCTTGAGATGTCTTATCTAGTTTCAAAATTAAAACAACTCAAGCTTGAACTATATGACGACTTGTTAGCATATTTGGTTCTCATTTCTCTTCTTATACAGTACAGTTAGTTTAAAGTGAGCTACAACTATTAGAAAGAGACTTGTTTTCTGAATGAGTTCATTTCGTACTGTGTGCAGGAAGAGGAAAGGTTGAACAAAGACATGACAGAAAGTGCACATTTGACTACTAAGGATAAAGGAAAGGAAAAGAAAAGGAAGCAAGGTAAGGATGCTACATGTATAACATCGCAAAAGAAGCAACATAAGATACAAAGTGAACTAAGAAAGAAAGGTTGCTTTTTTTTGTAGTGCTGGAGGACATAAAAAAAAAGAATGTACCGGCTACCACACTTGACGTGCTAAGAAAGACATGTTCATTAACTTGATTTGTTATGAGATTAATTTAACTTTGGTATCAAGACACACCTGATGGTTAGATTTCGTTGTTATTACTCACATCAAGTGTGTCTATGCAGGGTCATCTAAATTGTCAAACACTAATTGATGGCGAAAGATACATCTATGTGTGCGATGATAATAAAGTTACAATTGAAACCATCGACAAATTTTGATTATTATTAGTAACTAGATTGTATTTGGATCTATATGAAATATTTATTATATTGTCTTTTAGATGGAATTTGATTATTATTTCTGTATTGTACAAATTAGGTTTTATTTATTCTTTCAAAAATGGAAAAATTAGTTTGTATCTTGATTCAAAATTGGTTGGTTCTTTATCAAAATCTAATAATCTTTTGTTAATTGATTCCATGGCTTGTTTTTAGTGAATCTCTACAAACTAGTATTTGAAGTATAAATTAAATAAAGGGTAAAAAAAATTAACAAAAGGAAATATGAAGCCAAAAGGACTTCATGCGTCTTAAAATTGATATATACAGATATCTGTGAGTTATTCCCTTTGGTTTCTTAGAATGGTCAATGATAATTTATCACGTTTATAGATGATTTTTTATGATACGGCTACATATGTCTCTTTACGGATAAATCTCACTCGCTGGACGTGTTTAAATTTATAAGATTGAAGTTGAAAACTAACTTGGTAACAGGATTAAGAGTGTTAGATTTGACTACGATGGAAAGTACTATAGCAGAATTGATAAATCAGGTAAACAATATCCAGGATTGTTCGTTCTCTTTCAAGAAAAATATGGTATCATCCTACAGTACACCATGCATGGTGTTGTTGAAAGATGAAACAAGATTCTTTAGGATATGGTAAGAAGTATGATCACTTATTTAACCTTACCTAAGTCACTTTATAGAGAAGCACTCAAAACTACAGCATACATATGAGTTCTGGACCGGAAGGCATCCTAGTCTAAAGTATTTCCATGTTTGGGGTTGTTTAGCTGAGGTTAAGCCTTTTTGGCTTAATGAAAGGAAACTGAATTTTACGATGGTAAGTTGCTATTTTATAGGGTACTTTGAAAGATCTATGGGGGGTTCAAGTTTTATGACCTCATAAATAAAGTTATATTTGAATTGAGAAATGTCTGATTCTTTTAATTTGTTGACTTTTAGGGGGAGATAAAGTCAGAAACATTGTCTTTCAAGAGAAATATAAAGATATTCTCATAGTTGTATTCGTTTCTATTTAGGATTTACTTAATAGTGTCAAAATACAATAGATCAAGACAATATTGAAAAACCCTCAATCAAGAAATTATTCCACATGGACAATATGAATAACAAATTCAACCACTTTCAGAACTTATGCCATTAAAGAGATCCACTAGAGAAAGAAAAAATACAATTTTAGATGATTATGTTGTATTTCTTCAAAAACATGAGATAGGAATTAGGATAATGGAACTTGATCTAATCAACTTTTATTAGGCTATGGAAAATTTTAACTCTCAAAAGTGGATAGATGCTATGAAGGAAGAGATAAATTCGATACATGACAATAACGTATGGGATCTTATCCCATTGCCTAAAGATACGAAACCCTTTGGTTGCAAATGGATATTTAAAATCAAAAGGGATTTAAAGGGAAATATAGAAAGGTATAAGACTTGTCTTGTCGCAAAGAGCTCTACACAGAGAGAAGATATCGATTATAAAGAGTCTATCTCTTCAATTTTTTTAAAATACTCTTTAAGGATTATAATGACATTAGTGACGTATTTTGATATAGATGCAACCTGAGTTTTTGCGATAAACAACTCAAAGGATAGCATTTCTCAAAAGTGGATAGGTATAATCAGAGTACACTAGATGGATGTAAAGATAGTGTTTCTTAATGGCAACTTTGATGAAACAATTTATATGGTGCAACAAGAGTATTTTGGTATAAACGACTCAAAAGAAATGGTTTGTAAAGTTAAGAAATCCATTTATGGGCTCAAATAGGCATTCTGACAGTGGTCTTATAAATTTCACTATGTCATCATTTTGTTTGGTCTTAAGATGAATTTTGTTGATAATTATGTATACCATAAGTTTTGTAGGAGTATATACATTTTTATGGTTTTGTATATCGATAATATATTACTTGTTAGTAATGATATAGGCTTTATGTATGAAACCAAAAGATTTCTAATTAAGAATTTTGAGATGAAAGATCTTGGTAACATCTCTTTTGTATTAAGAATCTAGATTCATTGAGATCGCTCTCAGGGAAGTCTTAGATGATCACAAAAGAACTATATCGAAAAAGTTTTATAAAGATATGACATGTTGGATTGTAAACCAAGAGATACCCCTGTGGCTAATGGAGACATGATTAGTCTCAATCAGTGTCTCAAGAATGATATTAAACAATGGGAAATGCAAAAGATTCTTTAAGCATCAACGGTGTAGAGTTTGATGTATACTTAAATCAGTACATGTTTGGATATTATGTATATTACGGAATGTTGGGCAAGTACTTAAGTAATTCAAGAATAGACCATTAGAAGGTAGTCAAACAAGTCTTGTGGTACTTATAGAGAATAAAAAGGATATATACTCACATATTTAAAATTAGATCAATTTGAGATCGTTCAATATACTACTCCGATTTTACTGGATTCTAGAATACTATGAAATTTACGTTGGGTTAGCATATTATGATGCATCCAACTACAGAATATGACTACAATTTTTGTCACGGGATTACTTTAGTGGTTGATATTAATAGACTATTCAATTTATTTTATGACAATAAGTCAGTAGTCTTATATTCTAATAACAACAAACCCTTGACAAAGTTAGAGAACATAGATTTCAAGCTCCTGGTTGTTAAGGAAATGATTCAAGGTTGATAGTTGTCTATATAGCATGTTAGTATAAATTCTATAATTACAGATCCGTTTAAAGGATTACCGCCCAAAAAGTTCATGTGCGCAGTACTTGTATGGATGTCATATCATTTTAATATATTTAGTTTCAATAAAAGTTTATAATTTTAGATATTTATCTAATATAGACATTTTTAGTTATTCGATTTAAGGTCTTTTGAGAATATTTTCTATGAAATTAAAGATTCAGCTTTCATCACACTTTAATATTAAGTAAAGTTGATATCACTAAAGTTTATAGAGGACTAGTTGAAAATAGATATGTTATAGATCACATTGCATGTAATTTTCATACTACATATTCAAATTATGATCCATGGCATTCAATTATATTGGCATACGTGATCATTGATTGGTCAAATTACGATAAATGTAACAAATACCACATTGATTCTATATTGATATGATTGATTCACGAGATTGATTATAGATACATTTCAATATTGACAATAAAGTTGAATTTATATAGTTACACATAATTATAAAGATCTACATATAGTCCAAATGGGAAATTGTTCGATTTTTAATTTAACGTTAAGTTGATATATAAAATAATTATGTTTTTGGACTGTCATTTAAGTATGACATAATAAAAGTGGTCTGTTACAGTATATTTATTATAATATTTTAATATATATATAAAAGGATATGAAATTTTTAAAAGTGTAGAAACAAAATAGTAATTTTCTATTCTGTGATGGGTCAGAATAGAAATATCAATAGATAATGGAGGATATTAAAAAGGGAATAAAATCACTCACAACTATCTATAAGGGGTTATGGTTCCCAGTTTAATGTATCTCATAATTTCTTCTAATTCCCCATTGTTCAAAAAGAGAAAATCTAAATATATGTATAATCTGGATGATCGAATCCCAAATCTATACATTAATTTGGCTTCAATGGATTCAAGTATGCCTTCTCTGGTTTTTTTTTAATTATTATTTCTTGGAGATTTAATATGAGATTTAGAACATGTGAATATATTGATAATGGTTTTCATCAAAAGTAAGGTTTGTAACAAAGTCTAGTAATAGGGAGAGAGAAACAAACAAATTATGGAGCTAAAAGACAAATACCAAGTAACCATCTCCGGATAGTCCATTCTTAAGATCTCAATTAGAGCACTAGCTGGATCCTTAAGTATTTTAACACCAACATTTGTTTCCATGCATGCATCTAGCAAGCCAATATGCCGCCTCATTAGCTTCTCTGAACCTGTTGTTGACATTACACCTCAATTTTGGCCAGCATCCTCTTGTACTTCAAAATAATGGTTGAGAAGGAACTAGTCTTGAGTTCCCACAAAAACCACAACAATCCTGGAGTCCATCTCAACTTCAATACATCTATAACGAAAGTCCTAAGCAAGAGATAGGCCATAAAAGAGTCCCAAAATTCTGCCACTACCATCAAGAAGGCCCTTATATTAATTCTGAAGCCTTTAAGCCATCTACCCATTCAATCTCTCAAGAGACCACAGTCCATCTAGAACTTAATAGTGTCTCCGTCACCCACACACCATTGGATAGCCTTCATCAGGAGCCCTTTGAGCTTGCTATTCTGTATTGATGAGCTCTTTGATTTTGCATTCGACTAGCTCTAATGATTCCCACTCGAGTACTTTGCTTTCATCTTAGATGAAGGTTGTTGTGCCCATAAAGGCATTTTTGAATTTTAAATTTTAAATTTAAATTAATTAAGAGGTTAGGAGGAACCATTAAGAGAAGTTAACTATCCCCCTTCTCTCCTTCATTCTATTCTCCCTGAAGGAAGAAAAATAGTGAAGAGAGAGATGGTCTCAAAAATCTCATTTTCATACTCATGATTTGTGAAGTTTGGGCGTTATAAAACACTTGGATTTGGAGCGTAGTTTCGTGAAGATTATAATATGGGTTCGATTTGTATTTAGTACTTGGATCGGTTTTAGAAAAATTTGAGAAGAAATGGACCACAATTTGACATATGAATTTTTTTTTTTTAATTCCGCATTATAAACCTAAGCATGAGTGTAGGGTTTATTTAGAATTATTTTTGAATTTTTGGCGTGATTAATTTTTATTTTTTCTTGAAAAAATTATTGTGATGGAATTTTTGAATTTTCATGAGAATGAATTTATTTCTTTGAATTGATCATGCCATGTGAATGCCGGGTAGAGAATGCCCATATTTTTATTTTTAATTTTGGATATATTTGGACCCTAATTGAGGAAAAATTCCATTAATGTGACCCAAGTGAACGATTTTAAATCTATACCCAAAATGAAATTTTTTTTTAGAAAAATTAAGTTCACTGAAGGTTTTCGATTTTGGATTAGTTTTTTTACTGCGATTTGAGACTCTATTTTTTCAAAAATTGGGCATAAGATGATCCGGGTTAGAATCTGTTCGGGTTGAGCCAGTCAAGCGAAGAAGAAGAGTCCGATATGTTCCGCACGTGGTAGGCACGCTCCAGGTAGTGAAAATAGAGGAAAATGAAAAAACTGATGCTGCTTGATTTGGAATAGGGAACCAGATCTAACCGTGAGAGACATTTAACCACTGGGCCACAATACATTGCCGTGCTGAGAGCACATCATATATTATAAATAAATGCTTTCTAATATGGCAAAATTTTAATCCATGCAGATGAATAATTCATGAAAATGAATGTATATATAACTATGAATGTTTATTGCACACGCTTGAAAATATGAGTTGTTTACATACTTTGTGCTATAAATATGCATGATTTCGTCCTAATAGGAGTATGGGTGGTTGAGTTGAGACTCCCTATCTTGTAATTTTATGAATTTTTAATGTGGGTATTTGTACATTTAGTCCAAATATAAAATAGTGAGATGTGGAATTCAAATGGTAATAAATGGATTTAATTCATTTGTTCGAGTTTGAATTTAAATTAAATTGTTTTGTGTTTGTTGATTCGGAAAAAAAAATGTAAATTCATTGAGTAATTAATAAGTATCATTTCAGTCACTTTATTTGATACAGCCATATATAACTATGAATGTCTTTTTGTATGTACCAAAATATATGGTCACATCGAAAAATATTATAGTTGATCTAAATAAGGGGACAAAGTAAATGGTGATAACAATGATATTTGATACTAAAAGATACAACTTATCCTCGAGAAGCAAGAACTTAGAAAGGTCCTAATGGATGAGATGATATTCATGTGTGTGTTGACATAGTGCAGTAAGCATGTAGACTTGGCCTTGTGCTATATGTCCAGTGCCATGGCCTATGCTATGTCTTATGCCGTGACATGTGTCATGACATGTGCTATGGCATGTGTCATTATCTGAATTATGGCTCGAGTTATGACTTATGTCATGTTCATGTTGTTTGCTAAGTCCTTATAGTGTAAGTCGATTTGGCTTAGTGAATAACCTAAGTTCCAAGGTCTAAACTATGTCTTGACATATGTTATAACTCAAGACATGTCCTAGTCCTTTGTGTTTTATGGCCTTGCATCTGAATCAACTTGTTCTTCACTAATCTTTCTAAGTACTAAAAGTGCAAGTCGACTTCTGATCTATGGCAGGTTGACTTGACCTGTAAATGGTGAGGCCTATTTTTCATTTTATTTATTCTTTTAAATATTTAGCCATTAGAATTTTAAAAGTTCAATTCTACTATTTCATTAAATCAGTGAATCAACTTAAACTTTTTGACACGACAACTTGTGTATTGTGTCCTACATAGTCATTTTACCTAGAAGATTATCTAAGTCGACTTATTGTCCAAGGTGAGTTGATTTGAATTACCTACTGTTTGAGTTCAATTTGCCTATAAATCATAGGAAGTCAACTGATACTATTTCATGAGTTTAGCCTATTATCTCATCTAAACCTAAGGACATTTCTAAACTTAGTAAGTCGACTCGTTTTTTAGTAGCTTGAAGATGAGTCCACTACTTTAAATCTGAGTTTCATATTTCTATCTTTAGTCATTTTTAAATTCGTCCTAATTTTTTCTAAACTAATCTTTCATTGGTCAAACATATTATGCTCATATTAAATTTTCGTATCATAAAAACTCAATATGCCAACACTCGTATCTATAAAAGTTATCTTTATGCTTAAATTCTCTATTTTACTATCAAAGCAGTACCAACGGATGGTCTACTTAGTAAGAAAGGGTATTAGATTTTTTAATCAAATTTTGAATTTAAAATTTAAAAATGAAAAATACAATATTTGGAGAGCTCCCCAAATTGAGCCTCATAATACTTGAATCAGATTAATTGAAATATAATTCTAAAAATCGGTTACATTACGCAAAAAAAAAGAAGTAAGTAATAATAGTTAAATGATAATTGCATCTTTACTTTATCTTAAATATTAAGGAAAAATGTGCTTCTCATCCGTGATCCATGTATTAAGTTACTTTTATTAAATTAGAGCATTAAATGATTAGGGCATTTTTCTCTCTTCTTTTTTTATTTTCTATTTTGGCTAGGAAAATATTTTTAGTTTCTCAAGTAACATAATTCAACAATTACTGAAAAATACTTAAATTATTCAATTAATTTGATTATATTATATCACAAATTAAGAACACAACACTACAAAATTAAAGCAATACAGGGACGGAAAAAACCATCTATAGAGTCCAAAAAACCGTTAGAAAAACCTTCTCCAATGGATGAGATTTCAGTTGGCTATATACCAGTCGGGATAGGTCTATACCGATAGTTGTGGTAACTGTTGGAGTATGTCTTGATATATACTAACAGTTAGAAAAACGTTGGTGAAAATTATAGACTTTTATTATTGGTTAGACAAGTGTTAAGAACTGTTACATTTTGTATCGTTGGTTAACATATGTTAGTATAAATTATTGTCTTGTATCGCCGGTTGCTATGTGTTACTATAAGTTACTGTCATGTATCGTCAATTACCAAATATATTGCTATAACTTATTGTCATGTATCGTCGGTTACCATATGTTACTATAAATTACTGTTTTGTATTGTCAGTTATCAAATATGTTACTATAAATTATTGTTTTGTATTGTCGATTATCATATGTTACTATAAGTTACTATCTTATATCGTCGGTTACCAAATATGTTAGTATAAGTTATTGTCTTGTATCGTTGGTTACCATATGTTACTATAAGTTACTGTCTTGTATAGTTGGTTACCAAATCTGTTACTATAAGTTATGTCTTGTATTGTTAGTTACCATATGTCACTATAAGTTACTTTCTTGTATCGTCAGTTACCAAATATGTTACTATAAATTATTATTTTGTATCATCGGTTACCATATACATTACTATAAGTTACTATGTTATATCATCAGTTATTACATATGTTATTATAAGTTATTATTTTGTATTATCGGTTACTACAAAAGTTAAGAAAATGAAGTACCTCTTATTGTCAGTTAGACGAGTGTTAGAAAAAAAAGTCTTGTATCGTCAATTAAATAAGTGTTAAAGAAAAGTTACTTTTATTGTCGATCAGTAGGTAAAATTACTATCTTATATTGTGGGTTACCACAAATCTATCCTATAAGTTTTGTGTCATTGGTTACATATGTTAGTATAAATTACTATCTTGTCTTGTATTGTCAATTATCACAAGTATTAGGAAAATATAGTGAGAAAATGTTGTTAAGAAAATGTATGAAAATATATGTCTTTTATTGTCAGTTACATAAATATGTAATCCACAATCATTTGTTTATTATAATACCAAGTTCACCATCAGCATATCTTTCACCACCCTTACAAATGTTACATTACAATCCAAGATAACAACCAAAGATGAAAATGTTACATTACAACCCAAGATAATAACCAAAGATAAACGTAATGCAAGATATTAAAAATATTAATGACAAAGAAAAAAATATATACAAATACATTAGTAACATATTGGATAGTTAGACTTCTTTAGATCCACCTGAATTTTCAAGTAAACAAAGTGATGAAACAGTAAGTTTAAACATTACACGAGAGTCTCAATGACTTTGACTAAGAGTTTTGGATAGGTATGGATGCCGATAGTATAATATATATTTTGGTTGAGTGAGAGTTTTTATTGATTGTGGATTATGGGAAATGAGAAATAAGGTTATATATTTCGATGGATTTTGAAAGTTTTGAGAGGATGAGAAGATAATGGATTTGAGACCTTTGATCAGAGAAAATGAGAGATTTCGAGGGAATGAGAAGCAATGAGAAGGAGAGCTTTCGAGGGAATGAAAAGCAATGAGAGAGTTTTCATAGTTTTAAGGGATGTTGATCGCCATATTTTCACAACCAATTTCAAAATCCGTTTCTTTTTAAAATTTTGTCTCTCGTTCTACACTTTCACTTTTTCATACTAGTTCCTGCCTATGTTTTTAGTTTTATATTGTTAAAAACTCACTACATGTCATGAAAGTAATCCAAAATTGATTTATTTTCTACCACGTTGTCAATCCAAATTGGACAAATTACATCTGATGGCTGGGTTGGGCTAACTCTAAAATATAATGTCCAATTGATCAAATGGTTAATTACAATTTATTTGTTTATATGTTTTAAGAAAGGGAATATGAGAGTTAAAAAAAAAAGTTAAAAAAATGTAGTAGGAAAAAAAAGGAGAGAGAGTTAAAAAAAAAGAATAAAGAAAGTTAAAAAAAATTATACGACATTGGTTAATGAAGTATATAGGATGTGAATTTAGATGATCTTGTTTTTTATATATATATATATATATGTATATATATATATATATATATCTCTCTCTCTCTTCCTCCGTCTTCCATTGTTACTCATAAAGTCATAACAATCACCGTCTCTCCCACGATTTTACCGTCTTCCATTGTCTCTTATTAAGTCATAACACAAACTACTATTTATCACTATTTACTACCACTATATTATACCCCAAGATTTCACCCAGTCTTCCACGGATCTACCGTCTCCTATTGTCACTCTTAAAATCATAATACAAACTTATTACTAGTTACTACTAGTTATTACTACACAATCTTTGTCATGGTTCCACAGTGTCCCACAAATTTCAAAACCCATATTTTTTAAAAATTATCTCCTGCATTTTTTAAAATTATCTCCAGCATTTTTGACACTTTTAAGTTTTTTAGTTTTTAGTTTTTAGTTACTCGCCCTTTTTAAAAACTCACCGTATGCACGAAAACAATCAAATTAATTCATTTTCTGAATTATCTCCCGCGTTTTTTAAAATAAATTTTTGATAATGATTTTTTTTATAAAAAAAGAAAATAAAATGAAGAAAATGAACTACATGATGAATTTTCAATAAAATTAATATTATCAAAAATTTTGAATAAATTGAATTAGAAGTAAAATCAAAAATCATAAAAATAATACTACCAAAAAATAATAATTTTTTAATTTTAAAATAATTTTTTATTTATATATTTAATTTTTATTTGTTTATATGAAAGTGAGTTAAAAAAAAAGTTAAAAAAAGAGTGTAGGAGAAAAAATAAAGAGAGAGAATTAAAAAAAAAAAGAATAAAGAAGAGTGTAAAAAAAAAAAAAAATCCCAAAATGTCTTCCACCGCAGGGCTCCGTAAGGCTTGGAGAGGCACCCGTGAGGCATGGTTGCGCCCGTAAGGCTTGGACTTACACGCGCTAACGTACCACAACTTCTCATTACTTATCACTTACCACTACTTACCACTAACGTACCATAACTTACTACTAATTTACCACTAATTTACCATTACTTATCACTACTTACCATTAACTTACGACATGTTATAATTATTAATATTATTTATCATTTATGTATTAATTTATGTTAAATTAATATTAATATTTATAATTTTATTGAATTGTCATGTAAATTTTATTATTTTATTTAATATTTAAAGAGTAGTAAAAAAAGAGAGAAAGAGTTAAATAAATAAATAAAATTAAAAAAAAATTTATTTAAAAAAAAAAAAGAAAACACATTGCAAATGTGCTTTTTCTTAAAAGAGGGTTGCCCCGTGCTACATAGGTGGGGGTAGCCCTCTTTACTTCTTAAATTTTCTTTTTTGTGTTTTTTTTTGTTTTGTTTTTTTCTTTTAGTTTTTCATTTTCTTCTTTTTACGATTGTTTTGTTTTTATTTTTTTAGAAAGTGGAAGTTACATTTTTTCTTTGATTTTTTTTACCTTAAATTTTTTTTATATTTTTTTCTTAGTTAATTTGTTTTTTTTTCTGTTGTTCTTTTATATTCTATCACTATATATTACTACTACTATATTTTATTAATAGTTATTATATTTTTTTAGAATATTAAAATATTAAAAAATAATTTTATAAAAAAAATTACAAAAAATTACAAAAATGAGATGAAAAATATTACCAAAAATTAATATTAGAAGAAAAATGAAAGATCATAAAATTAATATTACCAAAAAATAATAATTTTTTTAATTTTAAGATAATTTTTTTTATATATTTAATTTTTTATTTTAAATTAATAAGTCACAGTAAAAATCATGTTGAAAGAAGCCAAGAAATTGAATAGGTTTGCCTCAACTTAATTTAAAATTTAGATTATTTTCAAATTAAATTTTTATCTTCAAAATCTAGCTTTTGTGAGTTGTTAACGCCTTCATATCATACACTTATTACCATTTATCATTACTTGTTATCATACATTATAGTCATATTACCACTTATTATCACTTATTACCGTACATTATATTACCACTTGTTACTATTTGTTACTATACATTATATTACTACTTATTATAACTATTATCTTACATTATATTACCACTTGTTACCATTTGTTAACATACACTATATTATAACTTATTACTATGAATTACATTATCACTTATTACGACTCATTACATACATTATAGTCATATTACTACTAGTTACCATTTATTATTACCATTTATTATATCTTGTTAGCATACATTATAATTATCATTACAACATATAGACATGTGCACGTCATTTTCACAAATAAATTTGTTCAAAACAAATTTTTAAAACCTTCACTTACTTAGCCGGCAATTTTTTTACTATTCACCCGCCTTTTTTTACTATATATTTTTTCATTACCCGCTATTTTTTTCATATTTTTGTTACTTATATTTTATTTAAAATTCACCCGTTTTTTTTTATTATTCACCCGCCATTTTTTTATTAGATATATTTTTTCATTATCCGCTATTTTTTCATATTTTTGTCACTTACATTTTATTTATAAGATTCATATCCGTTTTTTTTTTATTATTCACCCGCCTTTATTATTATATATTTTTTTTATTACTCTCTATTTTTATTATATATTTTCACATTTATAATGTAATTCATTTTAATTTATTGATTTTATAAAAACATTTTATTTTTTATCGTTATCAATTTTTATTTAATTTGTTAATTTATTAAATTAAAATGACATTATAGATATAAATTTTATATTTCAAATATATTATTTATTTTATATACATTATTTAATTTTACAGTATTATCAAGAACTATAATTTTATCGATTCTATAAAAATTTTTGAAAGAATATTAAAAATATATTAAAAATGATTGATTTTATATTCTTTTTTAATATTTTTAATGGCTTTTAAAATTTTATTTTATAGATGTTTTTATATTTTAAAGAGTATTTTTTAATATTTTTATATTATAGATGTTTTTAATGGAAATTTTTAATATTTGTTAATATTAATTTTTTTTGATATATTTTATTTATATTTTTATATTTTTTATATTTTTAATTTTGTGAAATCAATTTATATATTTTTAGATTGATGTGTTATCTCTACCTATAGTGGCACATTTACTGATGATAACTAATAACTGTTCTAATTCAACATCTTTTTTACAAAACAGATGATATGGTTTGGCCATTAGTAAAGAAAACTTAATATAGAAACTTTTTCTAAACCGTCACTAAAGTTACCATATTTACAGACGGTAAAATATATCGATCAACATAGATGAAGAATTTATACAAATGGTATTGTAAAATAGACAATAAATAAGAGTTATACAGAGTTTATTTTCAAATTGTCTGATAAGTATTAGAATTAAACATCGTTTTTACAGATGGTTTTGCTACTTTACAGACGGTTGATAAATTTCTTATGAATAAAAATTTTATATTATCGAAAAATATATATATTTCTTAACAGTTTGGTCAAAAACGTTTCTAAAGATCATAAAATGGAAACGGTTTTTTCAAACTATCCCTAAAACTCTGTCATATTTATTGATCACAAATAATAATCATTAGAATTAATTAAAAATTATGAAAACGGTATGTATAAGTAGACAATAAAAAGAGTCATATTGATATTATTTTCAAATCGTTTCTAAAACTCTACTATATTTATTGATCACAAATGATAAATATTAAAATTAAACATAACTTTTAAAGATATTACAATATATGGATTAGCATAGATATAAAGGTTAAGTAGACGGTATGGTTAAGTAAATAGTAAAGAAAAATCATATAGTGACTATTTTAAAACCATCTCTAAAACTTTCACATTTACCGACCACAAATAAAAATAGTGATAATTTAACATCGTTTTTTACAAATGGTTGTGTTATCTTTACTAACGATTGCTAAATTTTTCTCAACGAATAATTTTATGCTGTTATAAAATATTGCTTTAATTTTATAGTGATCATGACTTTTCAAACCGTCCCTAACACTCTGTCATATTTACTAACCACATATGATAAGCGTCAGAATTGAATATAAGTTTTAAAAATTGTACAATGAATAAGTTAGTATAGATATATAACTTATATCCACAGTATGGTTAACTAGATAGTAAAGAAGAGTTATTTAGAGACATTTTTCAAATCATGTCTAAAACTTTATCATATTTACTAACCACAAATAATAATTTTCAGATTTGAGTGAAACTTATGGATACAATATGTTTAAATAGCGAGTCAAAGTAGTCATATTGAGACTGTTTACAAACTGTTTTTAAAATTCTGCCTTATTTACTGACCACAAAAGATAAGCGTCTGAATTGGATATAACTTTTAAAGACTATATAATATATGAGTTACCATAAATGTAGAATTTATGCAGACGGTATGGTTAGGTAGACAGTAAAAATGGTCATATACTGACTGTTTTCAAACCGTCCCTAAAAGTTTTATATTTATTGACCACAAATAATAACAGTGAAAATTTAACATCACTTTTTACAAATGATTGTCCAATCTTTACTGACGATTGTTAAACTTTTCCTAACGAATAATATTATACCGTCGTAAAATATATACATTTCCTAACGATTTCGTCATAAGTGTTGTTATACGCCATAAAAAACGGTCGCTACATGTCACTGCCTATAAATGTTACCGTCACCACAACGCTTTAATTTTATAGTGCAAGTAGCATAAAATTTATGCAAAATATATGTTAAAATATTGTAAAATAATACAAGTTACACAATTTTATTGAATAATACATTTTAAATTCATGCAAACAAACCATTTCAATGCACTAGAAAACAACATTAATTTATTGATTACCTATATCAAGAAACTGACATGTAAAAATATTGTTAGGATATATTATATATCAAAATCAAGTTAATTATTAATTTGATTTTAAAAATATATGTTTTCTTATTTTGATATTTTAATATTTATAACAACTTTTCTAAATAAAATCAATTTGTAACAACAGATTTTCTATATTTATAACAACAGCTTTTCAAAATCAAGTCAGCTTTCCTACTTTTAACATAGTATTGGAACCATGTACAAATTTTGATATTTTAAGAATATCAGAGCATATCTTATTATTGTTTCCTATATCCAAATTTATTCAACAAGGGAGAGGTAGTGTTAGTGCAAAAGTGAGAGTCAAAGCGATATTTAACTATTTTCAATATAAGTTATAGTTATAAATCAAAACAATGACTCATGTTTGAGCACATCTCAAGGTTGCAAAAATCCCCCTAAGATTTTAGCTTCTCAATTTAGATTTTCCTTTAAATTCAAATGATTTTTATTGTATGATATTAAGTTTGAGAAAAAAATATAAAAATATATTATAAAACAAAATCAAATTAATTCTTTATTTAAGCTTGAGAATATTTTTTCTTTATTTTTATATTTCTATATTTATCAATGTTATACTTTCAAATTTATAATAACGAGTTTTCTATATAAAACCAACTTATTGTTCTAATTCATCGAAGAAAAAGTATTGGGTTTTAACAATACTATATTGATTTCCTGTATTTGGCACGGTAGAGATCCATGTTCAAATTATTGAATAATACATTTAAATTCATGCAAGCAAACAATTTCAATGCACCAAAAAACAACATTTAATTAATTGATTACTTGTACCAAGAAACTCGCATGTAAAAATATTGTCAGAATATATTAGGTATCAAAATCAAATTAATTATTGATTTGATTGTGAAAATATTTATTTCCTTATTTTCATATTACAATATTTATAACAATAGTATTTTTTTTATATAAAGCCAATTTATTATAATAATTCAACAAAATAATAGAGTATTAGATTTTAATATTATTATATTATTTTCCTATCTTTAACATGGTATCAGAACTATATTCAAGTTATTTTTATTCTGATATCAAAGCACATACTATCATTTCGTATATCCAAATTTATTCAATATGGAAGAGGCAGTATTAGAGGAAAAGCTAGAGTTAGTACTATATTTAACTATTTAAAATATAAGTTTATAAATCAAAATAGTCACTCACGTCTGAACACATCTCAAGGTTGCAAAAGCACCCCTAAGATTTTAACTTCTCTATTTAGATTTTATTTCAAACTCAAGTGATTTTCATTACATTACATTAAATTTGAGAAAAAAATTCAGAATTGTTATAAATGATATGTATTTATTTGTGGATGTCTATTCATATGTTCAAGAATGACTATTGGCTTTTGGACTACTCTTTAATGATATGATAACCTTTGGCTTTTGAGTTTACTTATGGTTATTAAATTGTAGTCTTTTCATTATCTCTTGAAATACCTATAAATAGGTATGCTTGTAATCTCATGGTGTACAATAAAAAATAGAGAAATAAAATCATTGTTCTCCCATTATCTTTGAGTCCTTTCTATTTCCTTTACATTTCATAATACGTTATCAGCACGAGTCTCTAATCAATCAAAGGATATTCGGTAAGTTATGTTTTTTTTTTATCCATATTTTTTTTCTTGACCTCTTATGATTTGTGCAAATTTTTGGATATATGATTGAGTTCGGATGCAAGAATTTGTGCTTGATTTTATTTGATTGTTGACCAGGTGAAGAAGCATGAGACTGTTTTATTTTGGTCGTATGCTTTTTACGGTACATTAAGTTATCATTGGCTCTAACACCAGAGCATATATCTCCTTTAGTTTTTCTGAACAATTTTGCTTTCCAGCTTACATACAGTACTATGGCAACTAGTTGCATTTCTTGGATTCAATTCTTAGACTTTTCTTGGTACATTGATTTGTCATTTGCATATTGTAATTAATCTTTTGTGTTGTCATTGCATTTATTTTGTGATTGTGAGAACATAAATATTTTCCTAATTGCGGAGTGATATTTTTCATAAAAATCATGTTGTTGTTCATACATGATATAGCGGAGTGATATTAGTTTTTTTTTAATTTCTTAGCATATTATTACTAATAATATTTCTTAGTAACATTTATATAAATTATAATCTAATCTATTCGTTTCTTTTTTTTTTGTATTAGTATTGTATGGCAAATCTTACCAAACTTGAATTTGTGGCCCTCGACATTTCGGGAAAAATTATTTGTCATGGATCCTTGATGCTGAAATCCATTTGAATGCCAATGGACTCGGAGAAACAATTAAAGAAAATAATCAAGAGACATTGCAAAATCGAGCCAAGGCAATGATTTTTCTCCGTCACCACCTCCACGAAGATTTGAAAATCGAGTATTTGACGGTGAAAGATCCACTTGAATTGTGGAAAAGTTTGGAGGAAAGATTTAACCACCAAAAAACGGTAATACTTCCTAAAGCTCGTTATGATTGGATCCATTTGCGATTCCAAGATTTTAAATCTGTGAGTGAATATAATTCAGCCGTTTTTAAAATTAGTTCTCAATTAAAATTATGTGGAGAGAATATTACTGATTATGATATGTTAGAGAAAACACTCTCCACTTTTCATGCCTCGAATATGCTCCTGCAGCAGCAATATCGAGAGAAAGGTTTCAAGAAATATTCTGAACTAATTTCTTGTTTACTCGTGGCTGAACAAAATAACGAGTTATTAATGAAAAACCATGAATCTCGTCCAACTGGCTCTAGTCCATTCCCTGAAGTGAATGCGACAACTCATAACAATTCTGGACGAGGACGAGGATATGGAAATGGTCGTGGTCGAGGACGACACCATGGTCGTGGTCGTGGCCGTGGCCGTAGCCGTGGTTGGAATGTTTACCGTAATAATCGTAATGATCATACAAACAACCAGAAGTGGAAAAGTAATGAGAAGAAACAAGAAAAGGGTGGATCTAGCCAGAATGTTGAAAATAAATGCTACCGATGTGGGGTTATTGGACATTGGTCGCGTACTTGTCGTACGCCAAAGCATCTTGTCGAGCTTTATCAAGCCTCGTTGAAGGAGAAAGATAAGAATGTGGAGGCAAATGCAATATACCGAAATAATGATCCCAATAATATTTTTGAAGGTCTTGAAAATTTGCCCCAATTAGAAATTGGTGATTTTCTTGAGAATACTGAATATGATGATTTTAATTAATGTAATTGTTTTCGTTTCTCAATTTTATAATAAATTTAACTTTATTGTTTGTTTGTTTATTTATTTATTTGGTTATTTATTTATTTATTGTTTTTGAAGCCATATGGATATTATTGGATCAAAAATTGAAGATGAGGATCTTTGTCTCGTAGACAGTGCAACTACACATACAATTCTCAAAAGTAAAAGATATTTCTCTCATCTTATTATGAAAAAACAAAATGTGAATACTATATCTGGTAGTGTAACCTTAATCGAAGGCTCTGGAAGAGCAAACGTTTTACTACCAGGAGGAACAAATTTCTTGGTTAGTAATGCATTATTCTCACCCAAATCCCACCGAAATTTATTAAGTTTCAAAGATATTCGTCTCAATGGCTACCATATAGAAACAACTAATTTGGGAACAAATGAGTATTTGTGCATTACTAATATTAAAATGGGACATAAACAGATTTTGGAAAGATCATCTCTTTTCTTCGGGTCTTTATTATACATATATTAAACCAATTGAAATAAATGTCATAGTAAACCAGAAGTTTACTAGTCAGAATGAATTCCTTTTATGGCACGATAGATTGGGTCATCCTGGATCTGTAATGATGCGACGAATTATGGAACATTCCTCTGGACATCCATTGAAGAACTTGAAGATTCTTCATTCAAATGAATTCTCATGTGTTGCATGTTATCAAGGTAAATTAATAGTAAAACCATCACCAAGTAAGATTGAATTTGAATGTCCCACATTTTTGAGTCGAATTCAAGGTGATATATGTGGACCGATTCACCCACCATGTGGGCCATTCAGATATTTTATGGTTTTAATAGATGCATCTACAAGATGGTCACATGTGTGCTTATTATCAACTCGAAACCTGGCGTGTTCGAGATTACTTGCTCAGATAATTCGATTACGAGCACAATTTCCTGATTATCCCATCAAAACAATCCGCCTTGATAATGTTGGAGAATTTACTTCTCAAGCATTTAATGACTATTGCATGTCTATTGGTATAAAGGTTGAACATCCTGTAGCTTATGTTCATACTCAAAATGGTCTAGCCGAGTCATTTATTAAACGCCTTCAATTAATAGCAAGACCATTACTTTTGAAATCCAAGCTTCCCGTTCATGCTTGGGGACATGCAATTTTACATGCAGCAATACTAGTTCGCATCCGACCAATTAGTTCTCAAGCTTCCCCTTTCTAATTGGTCTCTGGAAGAGAACCTAATATCTCTCATTTACGTACTTTTGGATGTGCAGTATATGTCCCCATTGCTCCCCCTTATAGAACAAAAATGGGATCTCAAAGGAAATTAGGCATTTATATTGGTTATGATTCTCCCTCTATCATCAAATATCTTGAACCCATGACAGGAGATGTTTTTAATGCTAGATTTCTTGATTGTCGGTTTGATGAGACATTCTTTCCAACTTTAGGGAGCGATAATACTAGGAAAGAAAAGATGGAAAAAGTGATCACTTGGAGTAATCCATCCTTATGTCACTTTGATCCTCGCACAAAACAATGTGAACTAGAAGTTCAACGAATCATTCATTTACAACAAATTGCAAATCAATTACCAGATAATTTCTCTGATCCAAAATGAGTAACAAAATCACATGTTCCAGCAGAAATGCTCCTATCAGAATTGATGTCTCTAAAGAACCCATCATAACAAATGAACCTAAACCATGCCTGAAGCGTGGAAGACCAATGGGTTCTAAGGACAAACACCCTCGAAAGAAAAGAGGAACAAATGAACAAATCGATCAGATAGAAAAAGGGGATACTCCGATCCAAGAAGAAAAACTTTCAGAAGAAGTTGAAATAGACAATCAAGAAATATCGATCAATTATACTTCTACAATGAAGACATGGGATCGAAGAAATACGAACATTGATGATATATTTGCATATAATGTGGCAATTGACATTTTGAGTGAAAATGAGGACTTTGAACCCACGACCTTAAAGGAATGTCAATCAAGAGAGGATTGGCCAAAATGGAAAGAAGCAATTCAGACAGAGTTAATATCTCTCTCAAACCGTGCAGTTTTTGGGCCCATTGTCAAAACACCTGAAGGCGTCAAACCAATAGGATATAAATGGGTATTCGTACGAAAACGAAATGAGAAGAATGAGATTGTGCGATACAAAGCTCGACTAGTTGCTCAAGGTTTTTCGCAAAGACCTGGGATTGACTATGAAGAGACATATTCCCCGGTAATGGATGCTATTACTTTTCGTTATCTTATTGGTTTAGTAGCACAGAAAAAGTTTCATATGCAAATGATGGATGTCGTTACAGCATATTTATATGGTGCACTAGATAATGACATATATATGAAAGTCCCAGAAGGACTAAAGATGCCAGAAGCATGCAATTCTCGAGAATTATTTTCTATTAAATTACAAAGATCTTTATATGGTTTAAAACAATCTGGGCGGATGTGGTATAATCGTCTAAGTGAATATTTGTTAAAAGAGGGTTATACAAATAATCATATTTGCCCATGTGTTTTCATAAAGAAGTCCGAACATGGTTTTGTAATAATCGCTGTTTATGTTGATGACTTAAATATTATTGGCACTCCTGTAGAGATCTCAGATGCAATTAATTATTTAAAGAAAGAATTCGAAATGAAAGATCTTGGTAAAACTAAATTTTGTCTCGGCCTGCAGTTCGAGTACTTAAAGACCGGGATTTTTGTTCATCAAACAACTTATACTGAGAAAGTTTTAAAACGATTTAATATGAACAACTCATACCCATTAACCAGCCCAATGGTTGTTCGGTCACTTGATATACGAAAGGATCCTTTCCGTCCTCGGGATAATAATGAGAAGATACTTGGTCCTGAAGTGCCATATTTAAGCGCAATTGGTGCTTTAATGTATCTTGCTAATAATACCCGACCTGATATTACTTTTGCTGTAAATTTATTAGCAATGTATAGTTCTACTCCAACCAGAAGACATTGGAACGGGGTTAAGCACATTTTTCGATATCTCCGAGGAACGACTGATATGGGTCTATTTTATCCTCATGAATCAAATGCACAATTACTTGGGTATGCAGATGCGGGATATTTATCTGATCCACACAAAGCCAAGTCTCAATCAGGTTATGTATTTACATATGGTGGAACAGCGATATCTTGGAGATCTATGAAGCAGACTCTAACTGCCACTTCATCAAATCATGCCGAATTAATTGCACTCCATGAGGCAAGTCGTGAATGCGTGTGGTTGAGGTCGATGACTTCTCACATTCAAGAATCATGCGGGTTATTAATAAACAAGAAGACTCCAACGACACTTTTTGAAGATAATGCAGCTTGTATTGCCCAATTAAAAGGTGGATACATCAAAGGTGATAGGACGAAACATATCTCCCCGAAATTATTTTTCACACATGATCTACTACAAAGTGGAGATATTGACATACAGAAAATTCAATCAAGTGAGAATCCTGCAGATTTATTTACAAAAGCATTACCCACCACAATATTTGAGAAATTGATTCATAAGATTGGAATGCGACGTCCTAAGGATATTAAGTAATGACCTCAACAGGGGGAGTGTAATATCAAAATACATGTATAAGGAATGATGTACTCTTTTTCCTTCACTAGGGTTTTTTGTCCCACAGGGTTTTTCTCTAGTAAGGTTTTAACGAGGCATATTCTTTATACAATAGACATCCAAGGGGGAGTGTTATAAATGATATGTATTTATTTGTGGATGTCTATTCATATGTTCAAGAATGACTATTGGCTTTTGGACTACTCTTCAATGATATGATAACCTTTGGCTTTTGAGTTTACTTATGGTTATTAAATTGTAGTCTTTTCATTATCTATTGAAATACCTATAAATAGGTATGCTTGTAATCTCATGGTGTACAATAAAAAATAGAGAAATAAAATCATTGTTCTCCCATTATCTTTGAGTCCTTTCTATTTCCTTTACATTTCATAATAAGAATATATAATATATCAAAATCAAATTAATTCTTTATTTGATATTAAGAATATTTTTTTTCTTTATTTTCATATTTTTATATTTGCAAATATTATACTTTTATTTTTATAACAATGAATTTTCTATATAAAACTGACTTATTAATCTAATTCATGGATGCAATAGATTATTGGGCTTTGGTATTACTATATTGGCTTCCTATATTTAACACGGTATAGATCCATGTTCAAATTATTGAATAATACATTTTAAATTCATGTGAACAAACAATTTCACTGCACCAAAAAATAACATTTAATTAATCGATTACCCATATCAAGAAACTAGCATGTAAACATAATGTTAGAATATATTAGGTATCAAAATTAAATCAATTATTGATTTGATTTTAAGAATATTTGTTTTTTTATTTTTATATTTCAAATATTATAACAATAACTCTTATATAAACCAAATTTATTGTAATAATTTCTTGAAAAAATGAAGTATGATTTTAATATTATTGTATTTTTTCTCTATCTTTAACATGATATCAGAATCATATTCATATTATTTTAACTATGATATGAGGGCATATTCTTATTATTATTTCCTATATCCAAATTTTTTCAATATGATATCATAGCGAGATTGTCTGCACACATCTCAAGGTTGCAAAAACACCCCAAAGATTTTGGCTTCTCTATTTAGAATTTTTTTTATTTATTTCAAGTTATTTTTATTATACCACATTAAATTTAAAAAAAATATTAAAATATATTATATATCAAAATCAAATCAATCCTTTATTTGATCTTGAGAATAATTTATCCTAATTTTTATATTTTTATATTTGTCAATATTATATTCTCATATTTGTAATAATAAATTTTTTATATAAAACTAACTTTTTGTTTTAATTCATTGAAGCAATAGAGTATTAGGTTTTCAGACTATTATATTGGTTTCTTATATTTAACTCGGTATGGAACCATATTCAAATTATTTTTAATAAGATACCCTAGCATATACAATTTTTTTCAAATGGTAAATAATACGTGCAATTTTATTTTATTTTTTTCCTTTTTTTGATGTGCTATAGGGTCTAGATAAAGGTAAGGCATCCCACACAACTAGTGAGTAAATTTGCAAAAATTCGTTAGAATGACTCCTTTCACAAAATGTGCACTCATTATCTTGCTAACCCTAACCATGTGCAAGCTAGCACAGTCATATGAACTTTATGTCATGAACATGTTGGCTGAGAACATGATGGCAAATTGCTGGTCAAAAGACAGAGATATTGGGTTGAAAAATATCCCCGATGGACAAGCATACAATTGGGACTTCGCGTTGAAGAATTCTGAGTATTGGGACTGTAGCATAGAGTGGTCACAAGTATCAGCCCAATTTCCAGCATTTCGTCCTGGAGATGATCGTAAGGTATGGTGCACTGCTCAAGACTGCATATTTTATGCTAGACGTGATGGCATTTATATCTTTAATGCCAGGACGAGGGAATATGAGAAGAAGTTCCTCTGGCCACGTTGAAACTGATGAGTCAGAAAGAAGAAAGAGGTGCCTTACAAGCCTCTACTATTGCCTTAAGTTTTTCTACCTGGTTTTACAGCCCTTTCCCATTTTCCTAAACTCTCCAAAATTCTTGACGAGAGAACGAAAGAAAGAAAATACAAAAGAAAAAAAAAATACTCCTTCTATTGAAGAGAGTCTTTTGTAAATAAATAATTCATTGATGATGATCCAATACTTATCAATTTGAATTTAGCAATTTCTTTTTTTATTAATCTTATATTTTTAGCTCCTCTTTGGGAATTAATACCCAGATCTCAATTGTTTTCATTTAATAAATAATGAGGATGAAAACGGCAAAGATTATATTTTTCTTTTCAAATGTTGGCAGTGATGTAAATAATAATAATAATCATGGGTCTCAATCCGAAAATCCATTAAGACATTCTAGGTACATTTCTTAATTTCAACGATCATGTATAATTTCATGGCCATTAAGAAAGAGGAGTATTCACTTTGCTTCTCCAATAAACACGGCTTCGGTCATGAGATCTGCAATCTGGATGGAGAGGTCATTTTGCCTCATACAAAAAATTCACTTAACTTTGATAATTTATACTTTTGACATTAATAGTATCTTTTGATTCTTTTAAAACAAAAATTAGTAATTTTGAGAGAAAATTGAAAGGGTTTCAAATTTAGATAAAAGATTTTTAGGAGTGAAATCAAAATAATCAATTAGGAATCTTATTAGCAAATGGCGAATTTCTTTTATTGGAGTGTAACAACGAATGAGCACAGTAAGGTGGCATCATTGGAGCAGGGAAGTTTTTCTCCTTCTACAAACTATGCATCTTGATCTCTCTCCATATGTTTCCTATCGGTCTATTTGTTATTGTAAGCATTTTCTAACATGGATTTACATATCCAAAGTGTTAGATATAAATGTGACTCATACACGCAGCGGAAGCAATAAAATAAAATTTCGGAACCTTAAAAATTTAAGTTCGTGATATACCTCAATCAGTGATACAGAAAATTTTTTGGAACCGCGAACTCTGAACACGAACTTCTCGAAATCAGGATGATAGTCACGTAATCGAACTATCACCGCAATATCACAACGAACCAACCCTTAACCCGGTGATTTAACGTTGATTGGAAAACCCTCTGAATAATTATTCTACTCAACAATTATTTTCACTCTCAAAAAATTATATTCTCCTCTCAGCAAAGATGTTAATTCTCTCTTTTTTTTTGATACACATTCACGTAGGAGTCATATTCGAATAAGAGTCCTTTTTGAGAGAAAATAGGAGAGAGAGAGACGGGGTAGTTAGTGGAGAGTGGGTAATGGGTTCTACCCATTACCCTTTACTTTTGAAATTCAAAAGTAACTGCCCCTACGTGGGCACTATCAATACAAAGAAAATAAATAAAATATGATACTAAATAAAATTCTCATGATTTAGGGTTGAATTACTAATCCTTTTGATGCACAGGTCGAAATGATTATCACGAATGGATCAACCTTTATTTTTTAGAATCCAAGAACCCTTTAATAGTTGGTATATGAAGTGGATCTAAACTATAACCCTCAAAGTGTTTTTCTTTTGTTTTTCAACGTAAGTTTATTTTTGTCTCTTGAGAGAGATAAGCCCCTCCTTGTTTTTATTTATCCTTTTGAAATTCAAATTAGGGGAGATGTTATGGGAGTTGGAGTTGGTTTTCACTGAGAAACCACTCCCTTCCAACCTCTTATTAGTTATTGGTATTTGAATTTCAAACAAGGATTTAGGTAGGGTCAAACCCACATGGGCGACCCGGGCACTCAATTCCTATATCTCTCACTCGCACATGAGGGTTAGACTTACATTTAGTTCAATCTTTTTCATATGCCATCAATTTTATACATGCAAATAGATCATGTAACCAGCTAGTACATCAACAGCTCAGAACCATACACCGGTTAAGAATATATAGCAGCTCACGATCTAATACAATAAGAACATCAGGTCTTGCTATACCCCAGACTTTTTTTACCACACACAGAGTCAATGTATCTCTTATCCCTCCATCAATATAAACAAGAGCATACTTGACTCATCTCAAATTATGCATTCACAATTACATTTTAGAATACTAACTTAAAAACATAACTAGTCAGTCTATGAATACAAAACAACAATCAGGTTTAAAACAGTTTTCTTTTTATACTACTATATATCAATTTTATCTTAACTTCTTTCCTAGATATAGACCACAAAACCGCATCAATCATGGTTTCTTGGCGACACGCTAAAGTAATAACACTAAAATAAAGTCTCAAGAAATAGGTAAAAGTCTTAAGGGTATTTGATGAGGTTAAGCATAAACCTCTGGGTCTTACACAATGAAGTATAGAGAGATTCTTCAAACTTAGTACCCATAGGGTCACAAAAGCACATATAGTATGAAAACATATGCTAGATACATTTTCTATTCAATTAGAACCTTATGCCTTATTCCAAAAATTAATGTATTGTACAAATCTTAGTCTGATTGTACCACAACACTTGACTTGATTTTCACTTCTTATACGTCCTCCAAAAAATCACTCTTTCAAGAGAAAAATATACTTGGTTTCTAGACAAGTGTAATGGATTGTAGGAAATCCATTTCAATTATCAAAAAAATAAATATAAACGATATTCTCATCTTAATTTTCTACTAAGGTGGCTTTTTTATGTTAATTAATTAGAAAAAAAATTAACATTGCCTCATCTCTACATATCACACAGATATTAGAGGCGATTGCTCGTGTGAGACAGCCAATCTTCTAAACTTATCCGACATACTTTTCAATCAAGGCATAAGAACTCGCAAATGCAAAACAAATTCAAATATCATATAATCATGAGCATTACATCATATTCATTTTACATACAAATACAATTACATTCTATACAATCCAAGAGATTTTACGTGTTTCAAAAATACATCTCTAGGTATAGGTTTTGTGAACAGATCAACCACCATTAAGTGCGTAGGTAAATACTTCAACATTACTTCTGCCTTTTTAACAATGTCTTAAATAAAGTTAAATTTCATATCAATGTGTTTGGTTTCCCATGATATTTGGGATCTTTCATATAAATGATAGCCGACTAACTATCACAATAAATTATCACAACTCCCACTACATCACTTACGACCCCAAATGTTGTAAAAACCTTTTTAACTAAACACACTTTTGAACTGTAGAAACATAAACCACAAACTCTGCTTCTATTGTGGATAGTGATATACACGTTTGTTTCTTACTTCTCCAAGATACGAAGCCATTATTCAGTAAGAAAACATGACCTGAGGTGGACTTAAGTTCATCAAATCGTCTCCCCAATCAGGTATTTTAAAATCGTCAAAAATAATCTGTCATTCCTTTCAGGTATTTTAAAATCCTCTTTACAACTGTCTAGTGTCTCCTTCTTGGATTGGATTGACACCTGCTGACCAAACCCACGACATAGCAGATGTCAGGATGTATACACATCATAGTGTGCATCAGGCTCCCAACAGCGCTGGAATAAGGTATTTTTGACATCTTTTTTTTCTCTTCTACAGTTTTAGGGCATATTTCTAGGTTTAAATTTCGCCTTTAGCCACAGGAATATCAATGAGATTGCAGTTATCTATTCTAAATCATTCCAAAACTTGTTTAATTTAAGATTCTTGAGACAATGCCAAAAATCTCTTAAAACAATCTCTGTGGATCTTGACACCTAATATATAGTCTGCTTCACCCATGTCCTTTATCTCAAAATTTGATGACAACCAATTCTTGATGCTCAAGGCATACTCCATGTTGTTTCCGACTAACAATATATCATCAACATTCAGAGATAGAATTATAAATCTGTTATTAGACTTCTTCAAATAAACGCAATGGTCTTCGTCTAGTATCACGAAATCGTCAGAAATTATAACTCTATGAAATCTCAAACACCATTGTCTCGAAGATTGTTTAAGGCCATAGATTGATCTATTCAATTTACAAACTTTATTTTCTTAGTCTTTGACTATGAAACCTACTGGTTATTCCATGTAGATTTCTTCATCAAGCTCTCCATTGAGGAAAGCAGTCCTTACATCCATTTGGTATAATTTTAAATTTAAATTGGCTACTATGGCTAACAATAGGCGAATAGAGGCAAATCTCACTACTGGTAAAAAGATTTCCTCATAATCAATACTCTCTTGCTGGGTATATCCTTTTACCACCAATCGAGTTTTTTACCTCTCAATTGTTCCATCAGCCCTTCATTTAACTTTGAGAACCCAATTGTTCCCAATAGTTTTGCGCTCGGTTGAAGAACCGCCAGTTTCCAAACATGGTTCGATTCCATCGACTTCGTTTCTTCCTCTATTGCTTTCATCCACTCTTCCTTTGCAGGACAAGACAAAGTCTCATTCAAATTTTTAGGCTCGTCCATATCCTCTAGAGAAATGATAAAAGCATGTCCCTTAATCTCATAATAAGTTTTGGGCACACCTTTCTTAGCACTTTTCTGAATTGATGATTTAGTTGGATCATTGGAACTTGAATCCCTCCTGTTAGGATCATCTTGGGATTCAATTTCTCGGGGTTCCAATGACCCATCTGGCATAGCTCCATCATCTGAATTATTTAATTCAAATAAAAGTTCTCCTTTCACTATTAAGAAAATCGTTTTCTAAAAATGTCACATTTCATGGTTTAATTTCTGTCACAGTACCATCATCGTGCTCACCGATGAATATATAACCTTTTGACTGGTCAGAATATCTAATAAAAATACATTTATTTCCTCGGGGACCAAACTTTCCAAACTTATTGGAAGTGTCATGAATATACACAACTGTCCCCTAATGTCTGAGACCAATCAGACTAGGTTTTCTACCAGTCCAAAGTTCATATGGTATTGTTGGTACTGATTTTGAAGGCACCCTATTCAAAACATAGGTCGCAGTTAACAATGCATCTCTCCAAAAGGAAATAGACAAGTTAGCTTGCGCCATCATAGATCTCTTCATATCCAGCAATGTTCTATTCCTTCTCTCAGTAACACCATTCTGTTGAGGTGTGTGAAGAATAGTCAATTGCCTAATTATTCTTTTTTCATTACATGGATTCTTAAATTGATCTGATAAATTTAAGATAACCAAAGGCCATTCCGACCATTTATGCTATCAAATCATAAAGTAAACATAACTTTCATAACGTATGAACCGAAACTGAAATCAACTTTTCCCAAAACAAAATTCATACAAGGTTAAATAATGGTCTTCAAAAGGATTTAAACATAAACAAGTCCATCTAGATTCAAAATACAAAGTTAGATAAATTTTCAAATAAATTTTACACAAAATGCCCTCTTTGGATCCAAACTAACGGTACCACAGAAATAAAACAGGGTCTATACCAAATGAGGTTTCCGACAATGATCTTCCCCACAATCCGGCTCTAAATGACTCGCGGAGGAACTAAATTTCCTCTGTAAAAATGAAAAGGGAGGGTGAGTATAAAACTATACCATGTGAGTGTAATACAAGTTATGATAATAAATGAGTAATGATTGTGGATGTGCCAAATAAACATCTCAAAGCCATATTACTTTAGTATAGGTAAAATCAATGATTCATAACAAATCAAGTGAGGTTCAATAATCCACGACTTAAAATAATGTGCATCCATTCATATACATAAGTTTTCCGAAACCATGGGGTTGCCAAAATTTCATAATTCTCGACAATGATCTACCTTGACCAATGGCAAAACCGCCAAGGGTTTTCATGTTATTACATATCACAAAATACCCCAAACCTTGGCGTTGGTCACGGGCCTCCTCTGGGGTGCAACTAGGCTAGTCCGAAAAGGGGACTTCGAAGGCACCTCTCGAGCGCAACTACCTCCTTAGTCAAATAAATGCCCAACCACATCGCCCCATCGGCCTCGCACTGTGGAGGGAATGACTATAGCCATTAGTTTGTCATGCACAAGCACCATTTCACAATGATCTCAACGTATAATCAATGTGCCATCAATTATCCAGGCAATTTCTCAAGTCATGAGTTCAATTCAATCATGTTCAACATAAATTGACAATTATGGCACATTATTTTCAATTCAAACTCATGGATGCATATTTCAATCCAAATCCATTTCAAGACATTCCACAACCATAAAATAATTTAAAACCATTTTTAAAAATATTTATAAAATCGATACAAATTATTTTCTCACTTAAAATCATAACATGCATCCACCTACCTCGGGAGGGTATTCACTCCCTACACATTATCAATTCCAAGGAAAATCTCCTTTCAAGCTCCAATGGATTGTCCTAAACCAACAATAAAAATTTTCGAGTCATTTTTCCTCAAATTCAAGGGTTTGCCAATTTTTTTCTAATTTTATTTAAACCTTAATTTTGAATATTTTCTTATTCCTATTCCCATTTTATCAATTTGTCATCATTTGCATCATTATAAAAATACCTATTCATAATTCTCCTAAATTTTCCTATTTTCAAACATTTTTTCCCAATTTTTCCAAATTAACACAACCCTAATTTTTCATTATTACTCCAATTCATGAATGTACATTCTAATTCATCAATTACACCTCATTTACATCTACATACAATTTTTCATTTCAATTTTCCCCAATTTTCACTATTCACCAATCTATGGTATTTGATCTCCAATTGAAAATTCATAAAATCATAACAATACAATTAAATCTAGTATCAAAGAAACTAAACCCAAGATTTAAAGTAAGAAATTACCTCAATTCTGGGGTTAGATTGGGTTTAAAAACCTAAATTTTTCTCCTTCAAAGAGAAATTCCCTGATTTTTCCTCCGTTTAATCATTCAATTCTAATGTTGGTTGAGGATTTTGGAAGCCCATAGAGTGAATTTATATAGGGGTTGGTTGATTTGTGGAAGGGCAATTAGTGAGAGAAGAGAGATGAGTGTAGAGAGAGAGGGGAGAGTATTGGTTTTGAAAATCGAAGTGAGAATGAGAAGGCCACAACCCATTTCATTTGTTTTGGAAGATAAAATTACCATTTTACCCCTCTTAGAATTAAGGTCATAGTTGAAATTGAAGGGTATTTTGGCCATTTCATATTTTCACTAACTCGTATCGATACATAAGTTTAGGGTATATCGATATATGAATGCATGCTCTCAGGAAATTGGTTTCAGAGGCTTATATATCGATATATTCCATTGGAATATATCGATATAGAAATTCAAGCCCTCAAGAAATTTGTTTCAGAACTCAGTATATCGATATACTCCTCTAGGACATATCGTTATATCAATTCTCAATCTCTAAAACCTATTTTAGGGACTTGATATAATGGCTCAAATGACTCCGTATATTAACCCAACACATCAAATGAGGATCATAAACCTTCTTCCTATATCACGTGACCAATACATTCCCAATTTATTTCGGAATCATATTGAAGAATTTATTAAAAATTCTAACACCGAATTTTTTGGTATCATAACACTTAACCCCCTAAAAAGAAATTTCGTCCTCGAAACTTAAAATAAACTCGCATAGCACTCTCGAGTTTCGAGTCTCTTCTTCAACCCGAATACTCTTCCATTTAACCTTAACGATAGGAATTTGATTGTTTCGTAACCCTTTGACTTGTTGATCAAGAATGGCTATGGGTTGAACTTCAATTATATGGAATGGATTTGACAAATATTTCTTTTGTACTAAGTCATGGAATATGTTGAGGACCTTTGTCAAATTCGGGGCATTATCAATCAGTAGGCCACTTTCAATTCTTAGTCATAGGCCTTCTTGATAAAAGAGCTGTAGTTAATCCTGACTCTTAAATTTGGCTAGATCATTAACAAAAGAATCTTAGATTCGGCCAAAAGATAAAATTAGGAGACCATTTTACTAGGGAAAATAAATATTTCAAACTTCAAATTCAATCTGACGGAAGATAAATCTACTTCAAACAACCAGAAAATAAAAATCCTACTTACCTGCGTGGACCATTACACCATGATTATAGTGCATGGTCGAAGCACATATATCTCAAGGTGACATTTCATCACTCCAATCATACATATCTATGTACCGGATGTTAGAACTAATAGTTCTGGATTTTTGAGGCCACCACCGAATCGGGTCCAACACCTATTGGCTAAACAAGACATCAGAGCAAAAGGGGTTCTGGGTCACCATTGAGTAATTAGTCGCCAAGTGATACTCACTTGGGAAAACTCCATTATTAACAACCCTACAATATATCCCATTTTGCTTTCTTCCACCCCTTTTTAATGTCAGACCCAGCTTAACCTCCATCAACCATCCATGGAAATAATATACTCAGAAATAATTAAAATCAATATAAACATAAATCCAACTATTCATAATGTATTTCCCTATAGCAAGGTGTTAACAAAACTTGCAAGACTTCTAAATGAAGTTTCTCGACGAATATTCTCTTCAAATTCAACACTCCATCAATGTAGGAAAAACTTAATTATCTTAAATATGCATGAGATAATAACGAGGTTGGCATATGAGGGAATCCCTATACTCCATGGCAATGTTTCCACGATTGCACTGCAATCAATGTTTAGGGTTAAACTAGTAGCAATCAACTCACATTTAAATATTAAAATTTTTATCATTCTTTAAATTGACCTAAATACAGAAACTCCATCGTCACAAACAAACCTTTCATGAGACAAAGCCACATCAATATGACATCGAAATGATCAAATTAGCAAAAACATATCCTGAATATCCATACATATCCTTAAAGTATTATCGTACAAAATCTCTTTATTGATGTAGAATGCAACTGTGTTATAGTGTATAAACTTCAAGAACACATATATCAAACCATTTATCATTTAGTTTCCAAAAGATCTTATAAATCTTGCAAGAAAATTTAGACTAAATTGCTACGATACATATTTTTCTACATAAAGCCTCTCAAAGATCAAAGAGTCTATGTCTCCAAATGGATATAACAACCAATTCTGTTGCAAACCATTGTATCAAAATAATGTTGTTGTCCACAATATCTTCAACTAGTTTGTCAACTTAAAATCCAACATGCACGATATTGTCCAATTTGTAAATACAAAGTTGTATTTTTGAACCTAAATTAATTGCATATTGATATACTTTTGAAGATATTCTACAATATGATCATAAGCTGGTTCTTCAATTTATTTAATTACAATTGCATCTTTCACTCTAGTACTTTTCTTACTACATAGAGGAAAAAGTGACAAAATGCTCTCATTAGTCTCCTAGTTTGATGCCTTTCCATGTACATGCTTACAATTACAAAATTTTCAGCATCATTATTATGCTCTTCTACTCCTTGTGAAGATTATACTCGAAAACACTAGAGTGCATGGTGCCCCTTTTCCATAGCCCTTGAAACACTTGTCACGTGGTACCCTTCTAATTTAACCCACCTAAAAACTTTATTTTCACTAGATTGTATAAATCCAGATTTTGCAAGCTGATTTATTTGACCATTTCACTATGCCATCACCTTGGTACCTCCATTTAGCATGGCTAAATGCCCCCTTAACAAAATGCTCATCTTTTAACTTACGTTGTATCTCCATTATATAATAGCAACCTTTCATATCAGTAATTTACAATAACCTTATCCTCGCAATACAAATATCCCTTCAAAGGATCATAATCATTGGTTATAGATGGTTAAGGAACTTTCTAGCGATTCTTATCAATATCATTTCTATCGACTTTGATCAACTTCTAATTTATTCTACCTAACATTGTGCTCCACAAATAGCATTATGTAAATCTCCACAAAATCCTTGACTTAGCAAGATTGAAATTCAACCATTCAACTTTTGTACCTCTATTAGCAATACAAATTCATATATTATTAAACTTGGATATAATGAAGTGCAGATTGTTTCTTGACTACTTTCTAAGTCCCATAGTAGTCATTATTTAAAGCTTCCTTTTCCAGATTTCTAAGCGATCCACAGTCCATGCTTGTGCTTAGATAAGACTTATATGGTGGTTATATCAAATATGCATATTTGAAGCCACTGTGTCATTCTCGAAATCATTTAATAATGAATAGATTTCTTAATTATCACGATTCACTATTATATGCATCCAACTTCATCAATTTCACGCAACACTAATTATATATCAAGAAACATAAGATACTTTGATAATTCTTCAGAATAGACATTAGTCATGAAGCTAAGCAACTTAGACCTTATGCATGGAGTTGTGTTACACCCCGAACTGGGATCGTGAACAGCAGCCCGTTGCCCTGGATGCCGACTGTATTTTTACAGAAAATCGGGTAGAATCTCCCCATAAATCGGAGGTCTCCCATGTACAAATAAACCTGTTTAATCCTGTAAAATTTAAAATCATCCTATAATTAAAATAAAAGGGTCATCCCGGCCTCACAACAACCCATCAACCACGGCAGACATCCAGAACAATGTCAGGCTAAGTAAATTACCAACAATCCTAACCACAGACCTCTACTCTCATGCCCAACTAAAATATGAGCAGCCGCCACACTGAGTGGGCCTAAGTTTTATACAATTTACAACAAATTTTCCCAAGTTAACATTCAAACACTACAATTGCCTCAATGCAAATGAAAAATGAGAGTTTCACAGATAAGGTACGTAAATTATACAGTCATCCCAAATTAAGTACACGGTTAACTACAAATCTCAATATCTAAACTACGTAGGGTCGAAAATAAATTACAAAATTCATCTTTTAAATTAAACTTTGATCTCACCGTCGTGAATCACCCAAATCCACCAAAATCTCTAAAATCTGAAGCGTTACTCCGGCACTACAATAATCCTGTTTGAGGAGGGAAAGAAGAGGGGTGAGTACTCAGGGAAGAATACTTAGTGAATGAGTGGGTCAATGTAATCGTCTAATATGGAGTGTGAAACTGGAGTGTCAAAGCGTAAGTATACAAATCATATTTTAAATCATCATGCTTTTCATTTCAACAATATATCATTAGCACGCATTATCAAGTCAAATATGTATCCAAAGCACTATCATTAAAATCATAGAGCTACCAGCCGAAAGTGTCCTGACAGAGATCTACCTCGACCTATGACAGGCGCACCGGGGGTGTTATATGCAAATTTATTTAAAGTGCTCTCTACCCCGGCGTTGGCGACGGAGTTCGTCCAGGTGCTAGACTTGGAGAGAGTATCCAAATTCTCCCCCTTTCGGGTTCAACCTGGCTAATACCGTATCGTTAATATAATCAAGACAACTCGTGGGATACACCAGGCCTAGGCATATCCGGACGCCACCCAAGCGTCTCTCATGGTGTCCTTCGTAGCTACGGAACAATACATAGCAAAGCCCTCAAGGCCAAAATCAATATCGTATCAAGAATGTGCCGTAAATCAGGTTCACAAACCAAATGCAACATATAGCGTAAAATGACATATTATACATTTCAACCATATGGATGCATAATTTCATAATTCAACCCAATTTTTGGACACTCCATCGGTTCACAAAAAGTCAGTTCCAAAACCAGTCAAAACATTTCAAGCACACGACAAATCATGCTCATTTATCAAAATGTTGTAAAACAGGGTTTACATATTAAACAAAAATATTGAAATAAATCTCACTCACTGTATACGGGAGGGTCAATCACTCCCTACAATGCACAACAAGTGTCGAGACTGTGCTCCCCTCGATCGGTCTCCAGGCAGGTCACTACAATTGTAACACATCACATATGTCATGAATTGAAAAATTACTAAGTTAGTTAGCATTTTAACTAACCCTATATCAAGGCCAAAACTAAGGCATGCTAAATACTTTCTTAACTACGCGCATTAACTTCAATGTTCCATACATTCATTCCTCATAGTATCATCAACAAGCATACATGCCTCCCATTCCACCTTTTGCATACACAAAACAGTCTGCATACAAACATATTTATTCTTTATTAAATTTTCTCCTTCGACATTTAAATATAATACACATACATTGGTCATACATACACATACACATATTCCTCACACCTCGACCTCAATTATATCCATGCACATTCACCATTGCACCACAAAAATTCTGCACACTTTCTACCATTCTCCTTGGCTTTTAAGGTGATTTTAGCATACAATAACATCCCATTATACTCAACCAACAACACCACACTTTTCAGCCCATATACACTTGCATATACTCACAATTCAATCATATGAAATCTTACTCGATCCTCAATTGATCTTTCTTAATACACAATCACAATTATGTCATCAATTTTCAATTAATTTTTGGGTTTATCCATTTTCCCTAATTTTGTACAAATCCAAATTCTTCGATTTATGAATACCCTCTAATGTCATCAATTGCATTTTATTTATAAATAAAT
The DNA here is from genome assembly GCA_037126225.1 of Dillenia turbinata. Taxonomy (NCBI): domain Eukaryota; kingdom Viridiplantae; phylum Streptophyta; class Magnoliopsida; order Dilleniales; family Dilleniaceae; genus Dillenia; species Dillenia turbinata. Next base: position 2,924,781 of record JBAMMX010000012.1, read on the forward strand.
AATAAAATCAAAGCCAAGTCTAATTCAATACTAAAACCACTCAAAGTCGGAAATATGTCTAAAATAAATAAATTTTCTACAGGATAGAAAATTTTTTGAAAAATCATAAACTTTTCGATTCTCATCCAAATGTTTCAAACCATATGTCATTTTCAAAGTATGGAAGTCTATTTTCATATTACAGAAATTGTATTTAGATTGCCTATATGCAGAATAACTTATAATGAAAAAGGCTATATTGATCCTTAAGTTCCAACTCCAAATTCTAATATTTTCATACATATTTCAAATTAACTCTAAGGAAAACCATTCAAATCAACTCAACTCGATCCCATCATCCTTTAACAGGCTTCTTTCATATCAGACAGCCTAATTCATGAATTATCCTATACTTAACCTCACAAATTATAGATAAAATATCATAAATGCATCCTAATCGAATCTAACATACATCCTAACATATGTGATACATTCTTACTCTAAATTTACCCTAAATTCAGTTAATTAATCGAATAAACCAAGAATCCCTCACCTAGGGTTTTTCACAGTTCATGACTTCCGTCCGAATGTCTCCTCAATCCACTCCAAGATCTGCAGTACTTCCTAATCGAAACAAGATTTATCAATTAGGCCTAATTACATAGCAAAATCGAAACCCTAGATTTATAATTAGAAATTAGTTCTTACCTGAGTAGAGAGGGAATGCAGTCTCAGCCTAGGGTTTCCTAAATTTGCTGCTCCTGCCTGTTAGGACTTCTGCAAAGGTTGCAGAAGGGAGTTGCAACAATGAACTCGACAGAGGGAGTAGCAAAGGTTGCAGAGAGGCTCTCGACAGAGAGAGCAACACCGCGTGCGAGCTGGGAAGAGGGAGATAGGGGACTGTCGTGCGTGGGAAGGAGAGAGACAGAAAGATCGTGGCAGAAAGAAAGCGAGAGAGAACTGAGAGAGAGAGAGCGATCGAGTGAATAGAGAGAGATAGAGAGCGAATAGAGAGAGGGAAACAGAGAGTGAGGTAGAGAGAGAAGACAGAGAGGGGGTCGGCTAGGTGGTGGTATGCGGTGGCAATGGTAGAAGATGGTGGCGGTGTGCAGTTGATCGCTACGGAGGGAGGTGGTGGAGAGGAAGAATCGAACGGGAGGGAGAGATCGAGAGAAAGAGAGAGAGTAGACAAAGAGAGAGAGAACCGAGAGGAAGGTAGAGAGAGAGTGGCGGTGATGACGGTGGTTGGTGGCATGCGGTGGCGGAGAGTGAGGGAGAGCGACGGAGGGATTGGTGGAGATGAGCGAAGACCGCGAGAGAGATCGTGAAAGGGAGAGATTGAGAGAATGAGACAGATAGAGAAAGAGACAGAGAGGGAGGGAACCGAGAGAGAGTAGGGCGGTGAGCGGTGGTGGAGTGTGGCGGCGATGGCCGTTCGCGGCGGAGAGGATGGCGGAGAATGCGAAGAGATTCGCGAGGGAGTGAGAGACGAAGAGAGAGAGAGCGAATGAGGGAGAGAAATTAGGGTAAAAACCCTATTTTCAATTTGGGGGCAAAACGTTGCGTTTTGCTCCCCCCTTCTCTTTTGTCTTTTTTTTTTTTTTTTTACAAATTTAAATAAATTAATAAATATCAATATATATATATTTTTATATCCACTTTTCTATAGAATATAAATTTCGTAGAAATAGGATTTTCTGCAAATTACGGATACGACATTTTAAAATATACCAAAAATTCAAATTTAATACCCCAAAATCAAAAATTAATAAAACTAAAATTTTTCTATATATATATATATATATATATATATAGACAGAGGAATATTTATATATTTCATGAATAGGAGTACAGTAGTACGAACACCGCAGTGTCGGTGTTATAAGTTGTATTTGGTGCATGTTTATGATATCCTAATTGATGTTCGAGGGATTTTACTACACTCAGATATAATTCAAAAGAGATGAAAATCAAATGACAAATTCAACGAATCAAAGTCAAGGTTTATAGTCATCACTAATACCATAAACTATCACAAATATTAAAGTCATTCTCCGAATCTTCGCTTTCATGCAGAGTCATCGATACACCTCTGAGTTTAGTTATGTACACTTAATCACATGATGTTTGTATTAAAAATCTCTAAGTCATCCAATCAAAATTCAAGGGAATTTACCTGTGACTATGTCCAGATTTTTTTTTTGTTTGAGCCCTTGTTCGTGGACATTGGGTTGGAGTAACCTCCATGTTGTTCCTAATATCCGATTAATATTAAGGGTGGAAGCGGGGATATTGACTTGGTAGCCCATGGATCCACTAAGGTGATCTCGACTTATTTGGCTTCCCTGCCCCAACTCCGGACAAGCATTGCGGAAGTGCCCCACTTTCCACATTTGTAACACATTGGAGGCTCAGTACAAGGTTTGGGACGGAACCTCTTACAATTCCTACAAGGCTCCCTCCTCGCCTCCATTGATTTGTTCTTGGACACAACACTAGTGAAAGGTGCTGAAATAGTAGTCGAGCCTCCCTTGGAGCCACTAGGGGAACCCTATACTTGTCAACCCCCTTACCCTTCCACACTCAACATGGGACAAAAGTGCTGAAAATGACCCTCTTTTCTACAATGATATTGGGGGGTATTGAGGTTTAATGTAAAGCTTGCAGTTGAACTCCATAAGTGTCCCACCACCCCATCACCTGCTGAAGGGCGGTTAAGGGAGGAGCTAGAATTCCGGTTGGAAGAGATGCGTGCATTGCCATCGAAGAAGGCGCATGCAAGGATGACGTGACCTCAAGTTGAGAAGGAAGAGTTGGAGGAATTACATTTGGGTTACTCATTCTTTGTCTAGGGGGATATTGCACCTACAATAGAAAATCTAGACTTAATGAGTGTATTTCGAATCAAACTCAGTGCTTAACCCCCTAAAAAAAGATTCCTATTTTCCTAGAACCCATAAAAAGCAGTTGAAATCATTTAGTATACTTCGAACATCGAGTTTTTTGAAACTGATTTTGAAAATAATTGAGGACCTTTAAAATAATTGAAAGACTTCTAAAACATTTTTAAAACATTTCCAATCGTAAACTTGAACTCTGATACCAATAAAATTGTCATGCTCCGACCCTCGAGTCGAGCACGCGACAACCGCCGCATTATCTCAGCATACAGGCAAAACCTCCCCATATACCGAGACAATGCAAGGCTTTTAATATGTTTTAAAAATAATTCCACAACATTCAAAAGGATCATCCCCATCCATCCTATCCTGAAAAGGCATGCATGAGGCCAACCAGGCCATTACCACAAGGCATTCAGAATTTTCAATAAACCAAAGGCCATTCCGGCCATTTATGCCATCAAATCATAAAGCAAACATACCCTTCATGAGGTAAGAACCGAAAATGAAATCAACTTTTCTCAAAACAAAATTCATAGAAGATTAAATAATGGTCCTCAATAGGATTTAAACATAAACAAGTCCATCTAGATTCAAAATACAAAGTTAGATAAATTTTCAAATAAATTTTGCACAAAATGCCCTCCTCGGGTCCAAACTAACGGTACGACAGAAATAAAACAGGGTCTATACCAAATGAGGTTTCCAACAATGATCTTCCCCACAATCCGGCTCTAAACGACTCCGTAGGAGCCAAATTTCCTCTGTAAAAATGGAAAGGGAGGGTGAGTATAAAACTATACCCAGTGAGTGTGATACAACTTATGATAATAAATGAGTAATGATTGTGGATGTGCAAAATAAACATCTCAAAGCCATATCACTTTAGTATAGGTAAAATCACGGATTCATAACAAATCAAGTGAGATTTAATAATCCACGACTTAAAATAATGTGCTTCCATTCATATACATAAGTTTTCCAAAACCATGGGGTTACCAAAACATCATAATTCTCGACAATGGTCTACCTTTACCAATGGCGAAACCACCAAGGGTTTTCATGTTATTACATATCACAAAATACCCCAAACCTTCGCGTTGGCCTCGAGCCTCTTCTGGGTGTAACCAGGCTAGTCTGAAAAGAGAACTTCGAAGGCACCTCTCGAGCATAGCTACCTCCTCAGTTAAATAAATACCCTACCACGTAGCCCCGTCGAGTCTCGTACCATGGAGGGAAAGACTATAGCCATTAGTTTGTCATGCACAAGCACCATTTCACAATGATCTCAACGTATAATCAATGTGTCATCAATTATCCAGGTAATTTCTTAAGTTATGATTTCAATTCAATCATGTTCAACATAAATTGACAATTATAATACATTATTTTCAATTCAAGCTCATGGATGTATATTTCAATCCAAATCCATTTCAAGACATTCCTCAACTATAAAACAATTTAAAACCATTTTTAAAAACATTTATAAAAAAAATAATAAAAAATATAAAAAAATATAAAAATATAAAAAGCAACTCCACTTCTAAAAGTAAAAAAATAAAAATAAAAAAGCAGCGCATGTGCTTCCTTTAAGAAAAGAAAACAAACAGAGAGTTTTAATCCCATTTAATGCTCCCTTTAAAAGAAAAGGAAAAGATATCTAAACCCATCATTCAATACAATTCCCAACTTTGCAAAGTGACAGTATTTTATATGACCTAATAATATAGTATAACTAATAATAATTTAATAATATAGTGATAGTAATATAGTGATAATAACTCATAGTAATATAGTAGTAATTAATAATAATATGTGAAAAAAATAAAAGAACAAAAAATGAACAGAAAAAGAACCCAAAAAAAAAAAAGCAAAACAGGCGAGGTCTACCACACATGTGTTCGGTAGACCATGCTTATATAGACATTTGGGGTTTTTTCATCCTACTATCATCAACTAGGTTCTATGATTACTCTTTTTGGTAAAAAGAATTAAAAAAATATCTTGGGTTAAAATTTTTGTTTGCCTTTTACAAATAATTGGCTATTTACAATATTAAATTAAAATTAAAATATTTATAAAATCATATATAGATAGTAAATTATTTATATAAAATTTATATTAAATATTAATACTTATAAGTTTAGGGATTAAAATAAGATATTATATATTTAAAATATTTAACTCTCAAAACTTTAATTAAAACCTAAAATTAAAAATTAAAAATAATTATATTATAGAAAATTTGAGATTACGCCAGATTTATTTATTAAATTTAATAATACATGTAAATTTATTAATTACTATAACTATATATAACTATAAGATAATTTAAAAATTTATGAAAATATATAAAAATAGAGCCGACTCAAATCCTTGGTGATGAATTACGTTTTTGGTAAAAAAGTCCAAAAAAATAAAATAAAATAAAAGAATAAAGAAGAAGAAGAAAGAATATGACCGATCATCATGACAATACACATAAAATTATAAATATTAAAATTAATTTAAATATTGTAATTATATAAATTAATATTACATCATATTCAGAATCAAATTTGATGACATATAGTCCATTTGAATATTACATCATGACAATTCACATAAAACTATAAATATTATTATTAATTTAAATATTGTAATTATTTAAATTAATAAATAGATAAATAATATTATAGGATAAATAATATTAATAATTACATAATTTTATATAATATTATTAATTATATAACTGACCGTAAGTCAGTGATAATTTAGTAGTAAGTAGTGATAATGGCGGTCTATCGCACACCTTCGGGAGTGACCATTCGACTTCATGGGCGACCGCGCATGTTGTGCGATAGATCGCACCTGTTTAGACATTTTGGGTTTTTTTTTTTTTTTTACACTCCTTTTTCAACTTCCTTTTTTTTAAGTCTCTCTTTCTCTTTCTCTCTATCTCTCTCTTTTTTCCTGCTACACTCTTTTTTTAACTTTTTCTTAACTACCTTTTTTTTCCTACTATATTTTCTATTGCTTAAAATATAAAAACAAATAAAAATTAAATATATAAATAAAAAAATATCTTAAAATTAAAAAAATATTTATATTAGTTTTGGTAATATTAGTTTTATGATTTTTCCATTTTGCTTCTAATTCAATTTATTCAAAATTTCTGGTAATATTAATTTTATGATTTTTTCTATATTTTTTGGTAATATTAATTTTATGATTTTTTTGTTTTTTATTGGAAATTCATCATGTAGGTTTTATGATTCTTCATTTTTTCCATTTTTTTTCTTTTGTTGAAAAAAAAATTTATCAAAAATTATATAATATTTTTGTTTTACCTTTTTAATAATAATTGATTATTTACAGTATTAAATTAAGATTAAAATAATTGGTGATATAACTTTAAGTTGAAATAGTGTGATTCAACCACTGTGATATGGTAATATGTTTATTTTATAGTTAACTCCAGCCATCGGATAAAATATCTAATTTGGATTAATAACGTGGCAGAAAATGAACCAATTTTTGATTGACAACGTGGCATTGGGTGAGTTTTTGAACAACCTAAAACTAAAACTAAAGGCCAGGTAACTAAAAAGCAGGTAAAATAAATGTGTTCAAAAAGGGGCGAGAGACAAAATTTTAAAAGATGACGGGTTTTGAAATTGTTTGTGAAAATAAGGCAGTCAGCATTTATTAAAACCATCAAAACTCTCTTATTTCCTCTCATTCTCTCGAAATCTCTCCTCTCCTCCCCAATCTCTCAAAATCCATCAAAAAAATCATCACTCAACCAAATATAGTTTCAACCAAAATCTATGTCATATTTTCAACATCTAAATCTATAAAAAATTCTCACTCAATCTCACTGAAACTCTCTATAACATGTATTCATAATAACTTTGTTAAATTTCATCACTGTATTGAGATGAGCATCCGTGTGGTCTAAAGAAGTCCAACCATCCAAGATATTATCCAGATTTAAAAATAAAAATAGGGTAATTATACTTTTTCCTTTTTCCCTTCTGATTTGACCAAAAAGCACATACTTCCCTGAATCACGAGAAGAACAATTTTATGTTGTTACTTTGTTGCTAATGTATTAATCTTTGTATGTATTTTGTTTTTCTTTGTCAATAATATCTTCTATTGTAACAATACTTATCTTTGGATTGTTATCTTGGGTTGAGATTTGTAATGATGGTGAATGGTATGTTGATGGTGAACTTGTATTGTAATAAACAAACAACCATGTAGATAAATTGGTAATATTTTTTAATAGTTTCTAACGTGTATTAACCAATAATAAAAGGTAGTAACCAGATAGTAACATTTCGTAAAAATAGTAATCAGATAGTAATCGACGATGAAAAATAGTAATCAGGTAGTAACATTTCCTAACACATATAGTAACCAGGTTGTAATCGATGATAAAATGTAGACATTTCCTATCACATGTAGTAACCATGTGATAACCGACGATACAAGATAGTAACTTTACCTAATGCTTTTTTGATTGACATTAAAAATAATTTTTCTTAACACTTATGTAACCGACTATATAAGACAACATTTCCTATCACTTTGTCTAACCGACAATAAAAGGCACTACATTTTTTTAATATTTGTGATAACCGATGATACAAGATAGTAACTTATAGTAACATATGTGTAATCAACAATACAAGACAATAACTTATAGTTACATTTGTGATAATCGACGATACAAAATAGTAACTTATACTAATATGTGTGGTAACTGACGAAACATGACATAACATTTCCTAACATTTATGTAACTGACGATAAATGATTGTAATTTTTATTAATGCTTTTTCAAACCGACGATAAAAATAATAACTCTTCCTTACACTTTTGATAACCGACAATAAAAGGGTATAATTTTACCAACGATTTTCTAATTGTTAGCATATGTCCGAACATACTCCAATGGCCACCATAACTTTCATTATAAACCTATCTCGACTGGTGTAAAGCTAACTGAAGTCCCCTCCATTGGAGAAGATTCTACCAATGGTTTTTTGGATTTTGCAGATAGTTTTTGTCCGTCTTTATATGGAATTTATTTTGTAATGGATACAAGTAATGTTATTTAGAAATTAAAAAGGTTGTAATTAGCATAAATGTTATATTTAATGAAACTGCTATGCTCCATGGTTTCACTTCTAGTTGTTCTAGTGATGCATGTTAGTAGAAATAAAAAAAGAAGAAAATGATGGAGCTTGAGATTTAGTCTAGACCTACATTAAAGGCTATAACTTAATCTAGATTTGGAGCTTATTTAGATCCTATACAAGATTGAGTCAAGACCTACATCAAAACCTATAGCTCAACCTAGTTTTGGAGCTTATTCAGATTCTATACAAGATACTATTACTACACCACTGATACCATAGTACTCTATCGTTAAAGATAGGCCTAAAAGAAATGTTAAACCTCCTCAAACATATGCAGAGGCTTGTGTGGTTGCTAATGCTTTAACTATTGTTGAAGATATTGACTCTCATGAATAACCTTCTACCTAAGTAGTTACTTATAATGATTCTAGCAGGTAGATGATTGTTATGGAAGATGCGATTAAATCTCTTCATAGGAATGGCACTTGGGACTTAGAACAGTTACCTAATGGCAAGAAAGCTATTGATTGTTGACGGAACCACCCAAGCCCATTATGTCACGCCCCGACCCACACCCGAGCCGGGCACGCGACCAGCCCGCCGCGGCACCTCGATGCACGGGCACCACGTCCCGCACATCGAAGCACCGTAAGGCTGTCGACATTCACAAAATTCAGGTTTCCAAATCACAGAGATCCCCAAGAAATAAAAATAATACATGTATGCCTCAATGCAAATTAAAACAAGTGAGAGTTAACCTTATACAGACAAGAAGAATTATAAATACAGTCATCCCAATTTAAACAAATACAATGGTCATCCTAACTTCCTCAAAATGATACACTAACCTCAATACATAGCGGAATAGCGGGTAGTCATACCCCGGCCCAGTAGTCTCCAAAGAATATCCAATACAACAATGCGTACAAATCTCTCAGTCTGAGTCTACACCTCTAGGAGGAGAATGTGAGGGGTGAGTACCGTAGAGAGGGGGGGTTGGTACTCAGCAAGTCGGGGGGATGACATGCTACAATTAATTTTTGAGTGAATTAGGAGTGTCAAAATTATGTCCTAATAAATCCATGGTATGCAAAAATATTATAACATCTCAATAAATCATTCACGACATACGTATCAAATCAAATATGCATCCATTATGCATGTCCATCATATCATGTAGAGCCGGCCGAAAATATCCCGGCAAAGGCCAACCATGGCCAAGGACGGGCAACGTTGGGGGTTTTCACGGTGCAAGTAATAAAATAAGGCTCTCCACCCCAACGTTGGCTACAGACTACTCCAACTAGCCTGTATATATATATCGCACACGTATCAAGGATCAAGCGTGTATGGAAACCCGCCGGTGCTAGACCTACCAAGGTCCTCCCCGAAGTGGTTCAACCGACGACTGTCCGTACAATATGTATGACAATCTGGCGGATACCCCCTGCAGAGGCGTATCCGGGCACAACAGGTGCCTCTACCAAATGTCCTTCGTAGCTACGGAATGCCATAGGAAGCATATCATCATCATCACAGTATCCACAGGGGCATCCAGCCCAAATCACATATCTCAAGCCAAATCTCAAGCCATAACATGCCAAAATCATGTGCCAATATGCAATAGAAGCATAAAATCATGTGGATATATCAAAGTGTGGCACAATCATCAAGTGTCAAAATCATGGATGCATATCGATATAAACAAGTTGGGACACTCCCTATATCACAAAACATTTTCATAAATCCAGGAAAATAGGTCAATCATACCATTTTAAATCATGCCTTTGAAAGCTTTTTAAAACACGGTATCAATTAAAAGTAGATGTCAAGTCCCACTCACCGTTAGGGGAGGATAATACACTCCCCAATATCTCCACAAAGTGTAAATCAAATGCTCCCTCCGTTCAACTCAAATAACTCTTAGGGAGACAAACAGTCTGCAGATTTTTTAACCTGCGCAGTCATGGAAAACAGACTATAACTTTGGCTATACTAGTCCAAATCAGATGATTCTTATCTCATTTTAAAGCTAAGAGATATCACTATAACTTTCATTTTGCACACTTCCTCAGATTCAAATCACAGAATTCCCGGTAAGCCTAATTTTGTTACTGTCATATTTAAGTTTTGGATTCTGTCCAGTTTTTGTACAGAAGCCATAACTTTCGTTCTACTCACCAAAGTCTAATGAAATTTTAACATGTTATAGATAAGATGTAGATCTACAACTTTCGTGTTTTGAGTTTTATCCAAATATGCCTGGAAGGGGTTCAAAAAAATTCATGAACAAGACTGATACGTTTTAGTGAAACATAAAGTTTCTGTCAACACAGTTTTAAGGAAAATTGTATAACATTCAATTTCCTCGAGAGAAATGGCTGAAATTTTTATATGTTATAGAAAAGAAGTATATCTATAACTTTCATTTTTTTGTGTTTCTTCAAAATAAGACTGGAGAGGGGTCGTTTTTACTCACTACTGTCAAGGTTCGAAACTGGACACTTCTATGTCGAGTTTCAGGAAAAGTGCCATAACTTTTGGCACAGGCATCTGATTTTGGTGATTCTTATCTCGTTGGAAATATAAGACTTTTATCTACAATTCATATAACTAACACATTTTCAAATTCTGGCTCTAAGATGTCTTAAAACAGAGATGAATTCACAGACAGAAATAAAATTTAAAGTGAGACAGGATAAAATTTCTTACCTCACTTTCTTGGTCTTCCTCTCTTGCTTCTCTCCTTGTTCTCACGAAATTGGAAGAATGAACATGCATTCTAAGGCCTTCTTCTTTTATTATTGTGTTAATAACTCACCACCCTAGGATCAAATCTCCAATTAATCTAAACCATAGGATCATTTTGACTATTGCATGTGTTCTCATTGGTTTTCATGTGCATGTGTTCTTATTGGCCCACCTTGCCTTTCTCATCTCCATTTGGCCAACACTTGTCCTCCTCACTATAACACTTGTTCAATACAAGAATACATTTGTCACATTTCATTTAAGTTTTGTTAATTGCTAACAAGTCCTTTGACTTATAAAAATTCTAATTTGACCCCTAAAATTTTCATAATTACACACTAGGCCCAAAATCTTATATTAGACCTAATTAAATTTATTTATTGTGAAATTAAGGTTTTGAATCTCTTTGAGTCAAAATTGATCCGATTTGTATTTTATCGTCAAATATCTAAGGTTGATTTATCGGAAAAATTTTCTTAGTGAAAATTTATGAATATAGTAGTAAAAACATCATATATATATATATATATATATATATATATGAAATGGAATTCACTATAGAATACACCGAGAGTTGGTGTTACACATTAGGTCAGAAAACCCATGAACAATTGAATACATTCTCAGTCTTTCGGTCAAGCGCCCAAGTTTACTCCTTTCGACCCTCTTGGTCTTACCCTTTTGAGAAGCCAACTACTCTTTGACCTCTAGATCGCCCTAGCCCTCGGCCCTTGGCCTCTCGATTATCCCACTTAATGGGTACATTTCATTAAGACAAAAGTAATTTCATTACGTGATAAGTTCAATTTAAGATCATCTTTTAAGAAAGGAAATCTCTAACAAATTTAAACCTTGCTTAATCAAATATGAATCTTCCTTGATCTTGGGGAAGTCTTTCTCAATAAGGAAACGAATATTGGTAATCACTCTTAATAAGGCAAGGAATCCTCATGCAACTTGAACTTTCCTTAACTGACATGATTCTAAATCCCTTGGAGATCTTTGACTACAATTTTTGTAATTTTGAAAGACTCTCAACAATCTCTATATAAGGAAACTAGAGTTTCTAAACCCCTAAAGGTATACAAGACTGCCATATAGGCATGCTATATATATTTAGCATAGGCAACTAGTTAGATATGTTCATTAACTTTACACTTTATATACAGAGACAATACAAGGCTATTTCACGGCTCTTTTCAGTCTGTTTCTCATTCTTTCATAACCCCTCTTTTTAACTCTAGCGTCGAAACCTTCTTCGTCGGAGCTCCGTTTGGTGGTATTTGCAAGTCCTATTGTCCATGAAGACCTAGAAGACTCCTCAACACCAGTTTCACACTTGGGTCAGTGGAGTAGGTATATGTGTAGCAAAACCTACCTACATCAGATTGATGCCGTCTATGGGAACAGACTGACCATTTAGCCAACATACCTCATACCCTGTCTTACTGTCATTTCAATCATTATGCCACCTAGAAAAAAAATTTGAAACATTTCAAAAATCATGTTAATGGTGGGAGGACAGACGTCTAATCCTATAGACACTCCTCTACTAGCTTCTTTTGAAAATTAATTGGATACTTCAGCCATCCGCTATAAGCATCAAACAAAAATGATCCCCCAAGAAAATCCCCATTCACCTACTACCCAACCTCAGAACCAGTTGGTTCCACTTATTACTCCAGCCTCTCATGATGGAGTCTATCGTTCAGAAATAGAGAGGGTCAAATCAAAGATACAGGGGATGAGTAAATAATTGGAAGAGCTTAGCTGTGCTCTTTGACAAGAAGGATCGTCCTCTCCCCAAGGTCAATGTAATTGCACTTGCATAGATTCCAACCTTAAAGGCACCGAAAGCACTTGGTCACCTCCCAACACGATTTGAATGATATGAGAAAGTAGATCGAGGACCTCATGGCTACTAAATTGAAACATGCCAGAATAGGAAAAGAAGACACTGCCTAATATGTCGTTGTGTCTCTCTTTTTGATCTCAAAGTCTCTACTGAGCTGATGCCGTGCGATGTACTCTACCCTCCTATATATAAGTGTGATGGTAATACTAACCCTCGGGACCATATAGTTCATTTCATGAAAATTATGGCTTTAAGGACAATGCTAGACGCAGCATATGTAAACACTTTCCCATTACCTTAAAGGGCATCGCCCTGAAATGATTTAATTCACTCCCTCCATTTAGGATCAGAAACTTCTCCCAACTGCAGCAACAGTTCGAAGCTCATTTCATTATCAGCCAATAAGCCAAGGGGAAGTCAACCTCACTCTTGCCTCTGTGATAAAAGGATGACGAGTCCTTAAGAGATTTTCTAGATGAGTTTAAGTCTGAGATAATAAAGCTCTTTGGTTTAGACCACTCTATCACTTGGGCAGCATTGCTCACTGGTTTACGACCCTCTGGGATTAAGACTTCCATAACGAAGAACCCGCCATCCATTATTCAAGAATTTTATACTTAAGCTAAAAAATGTATCATAGTGGAGGAAGCTAAGGCATTTGATAAATACTAAAATAAAGCAAGGAAAAGCTAACGCAGTCACTCGCCTTGGCAACCCTCATGCAAGAGGAACCAATCGGGACCTCCTCCTCATCCTAGGTTTTCCAACTATACTCCCTTAAATGACATGCTTAATTAGATCCTGATGCAAATCAGGAATGAGCCTTATGTTAAATGGCCCCCATGCCTTCTAAGGGAGTATTAAAAAAAAGACAAGACTCGATATTGTCAATCTAACAGAGACTACGACCACCTCATGGATGAACATAGGAAACTAAAGGATGAGCTTGACATCTTGGCTTGGGATGGCAGGCTCCAGCAGTTTATCAGCATAAAATGAGAAAATAACCCCCTGAAATCCACATGCGGTAGCACGAGAAAACGGGCCAAATGAACCACAACTCTAGGGAGCCACCCACAACCGAGCTGATGGGGTACTTCTCCAGAAATAGGGCCGACATCCCTCTCCAGCATCCACCTCTTCTAGCGAAGCTACTCATATTCTGAGCTTAACGGCCCAAATTGACACTCAATAGGGCTAGATGAAATGAATAGTTGCACAAATCTTCCAAAGCGTTGAGGCTTTCGCCTCCAAAGAGGTTCTCACTACCCATGTCAAGAAAGGACAGAAGAAGAAAAGACTCATGATAGGCTTTGCCAATAATGATCTAGTAGGGGTTAATCCAAGCCGCCTTGACCCACTGGTCATCATAGCCAAAATAGGCCAATACATAGTAAGGAGAATTTTTGTCGAATAAGGAGTAGACTACGATCTCCTCTATTCGAATGCTTTCCAGCAAATGGGGTTCGATCATACACACCTTCAACCCCATGTCAGACCTATAAAAGGACTCTCGAGTGAGTGGCTCTACCCCAAAGGTACTATCCCTCTTCCGGTAACTATTGGAACACCACCCAATATGTGACTATTACAGCAATGTTCAATGTAGTCATGCTACAGTCCACCTACAATGCTATCCTAGGTCAAGCTAGCTTGAACACTTTGGAAGCACTACCATGCACGAGGTATATAAGAATAAAACTTAGATCACCTCTCAAGATTGGGATGCTCCAATTGACCTAGGTCACCCATTACTTAAGTCTAGTAATCTCAACTCATGATTTATTGTTATTTTGTTCACGACTCTAGCTCACTGATTAGATACGTTAATTCAAGGGTTTCATAGTTATTCTTATAATAACATCTCTAGTTCACATATTCGATTGTCTCTTCATAATATGGCACTTGCCCCTGACACATGCACACAATCGTGAACAGACTACAGGTATCAAATACCTTCAAATGTGTCGCCCGAACAAGTTAGCACAACATCAATGAGCCCTCTCAATACAATGCTATCAACATGCTTTTAGCACAATGCCATTGAGTCTTCTCAGTGTAAAGCTATCAATACCTTCTTGGCGCAACGCCAACAAGCCCTCTTGGCACAATGTCATCAAATTCCCTTTTGGGGCAATGCCAACAAGTCGTCTCATGTAATACCATCAAATTTTCTCTTGGGTCAATACCAATAGGCCACTCTCGATATTGCATCATCTATTTTTCTCTCTTAGCATGACACCATCGAGCTCTACCGGCATGATACCGTAACGATCTCTGAACCCAATGCCTCTAAACATGTTGTTAATATGAGTTGCAACTTCCAAATGGGTGGACACGACCCACTCTCTCACTTTAGCACCTCGTACAGGTTTTGCACCCTCGCTTTTTCAGCTCTACACCTTGCAAAGATCTTACACTGTCTTTCTCTATCCGGTATCTAATAGGAGTCTTGGTACAGCAGCATCCCCGAAGATCATACTATGTGAAATAAGTTTGGCGCTACTCTAGCAATTCAAACATTTTAAGGGGGTTCTAACATTCCCAACACCTAACCAACTAGGTGACATGAGTGTGATCTAAACAAGAGCACATCAAGAAAATTGATTCATTCATGAGATATATAGCAAAAAAATGAGACCAACTCTAATCAAGAAAAGGCATACAAAGACAGAACTAAGAAGAGAGAAATAATAAAGTTCGGAGTCTATAATGAAGGAGGAGGAGGTAGAGCCCTCTTTCACAAAGAATCAAAACTAGCTCAAAGGGTTACAATGTCAGCACCCTCATCAGCTGCATCTCGAGGGGTATCATCCAAACGAGCATTGGCAAGGCTTGAACTCGGTGCTTCAGCATCCATGCTATTAACAACTGTAGTCACAGCTTCCATTAATATAGCTCGATAGATGACCTCCTCGACATACTATAACTTTTTGGATGACCTACGCTAGGTGCACATGTGGCTATCAATCACCTTCATGATGGTTTCTCCTGGCTCAACAATCTTTTGCTTTATAGCAAGAAGAGACTACTCTCACACTTGAGCCAGCTTCTTAGTAGCCTGTAGCCTTGCCTCCCGTAATTTCGCTGCTACCTCTAGCCTCTCACACTTCATCAGAAATGTCTCAAACTATTGGATTGCCAGCCCTAGGTCAGTTGTTAAGTTCTCAAGCTCTTCATTTTTGTTATCTAAAGCAACCTTGGTTGCTCTCTCCTCCTCTGTTTCCTTCTCCCTTTGTGCTAGAGCACTGTGTGGTTGGGAGACCCCTCTCCCATCTGCTCCATATGGTGTTCCAAATGCTTGATTAACAGCTTCCTCTTTAGCCTCTGGAACTTAGCTAAAGCAATGGTCTGCACAAAGTACATTAGTCAAACAAAATCGAAAACATAAATAAAACATATCTCAAAAAGATGGTTCGTACCTAGAGTCCAAAGGACGTGAGGGCATCATCACACTTCTCCAATGACAGACCATTCAACTCAAGTTCAGCGTAATGGTAGTCCATCTGCTCAGCTACCCTCTTTGCCTCCATGACATCCAAACAGAAGTAACAATGGTTACCTGTGCTGATTGCTATAGTGCCTCTCTCCTGAAGGCTCTTCCTACAGTCATAGGACCTAACAAAAATAGAGGAGAGAGGAGCCGTCTTTTCTGGCACCTTCCTTTTACCATTCCACATATACAGGGCTTCAAGAAAGGCACAAGAAAGCCTAAGTCGAACCTCCCAAACCACATACTTGCGGGGTACAATCTTGGTTATGCCGAGACTACCCCTCTTATTTTTCTCTCCCACCTCCTCAACCTCAACACTTACTCCAACTAAGCTCTCATCAGTTCCTTCTTCCCTAGTCTCCTTATAAGCCAACACTTGAGATGGTGGAAAGATCACCTTTAGCTCAAACCCCTTGGCTTGTTCGATCGCCAATTGAAGGGGAGTCCTAGCCATACTCGATTAACCTTGTCCCTCATTTTCAGTAGCTCCCTTGTTTGGACTCAGAAGCATATAAAATTCCTATTTTCCCTCCCCAATATCAAAATAGGGAGAGCAATTCTCGATAGGGCACTCTACACTAATACGCTCCTCGCCTCTTTTGTACTCCTTTTGGCTTTTGGTCTCCTGTGTCTGTTAGTGGTAACCTCAATAAGATCCTTTCCTTCAGCATAAAAGTGAATATCCACAAGCCTCATACATTTCTTCTTCACCAAAAGAGGCATTTCTATCTTCCTCCTCTCTCCTAACGGCATGCTGGCCGAAGATAACATTTGCTCATCTAAAAGGGCATCTAAGCAAATACATAAATCTTTTACGGAGCAATCACCACCAACTGAACTCACAAACCTAGAGTGGCGAGAATGTCCCGGGGACTTCAGCCCAAGGAAAAGCTCCTCCCTAATGTCAAACAATGCTGAAATCCCTTCTCTTTTCACAAATTCTACTCTTTTCACAAATTCTATAAAAAAGAGCTTATGCATCAAATTTTTTATCGATGTTCTCCTTATAGAAAAATTTCCACCCTGACTCGGGTCTGGTTTGGAGACAAAACCAGCTCTCCATGGAATTCCTAGTAGGGCACCTCCTCTACGTGAAAATTGAAAATATTTCAAAATTAAATTTTAAGCAGCAGAAACTCAATAGAATTTCTATAACCACAACTTTGCACCAGGCACTAGGAATTAGCATAGTCAAAAAAATATTCTAATGTGTCAAAACTCGGGCAAAAGGACCCGTTTATGGCAATCTAAGACCATACTTCACATACTACTTGTACATCAGCACACTTCCTATCGGTGGCTTATTTATTCTATTCCCCTCCATCAGCGACACAAAATTATAATCATCCCCGAAACCCATGTCATTAACCATCTCACATAACTCATCTCGTGATATTGTACTCTTGATGTCGTTAATGCCATGGTGAACGCAAGATTTATAAACTTTGGCCACTATAGTTTTCTTTACAAACTTCTCTCGAAAATTTCACAATCCTAATTTGTAAAACTTTCTTAATCATCAAAAGCAAAATGACGAGAGTGGAACAGTCACAATATCTTCAACCAATCTTAGCCCACCATAAAGGAAGCATGTCCCAAAAGATTTGTGAATACCGAGATGACATGTACCACATTTAATCCAATTTCGCACCCATTCCATTAACCCAAAACTGTTTTCTCTCCACGTCCTTTCAAGATACCCAACTCTTATCATCTTAACTCTACTCCTAATGTTACCTCTTCGAACTAGCCTTACGAGTGGGGATAAATGGCAGTACATGGTCCAACGGTCCATTGCCACAAGATCAAAACTACCAGAGCCCATTTGGTCATAAAGCCCCTGAACAATTGAACACATTTTTGGTCTCTCCATTGAGCGCTTTCTCGATCAAGTATCCTAGTTTATGCCTTTCGACCCCTTCAGTATTACTTTTTCAAGAAGTTAGCTACTCTTTAACCTATCAGTCACCCTAGCTCTCAGACCCTTATTCTCTCAATTATCCCACTCAATGGATACATTTCATTAATATAGAAGTAATTCCATTACACAATAAGTTCAACTTAAGATCATCCAATAAGAAAGGAAATCTCTAACAAACTTAAAGGATCCTTAATCAAATATGAAACTCTTCTGATCTCGGGAAAGTCTTTCTTAATAAGGAAATACATCTCGATAGTCACTCCTAATATGGCAAGGAATCCACTAACAACTTGAACTTTTTTTAAGACACAAAATTCTAAATATCTTAGAGCTCTTTGACTATAGTCTCTATAATATTAAAAGATTATGAGCAATCTCTCTATAAGAAAACTAGATTTCTACACCCCTAAAGGTTTATGCGACTTGCCATATAGGCATGCTTTATATATTCAGTACAGATAGCCAGCTAGGCATGTTTATTAATTCTACACTTTATGCACTCAGATAACACAAGGATATCTTATAGCTTTTCTTAGTCTATTTCTTATTCTTCCATAACCTCTCTTTTTGACTTAAGTATCGAAACCTCCCTTACCGGAGTACTCTCCAATGGTATTTGCAAGTCTTATTGTCTACAAAGGTCCAAAATACTCCTTAATAGTAATTCATACTCGAGTAAGTAGAGCATGTATTTGTGAAGCAAAACCAACCTCCATCAATTGCAAATGGGCATTCAAAAGGAAAAAAGGTATACTCGGAGTTGCAGAAGCTTGGTATGAGGATAGGTTAATGGCAAAGGGTTATAGCCAAGTTCTAGGTACATATTTCACAGATATATTTTCTTCAGTTATGAAACATAATTCAACTAGAGCACTACTTGGAATTGTAGCCATGCATGATCTTGAGTTTGAGCAGTTAGATATGAAGATGAAGAAATTGATGAGTGTGTATTCATTGCATGAGGGTTTTGTAGTTTGAGAGAAAAAAAGACTATGTGTGCTTGTTGAAGACATCTCTCTATAGCCTGAAGCAATCAAGAGGTTTAACTCATTTATGAATACTTTTGATTTCAAATGAAACAGTTATGATAGTTGTGTTCATTTTAAGAAGGTTGAGATTGGGTCATTAGTGTGTTAACTCTTATACATTGATGACAAGTTGATAGCAACCAAGAATAAAGGTGAAATAGAAAAGATCAAAACCCAACTTAGAAAGGAGTTTGAGATGAAAGTTTGGGGCATCAAAGAACATACTTTGTATGGAGATCTAGAGGAATAAAAAGTAGGAAATTTGTTGTAAAAAATAGTATATTAAAAAATTCTTGATAAATTCAATAGTAGACTCAAAACCAATTAGTACTCCTTTAGCTACATATTTCAAACTTTCATTTGCTTTATAGTTAGATAAAGAGGTCAATTTTTTGTCATGTGTTCCATATTCTAGTACAAGGCATTCTCTCATGTATGCCATGATTTGCACAAGTTCACATTTATCTTATGTAGTCAACGTAGTTAGTAGATACAAAGCTAATCCTAGTAAAAAGCATTGAAAAGCAGTTCAATAGATCTTCATATGTTTGTGTGGCACTACTGATGTATGTTTGCTATTTGGGACAACTAAAGATTATGTCATTGGATATATGTTGATTTTGATTTTGTAGGTGAACTTAGCAGATTTTGTACCATATATGTTTTCACTATTGGTGGTTGTACTATAACAATAACAACCTAAAGCTTTTATCCCAAAAATTTAGGATCGGCCATATGAGAGCCATATATCGAAATTAAAGAAAAAAAAAATATATATGTATAAAAATAAAAAATAAAAAATAAAAAATAAAAATAAAAATAAAAATAAATAAATAAATAAATAAAAATAAAAATAAAATGTTGATTTTGTTTGTGTGGATTCTCCTATGCCACTCATTCTTATCTAAAACCATATTTTCAACTTAATCTATAACTATCATATCTTTACGAATGTATTGTATCTAAGTTTTCAACGGTCTAACTCTATGTTTTATTAAATCTCCTATATTTAAGTTCTTTATTTTTCTAACCGGTACATTCTTAACCCTTCGTTGCATATGTCTAAACCATTTTAGATGGCATTCTCGCATCTTATCTATAATTGAGTTAATCTCCAATTTATTACGTATCTTGTCGTTTCTAATTCTATCATTTTTAATTTTGCGACACTTTCACCTAAAAATTCACATTTTAGTTACAATCATTTTTTATTCTTGTTGCTATTTAATGGCCTAATACTCAAAGCCATATAATAGAGTAGGTCTCACTGTGGTTCTATAGAATTTTTCCTTTAAATATAATGGTATCGTGCGATTACAGAAAACTCTGGATACCTTTCTCTATTTTATCCATCCCACTTGAATTCTATTATTTACATCTCTATTATATTGCTATCATTCTGGAGGATAAAATCAAGATATCTAAATCGTTCGCTCTTTGAGACTTCTCTTCCTTCTAATTTAATCGTTTTTTCATTATCCTGATGGTTGTCACTAAACTTACATCTCATATACTCAGTTTTAGATCTACTCAATCTAAATCTTTTAGATTCTAGAGTGTCCCTCCATATCTCTAATTCAATACTGATACATTCTTTAGTTTCATCAACCAAAACTATATCATCTACAAATAGCATACACTATGGTATTTCATCTTGAATATTTTTTGTGATTCTATCTGTCACTATTACAAATAGTATGAGGCTCAATACCGAATCTTGATGGAGTTCAATGTTAGTAGAGAGGCTATTACTCAACCCCCACAAGTCTTTACATTGATCACAACTCTTTCATACATATTCCTAATAAGGTTAATGTATTTCAAAGAGATCTATTTTTTCATCAACGCCCACCACATTACGTCTCTTGGGACCCTATCATATATTTTCTCAAAGTCAATGAATACCATATATAGGTCTATCTTTTGCATTCTAAATGTCTCCATCAAATGTTTTAACAAATGAATTGCTTCAATGGTAGATCGTTTTGACATAAATCTAAATTGGTTTTACGATACACTTATCTTCCGTCTCAATCTATGCTCTATCACTCTCACCCATAATTTCATCGTATGGTACATAAGTTTAATTTCTCTATATTTGGAGTAATCTTGTATGTGCCCTTTATTTTTATACAACGAAACAAATGTACTCTCTCTCCACGTGTGGGCCATTTTCTTTGTTCGTCAAATTTTCTTAAAAAGAGATGTTAACATTATTACTCCGAATTCACCCAAATAGTTTCACACCTCAATTGGGATGCCATCATGTCCTATGGTTTTGTTATTTTCCATTCTCTTTATGGCCTCCTTTATTTCATGGGGGACAAATCTTATATTTAAAATCTCAATTAATCTCTTCTACAGGTATCTTTATATTTTCTATACTTATTGTACTCTTAACATTAAACAAGTTATTAAAATATTCTTTTCACCACTTTCTTATATCCTCGTTTCTTACAAGTATACTATTTGTTTCACTTTTAATACATCTAATCCCATTTAAATCTTTTCCTTTCTTCTCCCTTAATTTGACAATTCTATAGATCTTTCTTTCCCCATTTCAAATCTTTAGTCTCTTGTATAATTCGTTATACACTTTACTTTTTGATTCATGAATAATCTTTTTTACGTCTTTTTTTACATTGTTGTATTTTTCATAAGTCTTGCTACTATTATCACTTTTAAGGTTCCTATAAGACTCTCTTTTGATTCAGATAGCAGTTTACATTTTTTTGTTCCACCACCATGACTCTTTGCCTCTTAGGGCGCTGCTTTTAGAGACTCCAAAAAGTTCTCTACCTATGTTTTTAATATTATTAGACATATCTTTTCACATTGTTTCTGAATTATCATTAACATACCAATTTGTTACTCCAATTACTTTATCCCTAAAAGTCATTACATTTTTCCCTTTTAAATTCTACTACTTAATTCTTGGGTCCATATATGATTGATATTGTTTTTGTTATTTAGTCACTCATACGTCTAAAGCTAAAAATCTATACTGAGTCGTTACACTTTCTCTTGGTATGACCTTATAATCTTTACAAGTCGTTCTATCACCTCTTTTAATGAGGATGAAATCTATTTGACCAATATTTGACTTACTTCTATATGTAATTATGTGCAACTCTTTTTTCTTAAAGAACGCGTTTACTAATGTCAAATCAAATGCTATTGCGAACTCTAGAATGGTATTTCATGTCTCGTTCCTATAGCTAAAACTAATGTTTCCATGTACGATTTTAAATCTCTTATTTTTCTCTCTTACATGTTCATTTAGATCTCATCCAATAAATAACTTCTCCCAACTTGATATAGTTTGTATAAATTCATCTAAATCATCCTAAAATTATTTCTTACTAATCGTATCTATACCTATTTAGAGCATATACACACTTACTATATTAATCACATTTTCTCTATTTACTAAATTGACGAGTATAATTCTATTGTCTACTACTAAGGCTGAGTATATATAGTCATCACTAAGGCCATTAAAGAAGTTACTTGGTTAAAGTGGTTATTTGGTGAGATCATTGGATGCTTGCATGCTACTACAGTTTATTGTGATACTCAAAGTGTCATCTTTCTCACAAAAGATGAAATGTTTCATGAGAAGATGAAGTAAATTGATGTACAATATCACTTTGTTTGTGATTTTATTGTTCGTGCTGATGTTATTGTGATCAAAGTTAGTACTTGTGATAATCCTGTTGATATGAGGATCAAACCTATGTCTAAGTTCGAGATTTTTTGAACTGGGTGTTCATTGCTAAACATTTAAGTTATGTGGAGAAAACTTTGCTTTGAGGAGAAATTAACTATTTTTTTTGTTGCTTGAGGAATTCAAGTCAAAGTGGAGATTTGTTAGACTATGTCTTGAATTTTGTCAATCCCATTTGGTGGCAACCAATTAACCACCACCTGCTATGCCCACACTTGGTTAGGTGAATGCATTTCAGGGTTTATACCCTAATTCGCTGTTCTCGACATTAAAAAGTATTGAGTCTACATATTTGGCAGCAAGACACAAAGCATTCTTGTGATTTTTTTTTTGAGTGTTTTACTCTTGTGATTGTATTGTGGGTGTATTTGGGGTTTTGTTGAGTCCGAATTCCCCGAAAAAAAATAAAAAATTGTATCTACTTACCTTTTGATTTTATAGTGAAATCTTTTTCTCGTCTTCACCTTAGGCTTTATGCTGAACCATATAAATATCTAAGCGCAATTCTCTTTTTTTTTTTTGGTTATTCATTGTTGCTTTTTTCGCTTGGTTTCATGACAGATAGTCTCTTCTAAAGACACTCCCAGCTATGCTCCTAAATCATCCGTGGTTGGGATTTCTGCAAAATTAGGTGATGGTCCGTTCTACGCTTGCACTAGTGTTAGGAGACATATATATTGTATTTCTGATGGTTAATTGGCTGACCTGACCATTCATAGAAGCTCTCAAGGCACTTCAACACATTCTGAATCTGCTCCAAGAAAGCTTGAGCATACATAATAAGATCATCAGCAAACAATAAACCAGTAATGGTGGTACCTTTTTAAATTAAAGGTGTAAAGAGGGCTGCATTCTGCTTCAGCGACCTTGCTTTCTACCGTATGGTCCAGTTTCTTCAGGTAGAGATTAGGAAATAATTATATTTTTCAACCATTTAAGTAGTGTTTTTTAAATATTATTTTTATTATAAAATTTATTGTTAGGCAATCAAAGTAGTAACATATAATAATAATAAATTTGTAATACAAGTTTTATCATATTAAAATCTTGTATATAAAAAAAATAGATATCGGGAGAATTTTACCTATTAAGAATTTAATCCAGTACAAATCAGATTTAATTGCGTTTAACGTAATTATGGATATTGGTGTTTTATAAAAGGAAAATAGTAGTACAACTATATCATTTTATCTAAAATGTTAAAAAAAAAAAAGGCAAGCCACTAGGGGTCAATGCATTAATTTACTTTTAATAAATTAGAACATCAATTGATTTACGCATTTTTCCCTCTTCTTTTTTTAATGAATTCCTTTTGGGCAGATAAATCTTTTAGTTTCTCAAATAAGGCATTGCTGAAAATTACTGTAATTATTCAATTGATTTGAATGTATGATCTAGAAAATATTTGCAAATTAATTTTTTTTCCCTTTTTTTCTTTTTTGGTGCTATAGGGGCCTATATAAAGGTAAGGAAACTCGCACAACCTAAGCCATTAGAATGACTCCTTTCACAAAATGTGCACTCATTATCTTGCTAACCCTAACCATGTGCAGCCTAGCACAGTCGTACAGACTTGCAGTGCGGAACGAGTTGGGTGAGAACATGACAATACAATGCCGATCAAAAGATAGAGATATTGGGAGAAAAGAAATCTCCGATCAAGTTTGGTACATGTGGGACTTTGAGTTGAAGTATTTTGAGTATTGGGACTGTTCCATATGGTGGTCGCAAGCGTCGGCCAAATTTCCAGTATTTCGCCCCGGAGATGCACACGAGGGAAGGTGCGCTCCTTATTACTGCATGTGGTTTGCTAGGCGTGATGGCATTTATCTCTTTATTACTAGTACTCATACATATGAGAAGAAGTACCTCTGGCCCCATTGATTCTGGTGAGACACAATGAAGAGAAAAACGCTTTACAAGCCTCTACTAATGCCTCAAGTTTTCAACCCTTTCCCATTTTCCTGAACTCCCCAAAATTCTTGACGAGAGAACAAAAGAAAAAATAAAATAAAATAAAAAACAAAAGAAAAAAAAACTCCTTCTATTGAAGATGGTCTTTTGCAGGAATAATAATTGTGAGATGATGATCCAGTACTTAAAATGTCTTGGACATTAATAGCCTCGCAATTTATTGAAATGCTCATCAATTTGAATCGACCAATTAGCATTTATTTATTAAAGCTTAAATCTTTTTCTCCTCTTTGGGAATAAACACCCAAATCTCAATTGTTTCAATTTAACGAGGATGAAAATTGCTAAGATGATCTTTCTTGCCAAATGCATGCAATGATGTAAATAATTATAATCATGGGTCTCCATCCGAAAACCTATGAAGATATTCTAGGGAAATTTCTTAATTTCCACGATCGTTGATGGGTTGTCAAAAATTTCAAAATTAATACTATTTTTCAATACGAACAAATTTGTAATAATAGTGGTATTAGGTCAAATTCTAAGAAAACTAAATTAATTTAATTTTTTAGTTAAATGACAAAAGTAAAAAAGGGGTATAATGATTAAATTCCTAAATAAAAATTAACAACATGAAAATAAGAAACAAAGTAACAATAGATAAAAACAAAAAATTAAAGGAAAATTAAACTACCAAACTCTGATCCAAAGGTTTATCACATTCAATTGTTTCACTGATCACGGGTCAAAAATGATTATTTTACAATTCAAGCATTTAATCTTAAATTTAGTAAAATAACAATAATAAATCTTGTATTTTCCAAAATCATTTGACCAAATTCAACATTTAGTCAAAACTTATCATTAATCAATTGGACATGACAGTATTCCATATCAACATAATAACGGTACTAAATTTTGTGAAAGCAATTAAACAAAAGTTTAAATAATTGAAATAGCTATAATTATTAAATTCTATTTCATCAATTCTCTTAGATTAAATATGAATATTGGCTAAAGACCCATTAACATAAATAACGTAATTGCTACTCGTACCATTCATTCATAATAATTACGAATCACTAAAATCATAGATAGTCATATAAGAATCAATATTGAATTAATTTGTTAGATTAACCACTATCAATCCTTCATATAAAATAAATTCAAAATCAATGAATATTTGAATTAAAGGACAAAAATTAAATGAAACACAAAACCTCATAGTGAAGACAATCAAAATAAAATCTCTCTTGAATCAGAAGATAGAACTTAACCACTCATACTGAAAAAAATGGTCTTTTGAATTATTCAACAAAAATATAGAAAACAAAATAGAGTTTTTCTCTTTGTTCTTGGAAGGAGAAACAAAACTTAGCAGTCGGCTCCTTTCCCTTGGAAAAAGGTGGACGTGCACCCCTAAAAATCTCACTTTTATATGAAGAAAGAAACCTAGTCTAAAAGAAATAAAATAAAATTAAAGTTCCCCAAAAATAAGGATTTCCAAAATTTAAATAGTTATTAATGGTAAAAATACCATCTAACTTGAGAGAGTAAAAAAAGAAGCTTCTAAAATTAGGATGATACAAAAAAGAATAAGGTAAATTCCCAATATGTGGAAATTTTGACCAAATATCAACAATTTCAAAACCTTCTTCTCATAGAAATTCCATGTTCAACGCTTCCCAATTTCATCTTTTAAATTATTGCAAATTTCCTCCATTTTTCTTTGTATATTTTTTATTAATGCTTCCAATAATCTAATTAAATAATTTATTATAAATCATCCAATTGGTGCAATATTCATTTAAAAATTTAATAAAATAGGCCATCAAAATAGTACTAATTTAAATCTCATCAAACTTCTCCACACCTAAAACAATGCTTGTCCCCAAGCATTCCAATCACAATCAAAAACAAAAACAAAAACATTTCTCAATTTAACTAAATTTCTTCAAGTTCTTACCATTGTGCACTACAAAATAAGAGCAGTATGCTAACAGTAAAAAATAGTCAGCAAAAGACATAAAACCCGTCACTAATTCTTTCTCCGATGGATGGAATATGGTTGAGTATACACTAGTCGGGATAAGTATATCCTGATGTTTTGTACAACCGTTGTAGCATGCATGTGTCTATTGTGACATATAAAAAGTGTCGGTAAAACCAGTGGTTTTATTATCAGTTAATTAGTTGTTAGGAAACATTATGATTTTTATCTTCGGTTATCATATGTTACGATATGTTACTACTTTTATCGTCTGTTACTATAATGTGAAGAAAAATCAGTAATTTTATTATCAGTTACTATATGTTACTATATGTATGAGATGTTACTATTTTTATCGTCGGATACATTGAGTTAGGAGAGATTACAATTTTATTATCAGTTATTATATATTACGATATGTTACTATTTACATTATCTGAGTTAGAAACTTTTATCGTCGATTACTATTGAGTTAGGGAAAATTAGTGATTTTATTATTGGTTACAGATTTTATTATTTTATTATTAACATATGTTACGATCATCCATTACTATTGAATTAGGAAATTTTGATTTTATTATGGATTACCAAGTATTACAAGATGTTGTTATTTTTATTATTGATCCCGTAGTAATCTGTTTACTATTTTTATTATTGATTCCATAGTGATCTGTGTGGCCGGGCGCCCGCGTAAAAGGGCGCCGGACCCACCTTGGCGGGCGCCCGCCTGTGGGGGCGGGCGCCAGCCCCCCTCTTGAGCGGGCGCCCGCGTATGGGGGGCGGGCGCCAGGCTCCCACCTTGGCGGGCGCCCGCTTGTGAGGGCAGGCGCAAACCTCCTTCTTGAGCATGGTCATTTGTTTACGATCATTACATATATTATATTACAACCAGGATAACAACCCGAAAATAAATATTGTTACAATCTAAAATATTAATTATATTAATGATAAAAAAATACATACAAATATAAATACATAGCAACAAAATAACAATTTTTTTTTTAAAAAAAATCATAATGAACAAATAAAATTGTTCTTCCGGGAAGTACCTCCTGTACCTTATTTTTATTTTTAAACCTGGTAACAATCTGCTTCTCGGATGGTTGATGGTTGGACTTTTTAAGCCCAAAATGGTTGCTCATCTCAACAGAGTGATTTCTTTAGACTTAACTGCATACTCATCTCAACAGAGTGATTTCTTTAGATCCAACTGGATGTTTAACAGAGTGACAAAACTTTACAAAGTTTCAATGAAAATATAGTATAGATTTCAATTGAATGAGAATTTTGGTTGAACAAAGTTTGGTTGGTGATAGTTTTTCAATGGATTTTGAGAGTTTGGAGAGCAGAGGAGAGTTTTAAAAGGAATGAAAGGAAATGAGAGAGTTTTCATGATTTTAAAGATACTCATCGTCTTATTTTCACAAAAATTTAAAAACCCGCTCTTTTTCTAAAATTTTATTTCCCTCCATTTTTTGGGCACTTTTACCCGCATACATACGTTTAGTTTTCTTTTAGATTATTTAAAAATTCACACATGTCACGTTTAAAAATTATATCACAAATTATTTTAATTTTAATTTAGCATTATTAATAATCAATTATTATTAAAAAGTTAAAGTAAAAATATTAAAATAAATTTTTGATATTTTTTAAATAAAAGAAGTGGTTAGATTAGATTAAAAAAAAAAAAAAAAAAAAAAAAAAAAATTTGGGGCGGTAGAAAATGGCGGGCACCAGCAATGACCGCCTCCCCTGTTTTTTTTTTATTTTTTTTATTATTATTTCTTTTTTTAATTGTTTTAATTTCAGAAAAAATGAAATATTATATTTATGAATTTGTAGAACATATAATATAATTAAAACTATATTATAATTTAATAAATAATTTAAAAAATATAATATATAATAATAATATATAGTATGTAATATTAATATATAGTAGTATATAATCTAATACTAATGTGATAAAATATAATATAATAATAAGTAACACAATAATATAAAATATAATACTATGTTATGTATAATGTTAATATAATAATAGTATTTGTTATAATATAATACATTAATATATAATATAATAACATGTAGTTACACTAATATATTAGTAATATATAGAAATATATATTAATATAATAGTAATTATTTTACAGTTTAGTCTAAATGTACCGACTAAACAATTTACAATTTTATTTTGTTTTTTTTTGTTTCTTTTTGATTGGATATGAGAATGTAATAGTGTAATTAATTATGTGGGTATAATTAATTACATGATATTTAATATTATTTAATTATATTAGTTTAATTAATTATATTGATAGATTAGTTTTAGATTTTATATAAAATTATATAATATTTTCATTTTTTTATTTGTTACTTTTATTGAAATTTATATAAAATTATATCATATAATTAATTTTTAGAATTTACTTTTTTTTTTTATTTTTAATGATTATTAAAAACACAATTACTTACTACCATAGTTATTACTTACCGCTACCACATGGTTACTGCATTACCACTATGTATCGCTAGTTACCACTACTTACCATCAGTTATCACTACCATGTAATATCTGCATTACCACTACTTACCATCAATTATCACTACTTACCACTACTATACCACTATTTATCACCAATTATCACTACTTACCACTAGCACTATCACTAATAATTTTTTTTTTCTTTCTTAACATATATAATATTATTCATAATATTAATAATAATATAATTGATTAAATAAAATCAGAAAATTTATAATATAACATAACAATAACTAATCATATAAAAAATTAATCCAAGTAAAGAGATACTATAATGTACCTAGAGGAAGAAGTAAACTATTTTATACTAACTAACTACACTAACTAGTTTGATAAATTCTAATTGGATAAATCACATTTCATTGTCTTAGCCAAACTTTAAAATGGATGAATATTGGATATTGATTATTAGATTATATAATATTGATAATTACTAATTTATATAATTATATAGTATCATTTAAACTACTAATACTACTGATATTAATTTTTATTACTAATTTTATCTAATTACTAATATTGAATATCATGTACTATTATTTAAATTAATAATATCCAATTTATTAATGAATTGTGTAAGAATTATCAAAGTAAGACTAAATATTATGTATTAATTGGTTATCTTAAATTGAAATTGTGAATTACAACGACATTGTATCTTAAATTGAAATTGATCCAAACGATTAATATTCTATAATTATATAATTTAGCATTACATATAATAATATAGTAATATGAATTCATATTACGTTAATGATGCTTTTGTATACCACGAAAACAATCCGAATTAGTTTATTTCTCCTGTCCAGGTATTAATTCTAAATTGTATAAATCTCATTTCATCCGATGGGTGGACAATCTCTGTATTTGATCCAATGGTTAGGAGGTAATTAGAACGAACTCTTAAATGGACATTTAGGATAAATAATAGGATGAATTGGAATTTGAGGGAATTAAAGGCGGGAAGTTATGAAGAGCGAAAAATTAGTTAGGTTTTGAAAGAGAAGAAGGAATTGAAAGTGGGAAGTTATGTTTTTTTAAAAAAAAAATTGTGCGACAATTTAAATTAAGCGGGAATTGAAGGCGGGATGCGAGAATTGAAGGCGGAATGCGGGAAGCAGAAATTGAAGGCGGGAAGCGGGAATTGAAGGCGGGTAAGAATAATTTAAATTATCACTATGTATTACTACTAGTTACAACTATATCACTACTAGTTATTGTAAACTTACCACTATTTTATTACTAATTACCACTATACTTCTAATATTAATTTTCGTAAACTTACCCACAATTTAAGTTACCATAGTTATTATTAATTATCACTATATTACTATTAATTACGTTATACCATAATTTAATTTATCATTACATTACTATTAGTTACCATTATATTACTATTAATTATTACTATATATATTTCACAATTTAACTTACCACTAATTACTATTAGTTATAACTATATTACTACTAATTATCGAAAACGTAACACAATTAAAATTACTACTATATTACTATTAGTTATCACTATATTACTATCATTTAACATAAATTTAATATAATTTAAATTACTACTATATTACTACTATATTATTACTAGTTAGCCTAAATTTACCACAATTTTAGTTACTCCTATATTACTACCAGTTATAAACATAATTTATTATAAAATTACAATGTTACCTCTACCAATAGTATTGACGACAATTAATAATTGTTTTAATTGAAGATCCCTTTTACAAACGGTGTATTAATTATATTAGTATAAATATAGACTTATGTCAATGATATGGTTTAACCGTTACTAAAAAAACTTATATAATAACTTTTTCCAAACCATCACTAAAGATTGTCACATTTGTCGATAACAAGTGATAACCGTCTGAATGATAGATGACATTTACAGACGGTAAAATATATTAGTTAGTATAGATGAAGAACTTATACAAACGGTATTGTTAAGTAGACAGAAAATAAGAGTTATATAGTGATTGTTTTCAAACTATCTCTATACACTGCTATATTTAAGAACCACAATTAATAGTCGTCAAAATTGAACATCAGTTTTATAGACAGTTTTGCTACTTTACTAACGGTTGATAAACTTTTTCTGACTGACAATTTTATATCATTAGAAAATGTATACATTTTCTAACGATTTCGTTGAAAGCGTCTCTAAAGATCATAAAAAACCGTCACTAAAACTCATCGACAATAAAAATCGCCGTCTGTATATTGCTTTAATTTTGTAGTGGTGTATGACAAGCCCAAACCAATATTGTGTTCAAGGCAATTAATATTTCATAGCATTCAATGCTAGATTAACTATAACATCCCTAACAGTTTTCTTGAAATCAAAAATATGCAAAATTCAACCACTCTCGTGAGGATTTTGGGTTACTGAGCAAAACCCGTTGTTTTATCATAGACACTATCCTATCTTGGCCCAATTCCATTGTTATCATTGGTTTTTCAATTTTTTTTTTTATCTTTTCGTGATTTTTTAGTTTTTTGGTTAACTATTTAGGTGTTTTGTTCATTCGTTTACCATATTTTTGTGATTTTTTATTTCATATAGGTAATTTAGATTTATAAGAGTGGTTTTTGTTATTTATTTTAGAGATCTAATTTTTTCTATTTTTTGTCCATACAAGGTATATGCTATGATTGAAGAGCTTGAACTTATTCTTGAGATAGAGAAAACTTTGAGATCTATTTGAAAATAGGCTAACAAAGACAAGAAGTATGAGGAAGCAATGGTTCAGTAGCATAGAGCTATAAGAGAGTATTCTATACTTAGATTTCAAGATATTCAAACTAATATTAAACGTCCTGTAGTAGAAGCAAATAATTTTGAATTAAAATCTAGTCTTATTGATATGGTGCAAGCAGATCAATTTGGAGGAGAGACCTTTGAAAATATAAATAGCCATCTGAAGAACTTTTTGGAGATGAATGACACAATCAAGCTAAATGGAGTAACCCCTAATGCCACAAGGTTATGACTATTCCCTTTCTCTCTTAGGATAAAGGCAAAGGTATGACTTACTTATTCTATCCTAATTATTTTACAAATTAGGAAAACATATATCAAGCATTTTTAGCTAAGTACTTTCCATTTGGTAAAACTGCTAAGTTACATAATGATATTACTAGTTTTAGACAATTTGATGGTGAATCCTTGTCTAGTGGTTGAGAATGTTATAAAGATTTGATTAGGAAATGCTCACATTATGGTATACATGATTGCTTGATTTTGTAAATTTTTTATGAAGGTCTTTTACATTCAATTAAAATTACCATTGATGCACCAAACTCTTTCGGATTGAGTGATCGGACACTCTGCTCTCTTAACTAGAGATCTTAATTCGAGCCCTGGGAATGGAGAAAAAGGATTTGGAAGAGCCAACCCCTCAATAGACACCACAATATTCAGACCAAATTAGTTGGGTATAGTCTGGATACCGGTTGGTAGGAAAAAAAAAAAACTTACCATTGATGCTGCAGTTAGGGGTCATTCATGAGTAAGTCATATAATGAGACATGTGCATAACTTGATGATATGGCTTCTAACTAATATGATTAGTCTGATCAGCATGAGATTTCTAGGCAGAAAACTAATGTGCATAAAGTTGATACTCTTACCATGGTTAGTATAAAAAATGATTCATTGATTCATGCCATGAAAACCATGGTGAATCTACTCACATGTCTTTTGAGTGTCAATAGGCACAGCAAGCAAACTATATTTCTAACTTTGACAGGGCTCAAAATAACCCTACTCAAACACATACAATTCTGGGTGGAGAAACCATCCTAATTTTTTATGGAGTCATAGGATACCACAAAGACCAAACAATCCACCAACGTTTAATTCAAATCTGTAGCCACAACAAAGGAAAAGCAAGGCATCATAGGAGATCATAGTTGAACACTTGGCAATAGTAATAAGTCAAAGGATTGAGGGTTTGACAATTGAAACCAATGAAACGTTTGAAAAACCTGAAAATATGATTGATCAATTAGCTAACGTATTTTATTCTCGTGTGTCAGGTAGACTGCAAAGTGATAGTAAGAAGAACCCTAGTGAGGAACCATGGCAATCACATTGAGGAGTGGAAAAGAATTACAGGAGGAGCCGGTTCAACCAAAGGATAGAAAATATGATCAAGAGGTCAAGAAAGAGTTTAAATAGCTAGAATCTACAACCAAGAAGACCAAAGTACTGGATTCTAATAGGGAAGTACTTTACATTTGAGTGAATATAAACCCCCTGTTCCTTTTCTTAGTTGTATTTTACATGCAAAGATAAAATTTAAAAAATTTTTGAAAATTTTTAAAAAATTATACATTAATATTCTTCTTTTGGATATCATTAGACAGACGCCAAGTTACTAGGGATTCCTCAAGGATGTGATCAATAAGAAAAAAAAGTTGGATAAAGTTTCAAAGGTCAAGCTCATAGAAGAGTGCTCTGTAGTCTTACAAAGGAAGCTGCCACCGAAGCTCAAGGATCTAGGGAGTTTTTCTATCCCTTGCAAAATTGACTCTTTTGATTTTTTTGATGTTTTATGTGATCTAGGTGCTAGTGTCAATCTCATGTCATACTCTATGCTCTTGAATTTTGGATTAAAGGAATGCTGACCTACAAATATTTCATTACAATTAGCTGATAGGAGTGTCAAGTATCCGAGAGGTATTATTGATGATATTTTGCTTAAAGTTGATAAATTCATTTTTCTTGTTGACTTTGTTGTTTTTTAAGTGGATAATGATGAGGGCACTTCTTAGATTCTAGGCCAACCTTTCCTTACCACTACATGAACACTGATTGATGTTTCTTGTGGAAAATTGATTTTGAGATTGAATGATGAAAAAATTGAATTTAATGTTTTCCATCACATTAAAAATTTTGATAAATAAGAAGTTTTTAAAGTTGATTGCATTGAGAGGATTGCTGAACATAATTTGAATGTCTTTTATTCAAAAGATCCTCTTGAAAATTATATTGTTAGCTCGTTGCATGTGAAGCATGATTTTCTAAATAGAGAATATGTTGATGCATGTGCTGCTTTGGATGCAAATTTAGGTACTTTTCTTACAAGATATGAGAGCTTGCAAGAATCTTTGGGTGTTGAGGAAAGTCTCAAATCGAACCAATCCATGATGAGTCAAAAAAAAAATCTGTCAATTTCATTCAAGATTGAAGTTTATGTTAGGCAAGTTGAACTCTAGCTGGACCAGACCGATCCATAAGCCAGGGTGAAGCAAGGAGATTTTGTCTAGCCAAAGACAATAAAGAAAGGTGTTTATTGGGATGCAATCCAATATTTTTATGATTTTCTTTAATATTTGTTTTTGTTGATTTAGTTTAGGTTTAAGTTTTTATGGTATTTTATAGGTGAATAAGAAACCTTTCGCACGAGAGGAAGAAAGTCATTGATAGGGGAGTTTTTTGTTTTCTTTATTATTATTTTATTTATTTTCCATATTAAAAACAATGCTTAGTTTAGGTGTGGGAGCAACATATATATATGGGCTGAATTTATTTATTTTTTTAAATTGAGGAATTTGAGTACTGAATTTTTGTTTGGTTCTCAAGAGCTTGTATTGAATTTTTACCATACCAACTAAATTTTTTTGAGTTTTCTAGTTCTCGTGTGTTATTTGTTTTGAATTGGATTTCATGAAAAGTAATTGGTATTAGTGGTTATTCAGTAAATGATTAGTTATTCATTTTTTTATAATTAATTTAAAAGATAGACATACAAAATTCGATACAAAAATTTACCCTAGCAAGAAATTCAACCCTAAAGAACAACTCTTTGTGCTCTTATTTTTCTTGATTGAGCGTATATCACACGTGGGTTGATCAATCTAGAACTTGCTTTGTTATATATTTTGAAACCATATTCTTGATTTTCATCTATCAAAATGATTAAAATATCTAAATTTACACATTTTTTACTTTCAAAAAATATCATCTCTAACATTTTATACCCCTTAGTCAACCCATTTGAGACTAGACCTTTTATTTCTTGAATTACCCACATAGTTTTACCACGTGACCTATATTTTTTTTTCCTAGAGTCTGAACCCACATTTACTAATGTATTTATTGTTGATAGCATGACATTATATTTTTAGGTATTATGTTCTTTTTATATATGATCAAGTTTATATATGTTTTTAAACATTGTCATGTCGATGTATTTCCAAAAAAGAAAAAAAAAACCAGCCAAAAAAAAGTTCAGAAAAAAATAAAAGAAGTGCAGGTCAAAAAAAGGAAAAAAAAAATTTTGTCATTCTTAGATATTGTTTACTGTTACAGTGGAGTTCTATTTCATACACTTTGTTTTAGAGGAGTGATACATTACATAGTTGGAGATTATGTGATTTTCATATTTTGGGATGAGAAATTGAGAAAGTTATTATTTTCTTTGCCTTGATGTAAAGAATGTCACGTCTTGATACTTGGGTATTTTTTTAGTGAATTATTTGAACCCTACAATTTTATCTATTATCGTACCCCTTACCTTAATTTCGTTACAATCAAATAAAAGACCTTTTGATTGATGCATGGATTTCATATTTGATTGGTAGAGATTTGATATATTAGTAAACTCATGGTAATGTCATCTCATTGGTTTATTTGAGTGATATCTTTTTCATCTTTCTCTTTGTATTGAGTGATTTCGATGAGCCTATAAGGGATGAAATGGTTTTTCTAGTGCTAAATGCTGTGAAATATTGATTATCTTGATTGTAATTCTGATTTGAGCTTGTCACATATATGGTTAGGAACTTTGGAGGTACAATTGGTTTTGGAGAAATTCTTTTCTTGCTTGAGGATAAGTAAATATTCAAATGTGAAGGTATTTAATAGCAATATTTTTATACATTTGAATTATATTTTTTTCAACATTTATTTATGAATTTTAGGACTATTTTAAACTAAATTTTATGATATTATACGAAT
This sequence comes from Dillenia turbinata, assembly GCA_037126225.1. Classification (NCBI taxonomy): domain Eukaryota; kingdom Viridiplantae; phylum Streptophyta; class Magnoliopsida; order Dilleniales; family Dilleniaceae; genus Dillenia; species Dillenia turbinata. Next base: position 2,960,992 of record JBAMMX010000012.1, read on the forward strand.
TTAATTTTGTGGTTAATGATTTAGAAAACTTTAAACTTACTTTATAAAATTAGATTGGATAAGTAGCTGGCAGTATTTTGGACATAATTTTCTACACCAACGTCCGATTGAGATGATTCTTGCAACATTGGAAAGAAGGCATTGAACCCTATAAGTCTTGAGAAAAGCCAAAAGCTGATTCAGGCATGAGCATATCTAAAAATTGGGCCAAAATTATTATAGTGCTGGAAGTCAAGTTTCTATTAAAAAAGGAAACTAAGTGCGGAAAAGTTAGAAATTGAGTTGTTAATACTTTCAAAATTTATTCTAGGATCAAAGTAACAAGGAAGTTTCTAAATTTATGGGGAAGGAAGAGATTCTTAGCATCTTAATAGTAGTAGGTTTTCAATTCAAAGCCAAGCATCAAGTTTGAAAAGTTTTCTAGAGTTGTAGTTCTCTATATATAGCATTGCTAGAGCAGCTGTGGGACTCACTCTTCATTCACACCTCCATTATTTTCTCTCATTCCTCTACTAATTACAAACCCTAGCAACCACCTCCTCATATCTTCCACATCCATGCTTGTGAAAACAAGGGTTGTAATGTTTTATTTATTTTTGTAGGTTTTTTTTTAATGTGTAACTAATTTCTTTTGTTCTTAAGACTCGATGAATTCTATTTTTAATTAATTACATGAGTTGATTTATTTCCTTCCTTTAAGTTTCATTGACATGATTATTATTCGATGAGATTTTATTATTGAACTTAATGCTTCAAAATGTTTAGCCCTATATTTTGCATGATTTGAAATCGAGTGCATACATAACCCATATAATTGCATAAAATTAATCCAAACAATAAAATCCATATAAGATTATGAGTATGACCATTGGATTAATTTCATGTGTGAGGTTTTAAGGGAAACTTTTACTTATAGATTTTTACAAAACTTAATACAATCTAATTAATCAAAATTGTATCACCATTGGGTTTTAGTAGTTACATTAGGGATTCATTGCATGACCATTGAGTAAATCTAATCTAGGAAAATATATCATCATCAGCAATAAATCATTAGCGAATAAAATTAGGGATTTGAAAAGATTCGATTATGTTAGAAATTGAAATAGATGAAATCGATTCCTAGGATTTTCATCATATTAAAGTTTTTTATCATGTAGGATTTTCATATTTTGATTTTATTTTTATTTTCTGTATCATCATAACTTTGATTCAAATTGTCCAATTTAGATTAGGTTTATTCATATTTGGTTGTATGACATATTCTTGTGGGAATGATACTTATTTCGCACTATACACAACACTAGAATAGAGTATATTTACCCGAAATCATGACATAAAAATCGTGTATCTCAATAGGATTCAAGTTTGATTCCAATACTATTTCTCCAATCTTAACTTCACAACCCTTATATACTGAACTTCTCACTAACTGTTCACCTAATGGAGTTTGTACAAGCAACTCATTCTCAAAATGAGGCAATTCCCTACTGGCATGCCGAGAAAATACAGTACTAACAAAGGATCTATCAACACTAGTATCAATTAATATATATGCATTTGATCGAAGAGAGTCATCATACCTATTCAAAAGAAATCCCTCCAAGATTAGATTCTCAATCATGGCATGGTTAGACTAATATGCATCACTCTAATCCTAGATGTTTTTCTTTTAAACATTCTAAAACTATTTTCATAAAATATTTCCTGCATTATAACTCTACTCTTTCCATAACCGTTGGTATCGGTTACTAATGTTAGAGACTCCGTATTTGTATTACTAGATTCCATTTCCCATTTGAACCTAATACAATATATTAATTCATCAATTTCCCTTCATGGAATCTCAAAGGTCCAAAACATATAAATATCATCATGCAATATATTTGGTGTCATTGCTAAAGAATTTAAGTTCTAGGCATATATCAATCTTCCCTATGCACAATCACCATATTATATCATATTCCAAGATTTTTTGCATGCTATTTGACAATATTAACTTTGAAAATTTAGATTTTAAATCCATTACCTGTAATAACATCAGGATTGGTCTGAGCATCCTCCATAATCATTACATATATTTTTAGTTTGTACACGTATCTGAGGTCGGGAAGGATTCTGGGTCACTGTATTGCTCCCTGTCCCTGTCTTGGGAGTGATAATAGAGGAAGGAGTAAGAGCATTCTCATGATTTCCTCTAGGAGTACCCATCCTAGCTTGCAAAGTTTGGCTCCTTTGTCCTTCATTACCTAGCTCAGGGCAATTCCTTTTAAAATGATTAATCTTTCCCTAATGGAAACATGTTTGAGGCTCAAGACAAACTCCAGTATGTACGTTTTTACAATTTTGGCATTGGTCATGATTACCCATGAAGGACCTTGCACTAGAAGTGGCACTAGCAGGGAAAACACCTACTTTTGGGTAGGACTGGCTTATTAGTGAAGCAATTGAGCTAACAACACAGGTGTTACCTTGAGAAGTCACACTATGACTTCTCTTGGATGATTGAGCAGGGTTATTTCCAAACTTCCTATTCTTTCCAAAGTTTTCTTGGATCCGACCCTTCTCTTAAGCCATTTTCTCAACCCTTAAAACTATATGTAGCACATCTTTGAAGTTATGGGCATCAATGACCATCATTTTCTCTTGAATATTTAGGTTCAACCTCTCCTCAAACTTGGAATAGAGGTATTTCCCCGTGGCTACCATTTTTGGCACATACATTGAAAGCTCCCTCAGCTCCATTTCATATTCAGTTATAGACTTATTTCCTTACTGGAGGTAGAAGAACTCCTTCTGCTTCTGATCTCTGTAAAAACGAGTGTAGTACTTTTCATTGAATTCTCTTAGGAATTCACTCCAAGTTATACGAATAGAGGAACGTTTCTTTAGATTTTCCCACCAAGTCTGTGCTCCTACATCGAGCAATCTAACAACTACTTTCAACTTATTTTCATTATCGAATCTCATATCTTGCATGGTTTTCAAGACCCGATTAATCTAATTCTTAGCTACTGTAGCATCGCTTACCCGAGTAAAGGTTTCACAACCCAACTGCCAAGGTTCTTTGATCAGTTTAGATAAGGTAGCGGTGGAGCGAGTAGTGGATAAAACAACAGGCATAGAGGGTGTAGCCATTGCCAGACGTGTAGAAGTGTTTGTAGGGTTTGGTGGTGTTAGAGGTGGTGCTAGGGTTTTTGGTTTATTTTACTAGTAGAAACTAACTCTATATTCACTCCACGACTTCTTATATTCTTAGAAGACTGCGATGGGAGGAGGAGGAATCTCTAATGGTTCAGGTGGTATAGAAGCACTAGGGGTAGACATTGGCATAGGAGCACGAGAAGAAGAGGTAGCTTCAAGCTCGGAAGGGTGGGAAGTAACTCCCCTCGTGCATCTCCTAGGTGCCATCAACTAGAAAAGAAGACATGATTTAGTTCACAGAAATGAATTAACCTATGCAAACCAAACTTATCCTATACAAAACTCGCCTATCCTAGGATCCAAAGGAGGCTCAGAAATACATTAATAAAATTGGCAAAAACCTAAGCTCACCAATGCACTTGTCACCAACCTAGGCTCATCAACACAATTGTCACCAACCTAGGCTCACCAATACTATAGTCACCAACCCAAACTCTGATACCAATAAAATTGTCACGCCCCAATCCTCAGACCCAAGGATATGACAATTGTCGTGTTTCCACGAACTACATGTAACCCCAGGAATGCACTCCGAGACTCCACAAGGCTAATCTATCATCGCCACAATCTCAATTCCTAACCGATTCTCTATAATCATAAATCATGCTCCAAAAGGTCTTCTTTGAAATGAGATAAGTAGAATCCCAATAATTTTTAAACAAAAGTGTTCATTCAACATAAGAAAGTTTATATATATATATATATATAATCATGATAGTTCTACAATAAAGTTACAAAGTTTAACTTCCATTAACCTCTCCCATGGATCCATCTAAAAGATATGTAAACCAAAACGGAGCTACCTCACTCGAAGTAAATGGTTCTGATAGAGGTGGATTTTCACAAGACGTAAAAGAAGTCTTCTGACTGCACTTACTAGCTATAAGCCTAAAAATATAAGAGAAAAGATAGGGAGAGCACAATTGTATTTGGTGAGTGGAAAATCTATATACATGCCATTTATGTCGTAAATCCATTATCAACAAATTCCATTTCATCATTTCAAAAGTATTCACAAGTTCACAAAAGTATTTGTGAAGTATGGATCAAAATAAAAATATTTCTCTTTGTATCAAATGAGCTGCAGTTCATTCAAAATCATGGGACTATCGAAAATATACATTCCAATCCAAGACCTTAACCGGGATAAAAAATTGGATCCACTAAGGGTTTTTATTCATTCATTTATCTAAAAAATATCCCGTCTTTGGTGTTGGCTTAGACACACCATTGGTAACTTATGGTTGCTCAACCAAAACCTTGGGTACATGAACTCCCTGCATCACACTAACCCAATCAAATTTCTAATTCCACTCATGCTGCTCTTTCTTTTGCCGATCATGAGTGAACAACAAACCACAGCAGCTGCGTATTCAATCAGTCATCGTAAAACATATTTTTTATTTCCATTTAAATTCTAAAGCCATTTCGCAAACCAAATTCCTCTTTGTCTCAAATAAACGTCAATAAACCATATTACGTAAATCATGTAACATTAACATGTTGAATTCACATTTCTAGCCTCATCGTTTCAAGAGAACATATTGTACTCAAACTAAATTATAAAACCATTTTTAAAAATAGATTTCAAAACATATAAAATCATTTCTCATTAAACAAGACATAAATACCGCACTCACAGTTTGGGGAGTATATTCACTCCCACTATTCCAAAATCTCAGCTCTATCCTTGATTGAAGAACCTTCGCCTAAATGTTATATAAATCACAATATTGAAGTAAGGTTAAACATTTATTCACTGAAAACATGAAGTTAAATACATGATATGCAAATGTGACTCTATTAACTTGCATCTATTAACTCAACACTTATTTCCATTCCAAATTCTACAAATTCAACCAATATTACAAATTCCCAATGCCTATACCTCTTAGAAGAACGATTTTATCTCAAACTAAAACTCCTAGATGGCAGAAATTCCAATTTTTACTAAAAAATAAGACATAAAATAACAATATTTTATGTTTATTACTTAGGTCTATTCTAATCACACAAAAATATTTAAGTCCACAATGTGTTCACCCTAACTACAAAACTCCAATGTATGCTGTCACAGGAAAATAGTCATAACTTTTGCTACATAAATCCAATTTATTTGATTCAAATCTAAAATTAAAGATAACACTTAAATCTACAAATTTTGTATTTAGAGCTTAGCTAATTCAGCCTAGAAGGCGTCATAAAGTTCAAATAAATTTCTCAGTCAAAACAGAACAAAAATAGAGGATTCCTCTATAGAATGCACCACTTTGAAAAATCATTAAAATTCAATTCTTATCGAAATCTTTCGAATCATATGTCATTTTCAAGGTATGGAAATCTAGTTGCATAAGAAGAAATCTCACTCAAATTTCCTTTGTGTAGAAGAAATTATGACTAAAATATCACAACATGTATAAACCGCCTAACTTGCAGAAAATAATCAAAGGTTTCTCCTATTCCAACATTTCCAATACTCATGTAAGTTCAGACCATTAAGCATGCTATTCATGATAAATAAGACCCTAAATCATGAATTTAAAACTTACCTTGCACTTGCTTCAAGAGACTCCCAAGTATCCAAACAAAATCACCTCCAAAATGTATGCTTCATGACCAATCTTGATGAAAACCCAAGCTTCCCTTTCCATTCAGCTCTTGGGTTGTTAGAAAAAATTAAAATTAGTTCCAGAAAGCTTTGAAAATTCAAGATGTTGTTGTGCAAATTGTTTTGGATGATTTGAATCATGTGAAAAAAGGTAAAGAAGTGTAAAGGAAGAAGAAAATTCCAAAAATTTTCCCTTCTCTCTCTCTTCCTCTCTTTTTCTCTCTTGGATCTTCACTCAAGTAGTTTCAAGAATAATGTTACCTTTCTCCCTTTCTCTTTCTCTCTCTTCTCCTCTCTCCTTTTCTTAGCCACACATTCACACCACTTCTTACTTTGTCTTAAATCACACTAGCTCTCACTCCACTTGCCTTAAATGCTACCCTTTAATGTCCGTTTGACTTTTCTACCTCTAATTCACAAAAGAAAAGAAAACAAAACAAAAAGAAAATGGAGCACAACATGGGCATGCTTGTAAAATTGTGTTGGACATGCCTGTGAACTAACTTAAGTGTTGGACATACCATTGGGCTTTAACTCAAGTGTTGGGCTTGTTAGTGGATTTTATTTCTAGTGTTTGCCTCCATAAATTGAACTCAAGTGTGGGACATTAGAAATTTGGGCTCAAAAGTGGGTTCATATAATTGGACTCAAGATTTTAGGCTTCACCACAAATTCAAATCAAGCCCAAATTAAATTTGTTAACTTATCAAATTTTATGATTTAAATTACACTATCAAAATTCATCCTATAGCATACAAGTCATTTATACAACTAGACATTGGTTTTCGGTTTTACAACATGTGTTTCCTATCAATCGATTTGTTACTTTCTTTTCTAACCGGTTTCTTTCAATTTCACCAACCCAATTAGTTAAATTTATCAATTATTTTTGGTCATTTAATCAAATCAATTATTGAATATTAAAAAGTTGTATCATGTAAATGTCCTTAAAATCTCTACAGAGAAGATACTAACCCATGCTTTTGGTCCATTTGTGGCACTAATTTGTTAACTTGACTAATTTATTTGAATGATAAGATCCCTTACTCTTTTCTATCATAATGTAAATTGTTTTGACCATCAAACTTGTTGAATATGAATACTAAGGAAGATCAACACCCAACTCCTCACCACACCTCTCTGGAGGTAACCATCACTCTATAGTCCATTCTTAAGATTTCAATTAGACGATAGGCTGGATCCTAAAGATCCTCAAGGATTTTAACATTGTTGGCAAAATGTACTTTGTTAATAAGCAAATGAAGGACAAAAATACGTATATGATGAGCATAACAAATTATATCAATGAAAGATTAGTTTGGAAGATATTCGGATGAGTTAGAAATGATCTAAGACATGTTTATGAAACTCAGACCTAGTGTAATTGATGCACACTAAAGCACACTTAACCACAAGTCAACTCATTAAGTTTAGGAATGCCTTCAACTTTAGATAGAATGCTAGGTTGGTCGACTCATGAACGAACATCACTCAACTCAGCATGCACCATAGTCTAACTAAACAAAGACGGTAAGCTATTCAAGTAGACTCACCCCAAAGCACCAAATAACTTACTCATTCTATAAAGCAGTAGAACATAAATTCAAAGTTGTAATGTTTGAATATTTAAAATACTAACAGTTAAAATAAAGAATAGGACACTTCATATGCAGGTCAAGTCGACATGCTAAAGATCATAAGTTGACTAACACTTTCGACACTTAGAAACTATAGTGAAAAATAAATTGAGATACGTACAAGGTCATAGAGCACATGGTACTAGAATATGTCATGAGTCATAGCACATGCCATGCACTATGCCAAGTTGATTCACATGTTACCCCTAATCAACTTACAATTTAAGGACTTAGAAAATTCATGAGCCATGACATGAGCCACAATATACCACGACACAGACATGGCATGAGCCACAACATGCCATGACACACAGCTATGGCACAGATCATGACACAGGGAATAGACCCAATGTCACACAAGGCCAAATTGACATGCCAAGTTGACACACCAAACATGTTGTGTTGACACAATATGTCATAGAACATGGGCATAAGGCGACTTGCTCTATACCTCAAGTCAACTCACATATCAAGGACTTAGAAAATTCTAAGTGAGTATAAAATTGTGTCGATAATAGAAGGATGGCTAATACGCGACTTTGATATCACGATTTGGGATAAGTATATCCTAGTCGAGTGTCGTGTGTAATGCGAGTAAATGTCATTCTTATGGGAATATTTTGTATTATAAACTATAAATTTGTCATGCCATGACCCTCAAGTCGAGCACGCGACAACCGCCACGATACCCGACATACGGATAAAACCTCCCTGTATACAGAGATACCACAAGGCTATCATCATCACCTGTGCAAGCCTGTTTAAGACCTATTTCCCTCAAATATATAATTTCCCAAGTAAACACATATAAAATGAAACGCGTTAACTCAGTGCATAATATACAACACATTTGAGAGTTTCAAACTATATTATGACATATATTATTACAGTCATCCCATAAATATACAATGGTCATTCTATAGACCTCAAATATACATATTCATCCAACTGCATCACGAAAGTGTGGATAGGACCATACCCAAAGTCCGACATCTCCAAATGAATACCAAGTGGTGTTGAATGTCCCACGACACGTCTCCCAGTCAATCTATCTCTGAAATCATGAAAAGTGAGGGGTGAGTATTTATGGAAAAAAATACTCAGTGAGTGAGGGGATCAACTTTATGTTATCAATCGCAGGGGTGAACACGGAGTGTCAAAGCACAGTTTGAAACTTAATATCATTACAAAACAAGCATGGCATTTCCATGAAACATGTGATCATATATCATGCAATCATAATATCAATATGTATCCATTAATATTTCGAAATCAATTAGAGTTTGCCAATAAAATATTCCCCAGCAATGGTCTACCGTGACCAATAACAGATGCATTGGGGGGTTTTCGTATTCAAGTATATGTAAAATATGTAACTCTCTACCCCAACGTTGGCCATGGATTTCACCAAGTGCTGGATAATAGCAAAGCACATTCCCTCCCCTTGAGGGTACAAAATGGCTAGTCCATGTCTACATGCACGTATATAATTAATCATATATAGAATATGTTCGGAGCTAGATAGTGGTGTAACACACGTCCTCCCAAATATGGTTCATCCGACTGCAACTATACACATGACATTTGGGGGATACCTCCTACAGAAACGTATCCGGACACAATGGGTGCCTCTGCCAAAGCCCTTCGTAGCTACGGTAGTTCATCAAGGGCATTAATATCACAAGTAACCATCCGACACACATATTTCATCAATTCATTTCAAATCACGTGCCAATACCATAGAAGCATATAAATCACATCAGGTTTTCAAAGAATGGCACAATATCATTTCACATAAATCATGGATGCATATCATATAAATCAAACATTTAAGACACTCCAATGATCACAACGAAAACATTTATAAAACATAGTTCAAATATCACATTTATAAGGTATGCAAATTGAAAAGCAGTAAAACATGAAGTTTTTATCAATCAATAACATAGTGTCTCAGTCCCACTCATAGTATAAGGGAGGGTATGTCACTCCCTCAATGCACCATAGTACATAGAAATGTGCTCCCCTCGTTCAATCGTGACACTACAATGGCAATACATAATATATGTTATAAAATTGAAGACTATTAGGTTAACTTGTATTTTACTTAATTCTTCATCTAAGATCAAGTCTAGGGCATCCTAGTTGGACACCTAATGTAGACATATGCTGTCCCCTTCTTCACACCAACACACCAAATGCTCTATTTCCAAAACTACATAATGCAGTCCGCAAATATACATTATATATCACATACATTGGTAATTTTAAAACCCTACATGGTCTTAAGTAAATCATTGCTCTTGAACTAACATTCTTAGATTTTATAACCTTAGGTTTTCATTTAAAGCTAACCATAAAACAACTGAATTCTACTTCAATTACACTTATTCCAAGTGATCTTGACTACATAATTTCTACTCTGCGCAGTTATGGGAAACTGGCTGTAACTTTCACCACACATATCCAAATCACACTATTCTTATCTCAATTTAAAGATAAGACATAGATCTACAAATTTCATAACTAGGGCTTAGGTTGGTTCAGACTAGAAGACACCTCAAAATTGAGACAAATTCCACAGCAGAAATAGGGCAAAACAGAGTATTTTTCTACAGAACATCTAATTTTGAAAAATTACTAAAAATTTAATTTTCTTTGGATTCCAACGAATCATATCTCATTTTCAAACTATGGAAGTATAGTTTCACATGCAGAAAGCCTCACTTAATTTGCATTTGTGTAGAAAAAGTTAGGATAAAAAGATTACAACTAGTTCAGACTTTCCTGTTTTGCAAAAAAATCTTTAGTTTCTATGTTTAAAGCAACCATTCATTCCTCCAATTCTTGGCCAAACACAAACAACTTTCTGCACATCTTTAATCCTCATTTCAATCAACACACACACACATATTTTCATAAACATTGCATTAAAATTCAACACACAACATTACATAGAATGTATTCCATTTTCGGCCAAACACCAATCCCATTTTTTTGCACACATTACCTTGTGCTCTACCTAGATTCTAGGTTACCAAATCATGCCAAACATTATGCTATGCTTGCAGAAACTTTCCAGCAAGGTTTGATATACATACCTCTTTCAAATCCATGGTTTTTCCTTGCTCCAAACTCACAGTTGCTTGCTGTAAAGTCTGCACAACCACAACCTAAGTGCAGTCCACCATTCTTGCTCTTCCAAGCTTGATTTTCGTTTCTTCCTTTGCTCAAGCTCACGGCCACTATAGAGACATCAAATTAAACATCTCCTCTTGACTCCAAAATAAGATTTGATACACTAGAGAGTGAGAGAAAAAAAATTCAGATTTCCTTCTCACATAAAGCTCTCGGTTCTCTTGAATTTCCTCAAGCAAATTACTTCCTTTTGCTTAGATTTTTGGATATATGGTACTAGTGTTTGTGAGGAATAGATTGATGAAATAAAATTGAAGTGGTGTTATTAGAAAATTTGGAGATTCTCACCTTCAAGCTCTTGGTTATGGAGGAAACAACAATGGAGGACTTTCTTGCTTTGGCTATTTACTCTCGGTCTAGAGGAGAAGAATGAAGGGGTTAGAACAGGTTCACACACTAAGGATAAAGAAGCCTTGTGTCATGCTATGTTACTGGAGTCATTCAATCCAAGCCCATGATTATTTCCCTAGCTTTTTCCTATACCATTGGATTACTTTGTTCAAGCAACATTTCACTCTCTCTCTTATGGTTCTTGCTCTCTTCACACACACAAACCCACTTAAACCCACTTTCTCACACTAACATCTCATTCTTGCATTAATTACTTGTCTCCCACTAAAACCAATCCAAAGGTTCAAGTTAATCCTCTTTTCTTCAAGTAATTGTGCACCCTTGGATTACACCTCAACAAGACAAAGTTTTCCTCTCTTTCCTCATGCATTAAGCCACCTTATCTCCTTCTTCCTCAACAAATTCAGCCAGCATATGATCCATTATCACAACTCCTTCATTTTTCATGGTTTGGGAGAGAAAACATTGTGAATTTGCACCATTTTTCTCCCTTGATCAATTTGGGACCCATTTTCCACCATTGGATCACTAATAAGCATTTTTCCCTCACATTTCTAATCTAATGGCTACAATTAAATTATCAACTAATCTAAAGGTCCTAACCATCCATTTTTACCACAAATCTAGTTGGTTGTCAAATTTCCCCAAGTCCTTATTAATTGTAGATAAGTCCCTTGACTTATGAAAATTCAATTTTGAACCCTAAAATTTTTATATTTTCACATTAGCCCCAAGACCTTGTATTAGGCTTAATTTAATTTATTCCATATCAAAACGTGGTCGTTTAGCCTTACCAAATCTCATTATCGTCCGATTTGGGGTTTTCGGGCGATTTTTCAAAAATCTGTGATTTGGCTCTACGAAGCAAGATTACCCTAATTTGAGATTTTTATACACTCTAGAGTCATTTTCATTACTCTTGGAGCATCGGTGGTCATTTTGAAAATTTTTAATTTTCGGCGATTTACACTACAAAATTAAAGCAATACAGGGACGGAAAAAAACCATCTGTAAAGTCTAAAAAACCATTGAAAAAACCTTCTCCAATGGATGAGATTTCAGTTGGCTATACACCAATCGGGATAGGTCTATACCGACAGTTGTGGTAACCATTGGAGCATGTCTTGATCTATACTGACAGTTAGAAAACCATTGGTAAAAGTTACAAACTTTTATTGTTGGTTATACAAGTGTTAAGAAATGTTACATTTTGTATCGTTGGTTAACATATGTTAGTATAAATTATTGTCTTGTATCGTCGGTTGCTATGTGTTACTATAAGTTACTATCATATACTGTCGGTTACCAAATATGTTGCTATAAGTTATTGTTTTGTATCGTCGGTTACCATATGTTACTATAAGTTACTATTTTGTAGTGTCAGTTATCAAATATGTTACTATAAATTATTGTTTTGTATTGTCGATTATCATATGTTAATATAAGTTACTATCTTATATCGTCGGTTACCAAATATGTTAGTATAAGTTATTGTCTTGTATCGTCAGTTATCATATGTTACTATAAGTTACTGTCTTGTATAGTTGGTTACCAAATATGCTACTATAAGTTATGTCTTGTATTGTTGGTTACCATATGTTACTATAAGTTACTTTCTTGTATCGTCAGTTACCAAATATGTTACTATAAGTTATTGTTTTGTATCATCGGTTACCATATACATTACTATAAATTACTATATTATATCATCAGTTACCACATATGTTACTATAAGTTATTATTTTGTATTATCGGTTACTACAAAAGTTAAAAAAATGAAGTGTCTCTTATTGTCAGTTAGACAACTGTTAGAAAATACTATCTTGTATCGTCGAGTAAACAACTATTAAAGAAAAGTTACTTTTATTGTCGATTAGTAGGTAAAGTTACCATCTTATATTGTGGGTTATCACAAATCTATCTTGTATGTTTTGTGTCATTGGTTACATATGTTAGTATAAGTTACTATCTTGTCTTGTATCGTCAACTATCACAGGTGTTAGGAAAATATAGTGAGAAAATATGTTAAGAAAATATATGAAAATATATGTCTTTTATTGTCGATTACACAAATATGTAATCCATAGTCATTTGTTTATTATAATACCAAGTTTACCATCAACATATCTTTCTCCACCCTTACAAATGTTACATTACAACTCAAGATAACAACCAAAGATGAAAATGTTACATTACAACTCAAGTTAACAACCAAAGATAAACTTAATGCAAAATAGTAATAATATTAATGACAAAGAAAAAAATACATACAAATACATTAGTAACATCTCGGATGGTTAGACTTCTTTAGATCCACCTGAATTTTCATCTGAACAAAGTGATGAAACGATGAGCTTAAACATTACAAGAGAATTTCAGTAACCTTGAGTAAGAGTTTTGGATAGGTATGGATGTCGAAAGTATAATATATATTTTGGTTGAGTGAGAGTTTTTGTTGATTATGGATTATGGATTATGGGAAATGAGAGATAAGGTTATATGTTTTGATGGATTTTGAAAGCTTTGAGAGGATGAGAAGATAATGGATTTTGAGACCTTTGATCGGAGAAAAAGATAGCTTTCGAGGGAATGAGAAGCAATGAGAAAGAGAGCTTTCGAGGAAATGAGAAGTAATGACCGTCATATTTTCATAACCAATTTCAAAACCCGCCCATTTTTAAAATTTTGTCTCCCGCCCTACACTTTCAATTTTACATGTTAATTCCCGCCTATATTTTTAGTTTTAGATTGTTAAAAACTCACTACATGCCATGAAAGTAATCCAAAATTGATTCATTTTCTGCCATGTTGTCAATCCAAATTGGACCAATTACATCCGACGGCTGGGTTGGGCTAACTCTAAAATATAATATCCAATTGATCTAATGGTTAATTACAACTTATTTGTTTATATGTTTTAAGAAATGGAAGATGAGAGTTAAAAAATGTAGCAGGAAAAAAAAAGGAGAGAGAGTTAAAAAAAAAAGAATAAAGAAAGTTAAAAAAATATACGACATTAGGTAAAGAAGTATATAGGATGTGAATTTAGATGATCTTGTTCTTTATATATATATATATATATATATATATATCTCTCTCTCTCTTCCTCCGTCTCCCATTGTTACTCATAAAGTCATAACAATCACATACCTCATGATTTCACCGTCTCTCCCCCGGTTTCATCGCCTTCCATTATCACTTATTAAGTCATAACACAACTAGTTATCACTATTTACTACTACTATATTATACCCCAAGGTTCCACCCAGTCTCCCACGGCTCCACTGTCTCCTATTGTCACTCCTAAAATCATAATACAAACTTATTACTAATTACCACCAGTTACTGCCACACCATCTCTCTCATGCTTCCACCGTGTCCCACAAATTTCAAAACTCAAATTTTTTAAAAATTATCTCCTGCTTCTTTTAAAATTATCTCCCGTATTTTTAACACTTTTAAGTCTTTTAGTTTTTAGTTTTTAGTTACTCGCTCTTTTTAAAAACTCACCATATGCACGAAAACAATCCAATTAGTTCATTTTCTGAATTATCTCCCGCACTTTTTAAAATAAATTTTTGATAACGTTTTTTTTTGTAAAAAAAGAAAATAAAATGAAAAAAATGAACTATATGATGAATTTTCAATAAAATTAATATTATCAAAAATTTTGAATAAATTGAATTAGAAGCAAAATGAAAATTCATAAAAATAATATTATCAAAAAATAATAATTTTTTAATTTTAAGGTAATTTTTTTTATATATATTTAATTTTTATTTGTTAATACGAAATTAAGTTAAAAAAAACTAGTGTAGGAGAAAAAAAAAAAGAGAGAGATTTAAAAAAAATAATAAAGAAGATTGTAAAAAAAAAAAAAAAACCCATATTGTCTTCTACCACAGGGCTCCATAAGGTTTGGAGAGGCACTCGTGTGAGAGATGCTTGCACCCGTGAGGCTTGGACTTGTACCTGTTAGGCATGGATGCGTCCACGTGAGGAATGGCTGCACCCGCGTGAGGCATAGCTGAGTCCGTGAGGCTTGGACTTGCACCCACTAATGTACCACAACTTATCACTTACCACTACTTACCACTAACGTACCATAACTTACCACTAATTTACCACTAATTTATCACTACTTATTACTACTTACCATTAACTTACGACATGTTATAATTATTAATATTATTTATCATTTATTTATTAATTTATGTTAAATTAATATTAATATTTATAATTTTATTAAATTGTCATTTGAATTTTATTATTTCATTTAATATTTAAAGAGTATAGTAAGAAAAGAGAGAGAGTTAAAAAAATAAATAAAATTAAAAAAAGTTTATTTAAAAAAAAAAGAAAGCACATTGCAAATGTACTTTCTTAAAAGTGGGCTGCCCCCGCCCCCGCCTGTGCAGCACGGGGGCAGCTCTCTTTACTTCTTTAACTTTTTTTTGTGTTTTTTTTTCTTTTAGTTTTTCATTTTTTTCTTTTTACGATTGTTTTGTTTTTATTTTTTTAGGAAGTGGAAGTTACATTTTTTCTTTGATTTTTTTACTCTATATTTTTTTATATTTTTTTATTAGTTAATTTGTTTTTTTTTTCTTTTGTTCTTTTATATTACTATCACTATATATTACTACTACTATATATTATTACTAGTTATTACGTTTTTTTGTTCTTTTGTTATTTTAGAATATTAAAATATTAAAATATTAAAATATTAAAAATTAATTTTACAAAAAAAATATTACAAAAAATTACAAAACTGAGATGAAAAATATTACCAAAAGATAATAATTTTTTACTTTTAAGATAATTTTTTATTTATATATTTAATTTTTTATTTTAAATTAATATGTCACAGTGAAAATCGTGCTGAAAGAAACCAAGAAGATGAATAGATTTGCCTCAACTTAATTTAAACTTTAGATTATTTTAAAATTAAATTTTTATCATCAAAACCTAGTTTTGTGAGTTGTTAACGCCTTCATATCATACATTTATTACTATTTATCATCACTTGTTACCCTACATTATATTACCACTTATTGCCATGCATTATAGTTGTATTACCACTTATTACCGTGTATTATATTACCACTTGTTACCATTTGTTACCATACATTATATTATCACTTATTACAACTTATTACCATGAATTACATTACCACTTATTACGACTCATTACATACATTATAATCATATTACCACTTATTACGTCTTGTTAGTATATATTATAAATATTATAGCATATAAACATGTGTACGTCACTTTCACAAACAAATTTTTAAAACTCACGCCAATTTTTTTCTATTCATCCGCCTTTTTTTAGTATACATTTTTTCATTACCCGCTATTTTTTCATATTTTTGTTACTTATATTTTATTTAAGATTCACCCGCTTTTTTTATCATTATTCATCCGCCTTTTTTTTATTAGATACATTTTTTCATTACCCGCTATTTTTTTCATATTTTTGTCACTTACATTTTATTTGTAAGATTCACACTAGCTTTTTTTTTATTATTCACCCGCCTTTATTATTATATATTTTTTTCATTACTCTCTATTTTTATTATAAATTTTCACATTTATAATGTAATTTATTTTAATTTATTAATTTTATAAAACATTTTATTTTTTATTTTTATCAATTTTTATTTAATTTACTAATTTATTAAATTAAAATGACATTATAGATATAAATTTTATATTTCAAATGTATTATTTATTTTATATACATTATTTAATTTTACAGTATTATCAAGAACCATAATTTTATTGATTTTATAAAAATTTTTGAAAGAATATTAAAAATATATTAAAACTGATTGATTTTATATTCTTTTTTAATATTTTTAATGGCTTTTAAAATTTTATTTTATAGATATTTTTATATTTTAAAGAGCATTTTTTAATATTTTTATGTTATAGATGTTTTTTATGGAAATTTTTAATATTTGTTAATATTAAAAAAAAAATTTGATATATTTTTTTGAAATTTTGATATTTTTGATATTTCTTATTTTGTGAAATCGATTTATTAGATTGATGTGTTATCTCTACCTATAGTTTCACATTTACTGATGACAACTAATAACTGTTCTAATTCAACATCTTTCTTACAAAGCAGATGATATGGTTTAGCCATTAGTAAAGAAAACTCAATATAGAAATTTTTTCTAAACCGTCACTAAAATTACTATATTTACAAATGGTAAAATATATCGATCAATATAGATGAAAAACTTATACAAATGGTATTGTAAAGTAGACAATAAATAAGAGTTATATAGAGTTTATTTTCAAATTGTCTGATAACCGTTAGAATTAAACATCGTTTTTACAGTTTTTACAGATGATTTTACTACTTTACGGACAGTTGATAAATTTCTTATGAATAAAAATTTCATACCATCGAAAAATGTAAATATTTCTTAACAGTTTGGTCAAAAGCGTCTCTAAAGATCATAAAATAGAAATGATTTTTTGAAACTGTCCCTAAAACTCTGTCATCTTTATTGATCACAAATAATAATCGTTAGAATTAATTAAAAATTATAAAGACGGTATGTATAAGTAGACAATAAAAAGAGTCATATTGATATTATTTTCAAATCGTTCCTAAAACTCTACTATATTTACTGATCACAAATGATAAACGTCAGAATTAAACATAGTTTTTAAAGATATTACAATATATAGGTTAGCATAGATATAGAGGATATACAGACGGTATAGTTAAGTAGATTGTAAAGAAGAGTCATACAATGACTATTTTAAAACCATCTCTAAAACTTTCATATTTACCGACTACAAGTAATAACCGTGATAATTCAGCATCGCTTTTTACAAATGGTTGTGCTATCTTTACTAACGATTGTTAAACTTTTTCCAACGAATAATTTTATACCGTCGTAAAATTTTGCTTTAATTTTGTAGTGATCATGACTGTTTTCAAACCGTCCCTAACATTCTACCATATTTACTAACCACATATGATAAGCGATAGAATTGAATATAAGTTTTAAAGACTGTAAAATGAATAAGTTAGTATAGATATACAACTTATGTCTACGGTATGGTTAACTAGATAGTAAAGAAGAGTTATTTAGAGATATTTTTCAAACCGTCTCTAAAACTTTGTCATATTTACTAACCACGAATAATAATCGTCAATTTGAGTGAAACTTATGAAGACGATATACTTAAATAGTGAGTCAAAGTAATCATATTGAGACTGTTTTCAAACTGTTTCTAAAACTCTTCCTTATTTATTGACCACAAAAGATAAGCGTCTGAATTGAACATAACTTTTAAAGACTGTATAATATATGAGTTAGCATAAATGTAGAATTTATACAGACGGTATGGTTAGGTAGACAGTAAAAACGGTCATATACTGACTGTTTTCAAACCGTCCCTAAAAGTTTTATATTTACTGATCATAAATAATAACAACAAAAATTCAACATCGCTTTTTATAAACGGTTGTCCAACCTTTACTGACGATTGCTAAACTTTTCCTAACGAATAATATTATATCATCGTAAAATATATATATTTTCTAACGGTTTCGTCACAAGTGTTGCTATACGCCATAAAAAACGGTTGCTACATGTCACTGCCTATAAATATCACCGTCACCTAGTGTTAGCCAAAATTTTTCGGGAGCGGTTTTAACGAAAAAATTCCTTAGTGGATTTTTCTATATAAAATATGAGTAATATCATTCATAGAACGAAGAGGAATACAATAATGAACACACCGAAGTATCGATGTTACAAAACTACCCTATTTATGTTGGACAAATCAAAACATGAAAAATAGAATATTAAAATTTATGAAAATATTAAAGAATTGAATTCAATGAATAAAACAAACTCTAGAATGTCAACTTAATCTGTTTTAATCTTTTAGTTCGCCAAATCTTTTCAAATTCTTTAAATTTAATAATAAAAGAATTATTTTTGATGATGACAGATTTTTTCACAATTAGATTCACTCATAGTCATGTAATGAAACCTTAATTCGACTAACTAAAATCCATGATCATGCAATTTTGATTAAACTAAACTGTATTAAGTTCTGTAAGAAATCTATGTTCTAGGGTTTCCCTTAAAAATCCCTATATATAAAATTAATCCAATGGTTATACGTATAATCTCATATGAATTTTATTGTTTGGATTAATCTCATGCAATTATATTGATGTGTGCATTCAATTTCTATTCATCAAAACATAGGTACCTCTATGTTTGCAACATTAAGATCAACAATAAAATCTCATCAAACAATAATCATACCAATAAATCTTAAGAAAAAGAAATAAATTCAGTCCATGCTATTGATTAAAAAACAGAATCCATCGAGTGCTAAGAACAAAAGAAATTAACTAAACATATTAAGAAAAATAAAACCCTAAATCTGTGTGGATAAAGTCGTAGGAGAGGAATGAATGCTCCTAGTTGCCCTAGGAAGTGCAATATTTATTGGACTATAACTCTAAAAGAAATAGTAGTTTTGAGCTTTTAGAAAACTAGGGTTCTATGTTTGATTTGGAAGCTTACTATTATGTGTGATAAGGATCTCTTGTTTTTCCAAAACTTGGAAATTCCTTTTTCATGAATTAGGAGACTTTTGAATTATTTAGGAACTGAATCTTGAAATTCTCTCCTTAATATGCTCAAGTTTCCTTTTTCAGTATGGCATTGACTTTTCAATACCATAACAATAATTTCGGCCCAATTTTTGGATAAGATTCTGCTTGAATTTGCTTCTGCATTGTTCACAAGATTTGTAAGCTTTGAAGTCTAGTTCTAACCCAACAAGAGACACCTCAATTGGATATCAGAGTAGAAAATTATGCCCAAAATACAATTATGCAAGCTATATATTTAACCAACTCATTGGACACCAATGAACCTTTTCAATTAATTTCCAGCTCAAACAGATTTTAATAAAATTGTCATAACTTGAACTACAATGCTTAGATTGAGGTGATTCCAATTGTTACTTATAGTCAAGACATAGAATAATAACTTTTATGGTTATAACTTGGAAAAATTCCAATCACATATAAATACACAATTCAATTAAATTTATAGCCAAACTTCACAATATAACTTGAGCAGTCATAGTAAAATCAACATAAATTCTACCAGACATCTCTGATTAAGGTGATTCAAGGAGCATTTAAAGATAAGACATAAATCTATAACTTTTGTTGTTTAGAGTTTAACCTAATTCAACCTAAAGGATTGCTCAAAATTACAATAAATTTCAGAGATGAAACAGGAAAGAAATAGAGTATTTTTTTGTAGAAATCATACTAATTTTGAAATTTTTTCAAAAATTCAATTCTCAATGAAACTCCTTGATCATATGTCATTTTAAAGATATGGAAATATAGTTTCATTAGAAGGAAACTGTATTTAATTTGTAGTTATACAGAAAGAGTTATGAGCTAAATACTATAGCAAGGTCAATCTATCCAGACTATAAAATCTTGGTTTTTCCATATCTTAATGTTTTTTCCTTTTTCATTCTATTTTTATTCTAATACCACAACAATCTAAAAAACATATTATACATAATTATTAGGCATCGATTGAACATACAAATGCATGGTACTTTTCTTTCCAAATTTTAAAGTCCACTTCCCTCTTAGAACTTCAATCTCCTTGCTTCCTTAGTATTTTCATCTTGTTCTATAGATCTTCTATGCCTCTTTGTGCTTCCCAAAGGCTAGGAATTGCATGTATATGGATAGAAGTGGTTTATTTTAGGCTTAAATAATGATTTCAATAGAGTTTGGGTTGATTTTGTGTGAGAGAAACATGAGAGTCAGGATTAAGTTTCTTTTGGAATCAAAAGAGTGTGGCTTAAGCTCTCTCTCTCTCTTCCTCACATTCTCTTTCTCTCTCTCTACCTAAGTGGATTATGGGCCCCTCTACCTAAGCAAGCCTAGTGAGGTGTCAAGAAGGGAGGATGGTGAGTCATGCCTTGTGATGGTGTAACATATGTTTCTTATGGGTCCCATACCAAACCTTAATCGGTTCTCTTGTTGGCTTATTTCAACCATTCTCATTCATTGGTATATCTTGCTAGTTTATACTAATTTTAAAATATTTGACCAATAATTAAAATCACAAACATAAAAACCAAAACATATATTACACATATAAAACATTAACAAATTTTAACATAGTTCAATGCAAAGAAAATTAAATGTGTTCAAAATAAAAATATGAATAAAAATGCATGCTTTAATAATTTCTCAATATGGAACCTTACACCAGCTGACACATGATAGAAAGCGTATTGAGTATGATTCCCTAACTTGAAAGCCTTTTCAAAGAAACCTAAAAAATCTAATCAATGCATTCAACATTTAATGCTCCACTCTTGTGTCTCTTCTAATTCCCTAATTAACTTTACTCCTAATACCATAAAGACCATAGACAGACTACCAAGTGACCTTTCGGTAAATACCCAAGATGACTAAACAAGGTGCTCAGTTGTCCTCTCTCGATTGCTTGGCCATCCTCTCTTGGTTAACGTAGCTTAGTTGAACACTCTCAGCCATTGCTTGGTCATACTCTTGGTTAAACCTCTTGGCTACTACCAAGTGGCCTCCCATTAGGAAATGCATCCGTTGAGTAAATCAACATCATGATCATCCAAGATTTGAACCTTTCCTAATCTCAAGAGTATTCTCATGATCTCCAAGACAGCTAGAACCTTCCTTTAACCTCAAAGGATTCTAAATCCCCTTAAAGTCTTTGGATACAATACCAGTAATTTCGGAAGATCTCAGGCTGTCTCTCCACAGGGTAAGGTTTCTACGCCTCTCATCATGTAGACATGCATGCTATATATATTGAACAAAGGCAACCTAGCATGGACATTCTGGAAACACTTTTGACACCCTTCATATAGATATGATACAAAGATTACATAGATCTAATCTAAGACTCTCTCAGTCCTTCCTTTATTAATCTTTCTAATTTGAGTATCAAAGTTTTTCTGCCGGATCACCTCCAGCGGGTTTTTTGTAGGTCTCTCCATCCAAAGAATCCAGAGACATCGATATTAGATACCCCACTCGAGCTAGAAGAGCAGTTTACCTCTGGAGTCAAAACTGACTTCAATACCAAGAGCACCATAATCCCCTCTCAAGTACTTTATTTCTGTCAGAGATTTCCAAAGTTAACATTTCCAGGCTTGCTTATATTGCTTCATTCGTCTTCCTTGTTTGTCTAAGATTAAGAGCCCCCCCTTTTTCGATCTAGATTTTCCCGCAGGCTATAGTGTGGATTTTTCAATTGGAATCCTGCCGACCACAAACAAACTCCCTGCAATCTTTATCAATAGCATCACGCACCTGGATAAGGAGTTTAGTGGTTTGCATCCCAAGGATAGGAATCTAAACAATAGTTGATCTAGCCAATTCTATTCTCTCAGCCATGGATAAAGTGTTCGCTCCCCAGCCCGCCAGTCTTCCTTGGATTTTCTCCAGAAAAGATCTATATGTTTTGTTGGATAATTTCTTGTGGAATAAAGGCATTCGTAGCTATGATACTGAAGCATTTATGTTGGGATTCCTGCAAATTAGAAGATCATTCCTGTTAGTTCTGCACTAGTGTTAGGAGACACATATATTCAAGATTTTTGGAGATTAATTGATTGATTGACCATTCATAACAACTCTTAGGGAACTCCAACACATTTTGAATAAGCACCAAGGAAGCTTGAGCAAGCATAATAGATCATCAGCGAACAATAAATGGGCAATTGACTCCACTTGTTTTAATGGTTTTGAGAGGTCAACATTCTCCTTCAGCCACTTTGCTTTCTATCATGTAGGCCAATTTCTCAAGGTACAGAAAGAAGAGGTATGGAGATGATTTTATTTTTCAATCATTTAAATACTTGTTTCTATAAATGTTATCTTGGTGTTTAAATTCAATGTTCTGTTATCAAAGTAGTAGGAAAAATAATAATGGTATCGTTACTTTATCTAAAATGTTAAGAAAAGATGTGCTTCTCACCCATGATCGATATATTAAGTTACTTTTCCTTTAATAACCTAATTCAACAATTGCTGAAAATTACTCAAATTAATCAAGAACTTTAAGAAAAATATATGTTAAAATATAGTAAAATAATACAGGTTACACAATTTTATTGAATAATATGTTTTAAATTCATGTTACCAAACAATTTCAATGCACAAAAAAAAATTTATTAGTTGATTACCCATGCCAAGAAACTGGCATGTAAATGTAAATTATACGTGCGTGCAATTTTACGTTTTTCCCTTTTTGTGTGCTATAGTGTCTATATAAAGGAGGGAAGGCAACCCGCACAATCATCGAGTAAATTTGCAAAAAGTCATTGGAATGACTCCTTTCACAAAATGTGTGCTAGTTATCTTACTAACCCTAACCATGTGCAACCTAGCACAGTCGTATAAAGTTGCAGTTTGGAATGAGTTGGCTGAGAACATGACAGCACGATGCCAATCTAAACACAGAGATAATGGGGTGCAAAAAATCCCAGATCAAGGTTTTTACATATGGGAGTTCGATTTGGCGACAGCTGAGGATTGGTGGTGTTCCATATGGTGGTCGAAAGCATCAGGCAAATTTCCAGCATTTCATCCTGAAGATGTTCGTAGCAGATTGTGCGCTCCTGGTCACTGTCTTTGGTCTGCCAGAGGGGATGGCGTTTATATCTATGTTCCTAAAACTGATACATTCAAGAGGATGTACCTCTGGCCCCATTGATTTTGACGAGAGAGCAGAGAAGAGAAGAGAAGAGCAACTTTTGTCATGTTATTCAATCAATTAGATCCATTTTCAATTACAATCTGCCAAAATAAATAAATAAATAACTCATTGACGCTTGTAACTCTCTAATATTTTTAGACGTTTTGTGGGTTTAAATGCACACATATGATAGTTCTCTAATACAATTATGAAATAAATTGGTTTATAATCCTCTAACAAAGGGAGGTACCGATACATAAATACAGTCTCCAATGCCTTAATAAGAGGATGAAAACTTGGAAGATTACTTTTATGTCAAATGCATGCTATGATCTCAATAATAATAGTCACGGGTCTCAATCCAAAGACCAACGGAGACAATCTAGGTACATTTCTTAATTCCTGCTTGTTCGAACCATATTTTGTATAGTTTCATGGCCATTAACAAAGAGGAAAATTCACTTTGCTCCTCCAACAAACTCGGCATCAATCATGAAATCTACAACCAGGATAGATAGATCTTTATGTCCCCACATAAAATTCACTTCACCTTTCTTTATAATCCACAATAGGATGACTCTAATTTAAACTTTTGAGATTAGCTGCATTTAATTAATTGTATTTCTTATTCCTTTCAAAGCAAGAATTAGAAATTTTGAAAGAAAATTGGAAAGGGTATCAAATCAAGAGAAACGCTCTTTTGGAGTGAATTCAAAACAATCAATTAGAAACCTTATAAACAAATAGCCGGTAGTATGATTGGAGGACTGAAATTTTCTCCTACCATGTGACAAACTCTTCATCTCTCTCTCTCTCTCTCTCTCTCTCTCTCTCTTTGTTCGTGATCGCTATATTTGTTTCTTTCTTTTCTTGCTGATTTGTTTCAATTTCATCAACACAATTAATTAGATTGAATGATTATTTTTGGTATGTAATTGAATCAAATGTTCAAAATTAAATAGTTATGGTATCACATAAATTTATTTTTTGCACTATTAATAACCTTAAAATCTCTTGAATAGATAAGATACTAACCCATGATTTTGGTCCATTTGGGAACTAATTGATTCATTCTACTATTTCAATTGACTTATCTTAGGCAGATAGATGTTGTATTTGTAAATATTACCATTGCTTCCCTGATTCTCAAACCTATGCTTTAGTATTTTGAATATTACAAAACTTAGCACGAATGATACTCCCAAAGGTTAGTACAAAGGTACAATTGATGAAAGTGAAATTTGTTAGGAATGTGTTAGAGACTCCAAGCCTAAAGAAGATAACTGCAAACTTCAATAGACATTGGATCGGACCAAGCACTCAAGCACCATACATTTGATATTAAATATATTTAGAATAAGTGCCATACAATTGGTGTTGGGCTCCAATGGATTCTAGCAATTTACTTTGTTTTTTTTTTTTTAAATCAAAGAGAATTATGCAATAAATTCGACAAGGCAAATCTCATACAAAAAATTATGGAAGTAATCCCCCCACACATAAAGATCACATAAACTGACCGGCTTTGGCCATGGCAGCAGCTGTTTGATTCATTGATCTTTTAACATTAACAAATCTAAAATATCTAAATTGATTTCTTAGAATACAAATATTAGAAGCAAGAGGTCCCAAGGAGTTAAGAAGTGGATTAGAATGAATAATGACTTGAATTGCTTGATTTGCATCCAATTCCACGATGATTTTATCAAACTTCTGTCCTTTCATCCAACTTAATACTTCTCGAATATTGATTCATTTTGTTGGTCCCTATATAATCAAAAAAGGGGTTGAATTGGTTGATTTCAAATTCTAAATTGTACTCCAATTAAAATCTCAATTAAACTTATGACCAAATTATATGAAATATGTAAATAAAAGTACATAAATTAAAAAGTAGAAATAGAAAGATCAAACATGATTTATAGTAGTTCGATCTTATGCTTGCGTCCATTCTTCCAATTCAACAAGTTAGTGTCTAGCGATAATTAGTTTTCACTATACACAAAGAGTTACAAATATGAATACAATCTTTCTTTGTTGATGATCTGCACCTTCCCTTCTTGAAGATGATTTAGCCCAATAAGGAAATAGTTTTAACTCTCACCCAACTAGCCCATCTATCCATAATATTGTTCCTCACACTCTCTCTAAGTTTACTAAAACTTTACAGCATAAACAAACACAAGATAATATCAAAAAACTCCAGCAGACAGATTTATAGGCTGTTTAGATAGTCTAATTTCAGATCTAATATCTTACTCTCAAGATATCGAAATTGCTTTGTAAAATTTAGTGAATATTCTCTGTATATTATACTTTAAATTCCAAGAAGTGTGCTTCAAAAACTATTCATCATCATGAACTTATAAAGTTGGAAACTTGTCTTTCCAACTAACTTTTACTGTTATAAAAATATCATAAGTAGCTAATTTTGTGCTTGATTTTCTCTCCCATATCTTCTGATTTTTACCTCTATAAATATTTAAATTTAAATACCAACAATTCCCCTTTAACTTGATATTTTTGAATTTTAAAATAGTGGACTATTGAAGAAGTTATAGATAACAAAACCTTCCTTAAATATCAGCTTGTAGTTCTGCCCAAAAAAAAAAAAAGTCAGAATTTGATTCTTCATTTTTCCTCTAGTAAAATGTTGATTTTGAAACCTCTAAATAATTTGAATTTGAATCACCAATTTGAACAAATTTAGAATTAAATGTAGCTTACAATCTACACTAAATATGCTGAGTTAGATCTTGAAATAAATTAAAAACGCAGCTATACACAGCTGTTCTAAAATTTGACTACTTCTATCCAATTTATTGCTTCTACCCAACTATTGTTTCTTCCTAGTTTTTGTGACATCATTTTCAATCCAATTCCCTACTTTTAAACTTTCACAAGAAATTTTACCCATATAAACATGTGTTACTTAAAAAATAAATATTTTAAATATCTGTACACATAATAAAATCATTAGTAACACATATAGGGTTTTGTTATGCCTATAATTCTCTTACACGTAGCCGTAACTAGTTCATAATGCCTAAAATTCTCTTACACATAACAGTAACCAATTTCAAGTTCATAATGCCTATAATTCTCTTACACATAGCAGTAACTAGTTCTCCCTTATAGTTTTGTAAGACTCAACCAGCTCCCACACTTGTCAATTGAGCAAAAATGGTTGCTTCCATATTCGACTACAAGAAACCAATCGGAGGTAGCTACCATTTGTCAACACGATTGGAGTCACACTCTCTGACTTGCTGACCATCTAAGGATTGCTATTAAGCATGTTGCCATGGCTCAAGAAAATCAACAACTACATGCACAATATTATCAACAAGAAGACTATGATTATTTCAAATCAGATCATTACTATTTCTTGAAAGAGACCAACATAGCATCATAGCCTCCTCACAGGTGGACACTTGAAATTGCAGCAATATTGTTGGCAAAATACATTTTGATGATGAGAAAATGATGGACAAAAAGGAAGTTCGTAATGAGCATAAAATGATAGACTAATGAAAGATTAGTTTGGAAGAGATTATGATAAGTTTAAGAATAATGAATGGCGGATATATGACTAGAGTAGTCGACTCACCCTCAAGCACATTTAAGCACAAGTCATCTCACTAAGTTTAGAAAAGTTTTTTAAACTTAGACAAAATAGTAGGTTAGTCAACTCAAAACAAAACACAAGTCGACTCACCATGTATCATAGGCAAACTGAACTTACACATGCAATAAAATAGTAGAGCCGCATGTGATTGTCTTGTTCTCCCATTTTTATTGAGCAAACAGTCTTTAAGAAACATTTGAATGTCTCTAAAATATTCCTCCAATATTCACTTGTGTTTGAATTCAAATTTAGATGATTGACCGAGAAATGCCTGAGCAACTTATTTAAACATCCAAAATCCTTGAGCCACATGTGAAAAATCAATTGCATCTGTATAGATTGACCTATGAAAGTTCCTAAGTTGACCTAATATGTTCTCAAGTTGACTCATTAGGTTCACAAGTTGACTTGTATGTCTACGTTGTTAATTCCCATTGTCGATCGTGTCAAAGAATATTGTCTAGGCCAACCTTAATAAAATTTCACAATTTTCAATATTCAAGAGCCATTTATGATTATTTATCGAGTTCTTGAGTTAGTTTCTCTAAATAATCACAACTACCTATGGCTATCTGTATTTATTATCAAATGACACTTAATGTCAAGCCAACTCCTATGTTGTTTTCTTGTTTTGAGCAAACCTCCAACCAATTCTCTCCTTAGAATCAACCTTGAAAATGTTGCACTTTTCTTGAAACCAAACATCCAAACTCCTTTAGATGTACCAAGTTGCTCATGTACCTAAGGGTTATGCAATAGGTATAAGTTGACCTACATGATAAAACAACTCAACTAGCACATTTTGCACTTAGAAACCGCCATGAATAACAAGTTAACATATATGCTAGGCCATAGAGCACTCATATGTTTGGTTATAAGATACAAGGCACTAGAATATGTCATGAGCCCCAGCAAATGTTGTCATGCCACACCATGTGTCAAGACATAAGTCAGACCTTAGAATTTAAGTCATGCAACTAGGTCAAGTCAACTTACATGTTACCCCAAGTCAACTTATACATTGAGGACTAAGAAAAATAAGCATAGATAAGCCATGGCACATGCCACAACACAAGCCTTAGCACAAGCCATAGCACACCATGACATATGCCATGGCATGAGCCACAACATGCCACAAACATGCCATGGCATAGGCATGATGTTGGGTTCTAGTTCTAGGAATGCTTGAGGGGTGGTTGACACGATAGTGGTGTGGCAAAATGGTGGAGTACACCTTGTTTCACAACACTTATTTCTAATGAATAAGGGTGGCTCGAGAGAAAAGAAGGATGCATGAAAGAATGGGTAGAAAGGAAAGGATATAACACACAAGTCCTAGGCAAACACTCGAGCAGCATTGAACAAAAGGCACAACATGTGCTTTCCTTAAGTTTTAATTCACACGATCTCACTTAGAGAATAGGGATAATTTATCTCCCATCCTGGCCAAGTGGTGCCATCTTGTCTTTACATGATGTCTTTTCGGCCAAGGAGGCTCCTATACTACCCTTTCATATTTATTTCCCATCCTTACAACAAATCCCAATATTTATTACATCTGAAGGTTATATTATTTTCTTCAAGTCCCTTGGCATTATGCTTAGACTTCATGTCCTTTGCCTTGTGCATTGTTCCCTGGTGCTAGTGCCATGCCACCTAGCACTAGTGCCCGTCACCTAGCATTGGTGCAGGTGCCTTGACATCTGGCACTGGTGCTAGTGCCTTGTCATCTGGCACTGGTGCCTTATTGTTAGGCACTAGTGCTGGTGGCTTGTCACTTGGCACTGATACTGGTGCCTTATCATCTCGTGTTAGAATCTTGTCGCTTAGCACTAATGCTAGTGTCTTGTCACTTGGTGCTAGTGCCTTGTCACTTGTTGGTGGTGCAATTCCTTCATCTTCGTCAATGGCCTCGACCATGAATTCATGGTTGTTCATCACAATTGAATCATAATCCCTTTGCTCACCTTGCTTCCATCTCAGCATTTGTGAGTTGCTTCACTTCTTGTGGTACCTTACTTAATGTGGGCTATGAAACGTTTCTAGACATAGTCTATATAAGAAAAGGTTCGGTTACCGATGTACCACTTGTCTCCTTAGATGGTTGTGTGTGTACACTCCTTTAGATATGTTGGATTTGATCATCCTTGAGTCATGTTATCTCCCATGCTCAAATCAAGGTCTTAGGCTGCTAACTTAACTTTTGTTGCAAGTTCTGGTTTGAGGCCTCCTTTGAATGTGCTAATAAGTACCTTTTTGGGCTAGTCCACTCGGGTTAATACCTTCTTGAACTCTCGCTAATACTCATGCAAGGATGTAGTTGCCTTAGGCCAATAAGAGCCTTATCGTAATTCATGCACAATTTCTTTGCATAGCCTTCACCAAGAGATCTCTTTTTGTTGGGCATTGTATCTATCCCTTAACCAATGGTACCATAATTGTGCTTTGCCTTCAAGATAAAAGCTTGCTGTATGTACCCTTTCTTGAGATTCAACTAGATACTAAGTGAAGCACGTGTCTGCCCTAGCGATCCATGTGGTGGGGTCACCATCTTGGAAAGAGGAATTCAAGGTGAGGTTAACCATTCCTTTGTCTACCCCTTGTTTGCATCTCTTTATCGCTGCCACTGGATAGTGGCTCTTGGTCTTCTTCTTTTGTAATAGAGGATGTGGGTGATAGTGGTGGCACATGGATGCTAGTGTTGGTCTCCTTAATGTTGGCAGTTGTTCGGCTATAGTGGTGTCTCCTATTTCAGCCTCTTTCGAGCTACCAGTTTACTTGCATCTCTTGTAGCATGGAAATGATGTTTGTAAAGCCTTGCTCAAGGTGATTGAAGCACTGATTAGTTTCTTATCTCTACTTTTGTGTGGCTTCGAGGTGTGCCTCAAGGGCTTCAATTCTTTCCCTTTTAGTTGGAATAATTTCAATCACGATAGGATGTGAGAAAGTTGAAGGGCTATGTTCTTTTTTTTTTTTTTGAGAAATGAAAGGGTATAAGGAAACTATAGGGTAAAAGGGTGTAAAGGTGGAACGGATGCTCTCTCAATGAAAGCACAAAAAATGTTGGGTAGTTTTAGGGCTGCTCAAAGGGGTGGTTGACATGATGATAGGTGTGGTGAAATGGTGGAGTACACCTTGTTTCGTAGCACTTATGTCTAATGAACAAGGGTAGCTTGAGAGAAAAGAATAATGGATGGAAGAATGAATAGAAAGGAAGGGATATACACACGATTCTTGGGTAGACACTTACTTTTCACCAAATGGATCTCTCACGTAGTGCTTACTACTCTGTACCTAAGGATCACTCAAGTAGCATTGAAAAAAAGGACAGCGTGTGCTTTCCCTAAGTTTTAATTCATATGATCTCACTTGGAGAAAAGGGACAATTTTATTACCCAAATCTCTACCTTCGGTGAGCTTTGCATGCCTATTTATAGGCATTAGGGGGAGGCCAAACAGTTACATGCCTTAGAGCCCTTTCGGCCAAGTGATGCCTTCTTGGCTTTACACGATGTCTTTTCAGCCAAAGAGGCTCCAACACTGCCTCTTCACATTTATTTCCCATCCTTACAATAAAACCCAATATTTATTACATCTAAAGGTTACATTACTTTATTCAAGTCCCTTAATAGTATGTCTGGGCTTCATATCCTTTGCCTTGTGTCTTGCTACCTGGTGCCAGTTCCTTGTCACTTGGCACTGGTGCCTTGTCACCTAGCACTGATGCTGGCACCTTGTCCCTAGCACTGGTACCAGTGCCTTATTGCCTGGCACCTTGTCATCTAGCATTGCTACCTTGTTGCTTGACCCTAGCATTGGTGTCTTATCATCCAGCGCTGGTGCCA
Organism: Dillenia turbinata; assembly: GCA_037126225.1. Lineage (NCBI taxonomy): Eukaryota > Viridiplantae > Streptophyta > Magnoliopsida > Dilleniales > Dilleniaceae > Dillenia > Dillenia turbinata. The sequence continues at coordinate 2,992,239 of JBAMMX010000012.1, forward strand.
TATTGCCTAGCACTAGTGCTGATGCCTTGTCACCTAGCATTGGTGCTGGTGCCTTGTCACTTGGCATTGGTGATGGTGCCTTGTCACCTGGTGCTGATGCCTTGTCGCTTGGCACTAGTGCTAGTGCCTTGTGGTCTAAAGCTTATGCCTTGTCGCTTGGCACAAGCACTAGTGCCTTGTCTTAGGTGTTGGCACCAGTACCTTGTGTCCTTGCGCCTTGTCACTTGCTAATTCTTAAAACCTATTGCCTGTCGATTGTGGCTCCTCACTTATTGCTTGTGTTGGTGCCTACTCACTGGTTCCTTGTGCTTGTGGCTGCTTGCTCATGCCTTGTGCTCGTGCCTACTTTTTGGTGCCTTCTGCTCATGCCTGCTCGTTGGTTGCTGGTGCTTGTGCCTGCTCTCTAGAGCCCACTACTTGCACCTGCGCTTTGGTGCTTGGTGCTTTTACCTTCTCACTTGTGGCTCATCGCTTGCTACTTGCTCATGCCATGTGCCCCGTCATGCTCAATTCTAAGCATTGCATAGTGAATTTATCAGTTCCATAGCACTTGACATGAGCCACGACATACTTTGACACAAGCCTTGGCATAGGCTATGACACAAGCCACACTATGCCATAACATGAGCCACAACATAGGCCATAACATATGGCTATGCCATGGCACAGGTCATGACATAGGGTATAGAGCCTATGACATGCATGGTTATGTCGACACAAGAAAGAGCTTATGTTAACATAACATGTCACCAGTTGACTCACACTTTACCCAATTTAACTTGAATAGGACTTACACATCACAGAATAAAGTAATAGCACTTTGTATGTCGACATAAGAAGGAAGTTATATCAACACAACATGTCTTGGGACATAGGTACCAATCGAGTCACCCTATACCCAAGTCGACTCGCATGACTATAACTTAGAAAAATTCTAAGTAATAACAAGCTTGTGTTGACACAAGAAAATTGTTAGGTCGGCATAGCATGTCTAAAATGAAGAATGGCTTATAAGACACTAGAACAAGTCAAATCACACTATGGTCTAAGTTGACTTGCATGAAGGTTGCATCACACATAACACACTACTAGCCTTTACCCATGAGCAAACCATAAAGCCTCAAGCCAACTTGAGCCAAAATGCACAAAGCCGATGCAAGACATTTTGTAAGCTGTCTTGCACAATGCACGATGCATATACATATAAGTAGGGACAAAGGGAAATCAACTCAAAAAGAAATCCAAGTCGACTCGCACAAAGCTTGGAACAAAAATGTCCAAGTGCCAAAAGCTTATGTAGACACAAGGAAGAAGTTATGTCGACACAACTAAGCTCCACAAGCTAAGAAGCTTAAGCAGTGCAGAAGACCAGTCAACACATGAAGAAGGCAAGTCAACTTGCACCAAGCACCAATGAGCTAAGCTTAAGCATAGAAAAAAGTTATGTCGACACAAAAAGAAATCAACCACAAATTTCTAAATAGAATTGAGATGTAATCAACTCACCGCATGAAGGTAGTCAGCTCATCCCAAGCAGAAGCTTGTATAATTCAAATATCAGTCAACTCGTGAAGAAAAGGAAGTCAACTCATTGTAAAAAATGGTTAGTTGTTCAGAAAAGCTATTCAAGCCATAAATAAAGCCTCAATGACCCTCAACGGCTATAAATCAGCATTAAATGTTCTACAATGGTTAGATCATTAAGAGAGGCTATAAATACAACATCAAATGAAAATCAAACTACTTTTGGAACATCCATTGAGCTCAAGAGCATTAAAGAACTTCTATACAATTATAGTTTTTCTGTGTTGTTTATTATGTGAGCTTACAAATCGCATCTGAAGTTTAAGCTTCAACTTGTATCTTCACTTTCACTTCAAAATCTTGTAAGAGACTAAAAGAAAGGGTTCTCTCTAGTCTGGGCTTCGAGTGTTTAAGTGAAAGAGTTAGGTTTGCTAACACCTATTATAAGCTAGCATTGAGTGTTTGAGTGAAACACTTATAAGGTTTGATTAACACCTAAGTAAACTATTTGTTAGTTCTATTTTGGAATAAAAATCTAAATGAAATCTAGAAGTGAATGTACACTAAAAAATGTGAAACCACTATAAATTATCGATGTCGATTTCTCTTATTCTCTTCTCATCTCTCTTTCAAAATCTTAGAAAAGTTCAAAAGTGTCAAACAACATATTCACTCCCTCTAGGTAATAAACAAATAGTAAAAGAGCTGAAAATACATCTAGCATAGCCAAATAAAAATTGTAGCTAACTTTGCTTTGCCAAAGGGCAGACTAGCAAGATATAGAGTGTTGTTTCTATCTCTTCGCTACACTTAAGACATTAAGGATTATTCTCAATTTTTCTTATTAAAACTAGGCTTCTCATCAACACGCATCCACTTACACCTCTCCACATAAAGTTCTTGACTTATGGAAGAACATATAATCTCCACTATCATTTCCACACTATAATAGAATTTTGATCCATCCCCTCAAGCTGAGCCTTTCACAAAAGTGGTAACAACTTTTAGCAGCATAACTACCTTTGCTATGATATAAACATAAGATGTTATCCTCAAACATCTACTATTAAAAGGAATCTGCAAAATTCTTGCTCTATCCTTCTTCTTAAATAAACCATTAATCACGTAACTATTCCATCTCCCTCTATTTGGAGATATTAAATTAGAAACATGAAAATCATTCATGGCAGGAATCATCACTCTTTGCACAAAAAGATTCATCATATTATCTATCCAAGGCAATCCCAAATAGGAACAGAGTTTCTATTGCCAACTCTTTAGTGGTAGCCTTTAATAATTTCTGCACCACCAAAAATACTACGTCAAACATAACTTGGATTGCTAGCTAATGTGGCTAATAAGTAATCACCACTTGGATAATATCTTGCATTAAACAAATGAGCCATCAAAGAATTGAGACATATTATAAGACACCATCCTTGCTTCCTTAATAATGGATCATGAAACTTTCGAAACCCAACCTCACCCAAAGACTTTTTTCTACGTAATTTGCTCGATCTTATCGAATTAATTCCTTTTCTCTCCTTTTGATTCGAACCCTCATAAAAAAGAATTCTTGATCTTCTATAAATCATCACATAGATCAACTAGCAATAACAAGACACTCACTATGTAGTTTGGAATAGATTAAGCAACCATTTTTAAAAGGACTTCTTTACTAACTCAGACAACAATTTTTTATCCCATCCTTACAATTTTCTCCAAACCCTCTCTAAAAAACCCTAAATCTTCTTTTTCCTTTCTAACGATAATTATTGGTTGTCCAAATACTTATCTTGCTTATCAATTTCTTTAATGTTAAGCTACAAAAACACTCTCTATCGAACCTCATGGCACACATTAGAACTAAAGATGATAGAGGATTTATTAAAATTAGCAAGCTATCCTAAACTCTTCTAATATAAATAAAGTACTTTCATAACCTGATTTGCCTCCTCTTCACTTTCTCTAAAGAAAAAATAATTGACATCCACAAAAAAAGGGATCGGAACAAATCATTGGAGCGCCTCTCGCGACCCTGCAACCATGAAGAAATCCTTGTTTTCCTACTTCTTGATTAGAGCTACTAAGCCTTCCACAGACATAATAAAAAGATACGGAGAAAATGGTCCCCTTGAATAAGGCCTCTATAGGGAATAATGAGGCCCAACATATTAGAATCATGGGTAATATAATACTAAATTGCTGAATACACATTATAATAAAAGTAGCCCATCCATAATCCATTTAAGCAGAGAGAGGGAGAGAGGATGAAATAGAAAAACATGGAAAAAAATGCCTCCCATGGAGACACTCATAGTAGAGACCTATCTCCAGAGGAAGAAGACCTATCTCAACAAAGAGTCTTTTCGGAGAAATGTTAATAGAAATAAATTACTTACAGGAATCCACACAACCATGCGATGAACTCACGTTTGACAATGAAGAAGAGTTATCATAAGAAGAGCCAAATTATCATTCAATCATAGATACCAAAATGCCCACAGTTACATTTTCGGATGATACATTAAAAACCATGGAAAAAAGCTCTCATAATCAAGGTCTTGGGCCAGTACATTGGTTACCATCTCTTGTAGCTAAGGAAAAACTAGAGTTGGAAGCCAGAGAGTAAAATACAACTTCTTTACCTTAGAGAAGACTACAATCTGATGAGATTCTCATTGAAGCAAGACTACCTTCATGCTCTAACAAGAGGCCCTTGGATGATTCATGATCACTATCTTGTGTCAGAAAATAGAAGCCTTGGTTCAACCCCAAAAAGGCAAAATTGGTTAAGTAGTTGTTTAGATTAAGCTTTCTTATCTTCCCATTGAATTCTTTAATGAAAAGGTATTGTTTGAGATTGGTAAAAGCTTATGCCACCCCCATCAAGGTTGATTCAAATACAGCAAACACTCTGTATGGCAAATATGCAAGGTTATATGTTGAGATTGACCTCAACAAGCCACTAATATCCAATGTCAAAATTAGGAAGAAAGTTCAAATGATTGAGTACGAGGTCTTCCATATCATCTGCTTCAAAAGTGGTAGAGTTGGTCATACTTTAGAGTCCTATAAAGAGGTTGATTTCATTCACTCGCTGGCATCAAAGAAAACTCCTCAAACTGAAATAGGAAGAAAAGGACTAGAAGAGACACCATCACATGACGAAGCACTAGGACTATGGATGCAAGTCCTTATAAGACAAAAACCTCATAGAATTGGTAATGGGAAACACAAAGAGATAAAGCACTCCACCAACTACAATAGATTTGGTAGCCTGTAAGTTGACCATCTCGTCTTGGAAGAAGATCCACCTTGCTCTCTAATAATCTCTGCTCAGAAAGCAACAGAGGAACAAAATGGCAAGGATAAATACAAGTCTAAGGTTAGCATGCAAAAAGAGATGGGAAAGGAAAGGCAGCAATTAAAAATCATATAGAAACATCAAAGAGGACAAAAAAGGGGACCTGCAAAGGACTTGCTAAAAAGTTATGTCAGAACATAGATGTAAAAAAAAGAGAAATCTCCTCCCTTACACATATTCAATGTTTAGACACTTCAGAGAAAGCCCATTTCAAAGTGGTTGTTCTTCAACCAAATAGACCTCCCTAGCCCATGCCTTAAATGATCCTCCACCCCTACCAAGCTAAGACCTAAAAGACCATCAAAAGCACCTTGATGGACCTCGGACCCTGTAGCCATTTTAACTACCATCATGCCAATGAAGAAGAAACGTGGTGGCCAGACTGAGGAGATTAAAACCTGCAAAAAAGGCATATCACCCCACTCTAAGTGATGTTAGACGGTATACAATGAGGAAGATGAAGGCTAGCTCAAATTAGAGAATGAGAGCTCATAAGAGAGCACAGAGAGCATGGTTAAGGAGGACTATTGATCTCCCTTCCCTCCCTTCTTCTTGGCCTCTACCATAATGAATATTAAAGCTGTTGTTTGGAATTGTTGGGGTGTAAAAAACAGCAAGTTTAGGTAACCCTACAAAGAGATTATGAGAGTTCATAAGCCAGATATCATCTGCCTCCTTGAAACCAAAGCCAGGAATAACAATTTCCATCAATTCTTGAAGACTCTTGGCATAGACAAAGAGTTCATTGTCCCAACTTCTAGCCTAAAAGGAGGCATCTGGCTTTGCTAGAATTCAGCTAAAGTCAACCTAACAATTAGAGATCATTCTAACCAAGTAATTCACACAATTATCTCTGATGATCAAAAAACGTAGCTTTTGCCCCAACATATGTAACTCTTCCTTAGATAATGATAGGAGACTTCAATGATATTGCCCATATAGATGAAACCATAAACAAAGAGCCAACGCATCCAAAAGTGATCAGAAATTCAAAAGCCAACGAAATAAATGCAACCTCATAGATTTGAAGCATTAGGCCCAAAATATTCTTGGATAAGAAAGAAAGAGAGAAGAATTAATCCCCAAGAAAGATTAGATAAAGTTCTTGGCAGTCATCAAGGTTGTCTTTCCTTCCCAGAAATGAAGCTCATTAGCCTCTCAAGAACTCATGGAGACCACAATCCCATAATGCTACAAACTGAGATGACTCATCCCCCAACCCCCAAAAAAAGGCCTCTAAGATTTGAAGCTACTTGGCTTACCCATCCTCAGTTCAATGATGCCTTTGAAAAAACCAAGTTATCTTCTACAAACCTTCTTTAGGACACATCCAACACTACAGAGGAGTTAAGGATCTGGAATAAGGAGGTCTTTGTTAACAAATTTAAGAGGAAAACAAAGTTTGAAGCCACACTCAAAGGTCTTCAAAAATCAGACCATCTTATTCATTCTGATTGTCTACAAAATCTAGAGCAAAGCCTCAATAAAGAAAACCAAAAAAATCTTGATTAAAAAGAGATCCTCTGGCACCAAAAATCAAGAATACAATGGTTTTGTGAGGGGGCAGAAGCACCAAATCTTTTCACACAACTACGAGAGTAAGAAGAAATGTAAACAGAATTGTGTGTCTAAAACTTGATGGGGAATGGTGCCAAGATCAAAACAAGTTATAGAAGTATGTCGCCTAATATTTCTCTGGCCTTTTTGCCCATCAAGAAGTAACTCCTTTAAGCTTATCCCTCAAGGTACAAGGCTAAAATTTTTTGTAAAGACCAAATTGTCCAAGTAAAAGATATCTCTAAGGAGAAAGTAAAGCAAACAGTGTTTGCAATGAAAGGATTAAAGGCTTCTAGTTCAGATGGAATTCAATCAATCTTCTACCAACACAGGTGGAAAACTGTCAAAAGGCCACTTGTAATTTTATTGCAGAGGCCAACAAGGATGGCTTTCTCTAGCCGAAGCATACAAAAACACATTTAGTCCTAATCCCCAAGGTTAAGAAGCCTAAAAATGCCACCGATCTGAGACCAATAAGCATGCTCAACAAATCCTATAAAATCTTGGCCAAAGTCATTATAGAAAGACTCAAACCTATGCTGCAAAGAGTTATAGGTCCTCGATAGAGCAGTTTCTTTCCAAATAGAGGCACCATAACAAATGTGATCATCACTTAAGATGTTACCCACTCCATTAATACCTTAAGAAGCCAAAAGCATAAAATGGTAATAAAGATAGACTTGAAAAAGGATTTTGGCAACATAAATCAAAACTTCTTAGCCCAAGTCCTCTGAAACTTCAATCTACCCACTCACCTCTTAAGGCTAATAGTGTTCTCTCCATTTCTAACTCTAAGCTCTCCAACATCTAAAATGGCAATACTCTTCCCCACATAGAGCCAGGAATAGATCTAAGACAAGGAGACCCTCTCTCTCCTTATCTCTTTATAATGGATATGGAAAAACTAACCTACAATATCAAAGAGTGAGGTCTGGAAACTAGAACCCCATTAAATTGGCAAGATGAGGTCCAAGCATATCACATCTCTTCTTAGCTGATAACATCCTTGTCACGCCCCGATCCTCGAATTCGAGACCGTGAACAGTCGCCCGTTACCCTGTACGTTGCCCCTTACAGGACACACATACCGAGACAACGAAAGTTACAATCAATACCTGTATAAAACCTGTTTTTCATCAAAATATCAATTTACCACGTAAAGAATGTAAAATGCAAGATATTTGCCTCAATGCATAAGTATACAATATATCTGAGAGTTTCAATTATATTACACAATATAATTATAGTCATCCCAATAAATGTATACAATAGTCATTCTATAGATCTCAAATGTACATATATAGCATCCAACATCATCAAATACATCACTGCAGAAGAATGGTTGATACCATACCCAAAGTCCAAGGTCTCCAATTCAAATCAAGTATGTCGAACTCTCTCGACATATCTTCCGGTCAATCTATCTCTGAAATCAAGGAAAGTGAGAGGTGAGTGTTATGGGAAAATACTCAGTAAGTAAGGGGATCAACAATATATTCTTAATATAAGTGTGAGCATTGAGTATCAAAGTACATTTCAAAACCAATATGATATCAAAACCGAGTATGTCATATTCAGAAACCAAGCGATCACATATCACACATAATAGTATCAAAATATGCATCCATTTATATTTCTGAAATCAATTTGAGCTTGTCAAGAAAATAACCCCAGCAGTGGTCTACCTCAACCAATGACGGGCGCGTTGGGGGTTTTCATATGCAAATATATAAAATTAGCTCTCTACCTCAACGTTGGCCACAGGCCTCACCAAGTGCTAGATAGTGACGTAACACATATCCTCCCCGTATTTGGTTTAACCGGCTAACCCGTGTCTATACGTATAATCAATAAATCGAGTATAGTACCTCACTCGGAGCTAGACTGTGGCGTAATACACGTCCTCTCCAAATTTTGATTCATCCGAGCGCAACTATACATATGACGTTTGCGAATACCTCCCGCAGAAGCATATCCGGGCAACATGGGGTGCCTCTACAAATGCCCTTCATAGCTACAGAATCCATCAAGAAACATCATCACGTCATCATATCAATCTCATCACAAGTAGGCATCCGGCCTACATATCTCATCAAATTATATCAAAATCATGTGTCAATATATTTCATCAAAATATTTCAAATCAGTGCCAATGCAATGGTAGTATATAAATCATATCAAGATTTCAAATAGTGGTACGATATCATTTCATTTCAAACCATGGATGCATAATATTCGAATCAATCATTTGGGATACTCCAATAAATCACAAAAGCCTTCATTTATAAAATATAGTCAAAATCATATGCTTTCACTCATGTCATAAAATATGTCATTTGAAAAACCATAAAACATAAATTTGTTCAATCGAAAGCATAATATCGAAGTCTCACTCACAATATACGGGAGGGTACGTCACCTCTTAAAATACTCCTCAACAAGCAGAAAGAGGCTCCTCTCGTTCGGTCACCAAGCAGTCACTAACAATGCTACATTTAACATATATAAAAATGTCATAAAACTAAGTCATTATATTAAGTTTGTATTACAAACAAGACCCTAAGTCTAAGATGAAAATCTAAGGCAATTTCTAGATAGGTTTCAAATGTTCCTTATGTCGTGTTAATATTACAATTGTCACTTTAACCACCCAACCATCATCCTCACATTCCAATAACCCTTACACCTTCACAAACTTATGTCAACTCTTTTCATTCCCCCCACTTACCAAACTAGCACACAACTTTATCATATTACATAGTACACCTATGCTACTATAAAATAACATTTCTTAACATTTTCAGCATAAATTTACTTAAAATATACAAAGACATAAAAATTCATTCTAAGAAATCTGGACTGTAAAATTTCTAATCTGCGCCATCATGGAAAACAAGCTATAAATTTCACCATATATATCCAAATCAAATGATTCTTATCTCAAATTAAAGATAAGACATAAATCTACAAATTTGATAACTAAAGCTCAGATTGGTTCAAACCAGAAGACACCTCAAAATTGAAAACACTCCACGGCCAAAACATGACAGAACAGGGTATTCCTTTGCGGAACACCTAAATTTTAAAAATCACTTAAACTCTAATTCTCTTCAGAATCAAATGAATCATATCTCATTTTAAAGCTATGGAAGTCTAGTTTCATATGCAAAAGACCTCACTCAATTTTCATTTGTGCAGAGAAAGTTATTACAGAAAGACTACAGCCTGGTCAGTTTGCTCTGTTTTGCAGAAATTTAAAGTTTCAATATTTACATTACCAAAGGTATATAATTCAAACCAACCAATGTGACTCTAATTCACCAAAGTCATCATTTTCAATTTCACCATACATACATTTATACCTTAAAATTTTCATAACCACTCATTTTCCAATCCCTTCAACACACCTAGATAACACACCATACATTGATCATATATGCACATACACATATTTTCCACACTTTTAGCCCTAAATTCACATACAGCTTCACCACATGAGGGGTAACTTTTCAGCTCACTTACTCATGCATATAGTCACCATTCTTATCTACTTTTCTGCACACAAAATGTACTAATTGCAGGACACATTTTCAACTCCCATTTAGACCTTTCATCACTCCAATTTCTTGGCCAAAGACAAGCAGCATACTGCACACTTTTCTTCCTTATTTCAATCAACAAACAACACATATATTCACCACATTTTGCACTTAAAATTCTGCACACATTTTACAACATGAAGGACAACATTTCAGCACATTACACATTGTTTTTCATCTAAGGTCTCGGCCAATACAAGTCTGAATTTTCTGCACAACTTTCCTCATGTTTCTTACCTCCAAATGGGGTTATTCAAGGCTTGAACTAAACCTTCCAAAACCAGAAAAATTCTGCACTTCCTCTAGGGTTTCGGCCACTTGGTTTTCACCCCTAATCTAAGTTAAAATCAACACATTAAGTCATGTATACAAGGTCCTCAAAATTCAGCATGGTGCTGAATTTTCCTTACCTCAAGTTTTGATGTTTCAAATTCAAACAAGTCTTTCCCCCAAAGATCAATCTTTCTCTTTTGCTCATAACTCATGGTCAAGGTAAGTTCACCAAGTTAGACACTTCATTTTCACTCCAAAATTAGATATGTTATAGTAGAGAGTGTAAGTAAACTTTCTTACCTAAAGAAATTGAAGGAAACTTGAAGAAAACTTGGATTTCTTCCACCTTGAACTCACGGTTTGCCTCTAGATTCACCAAGCTTGACTTCTTCTTTTGCTCCAATTTTTGGATATGTTGTAATTAGGTTTGTGAGGAAAAGATTTATGTAAAAATATTTGGGTAGTATAGGTAGAAAATTTTGGGTTCTCTCACCTTCAACTCATGGCCATGGAGAGAACAATGGAGAGCTTCTTTTTTGTTTTCTTACTTTGGCTTCTCACGGTTTTGGCATGGAGAAAGAGAGACCAAGTGTTTTATTTAGTTAAAGTAGCTCCACTTAATCCTTGCCATTAAGTATTTTCAAGATCTATTCTAAACCATTGGACTACATGCTGACAATTCAAGAACTCTCTCTTCTCTCACGTTTTTCTCCCTCTTTCTCACACAAGAATTCACCTTCCCACATTACAAGCACATGTCTTCATTAAATGTATGTCACCCACCAACCAAGATCCAAGGGCTCACAATTTTAATCCCATTTTCAAATCAATCCTCACCATTGGTTGGTTTTCAAGAATGCACACTCTTTTATGCAATGAATAGTGTCTTGTCTTTCACTAACTTAATCCAAGGGCCCCCATTAATTCACCTCATTTCCACTAAGTCCCCACCCTTGGATCAAGTCCTCAAAGATCACAAACTTTTCTTCTCTCTTCTCCCAAAATCGCCACCTCAGTCTCTCCATCTCTACACTCTTTTGTTTAGTCTAGATTTGAGAGAATAAAATTTTTAAATTTCCTTAAATCTCAACCCTTGATCATTTCTAGGATTATTTCTCACCATTGGATCATTTTACACTAAACAATAATTCATTTTCTCTCACTTTTTCAATCCAATGGTTAAAATCAAATTTCAACTCAATCAAAGATCCTAACCATTCACTCGCACCTCAATTTCATTAATTGTTTATTTCTCTCTCTCTAAGTTCTTAATAATTGTAAATTAGTCCCTTGACTTATAAAAATTATATTTTGAACCTGAAAATTTTCATAATTTCAAATTAGACTCAAAATCTCGAATTAAGCCTAATTTAATTTATCCCACGTCGAAACGTGGTTGTTTAGTCTTTTCGAGTCATATTCGACCTGGCTAGGGTTTTACTGGCGAATTTTCGAAAAATTTCGTGATTTAGCTCTATGAAATAAGATCTACTCAAATTTGAAATTCTTATGCACTCTAGAGTCATTCTTATTACTATTTGACCATCAGTGATCATTTCGGAAAGTTTGAATTTCTGGTGATCGAGCCGAAATTTTTCGGAAGTGGTTTTAATGGAAAAATTTCTTAGTGAATTTCACTCTATGAAACATGAAGTACATTATATATACATATGTGAGGAAAAGTACAATATGAATACACCGAGGTGTCGTGTTACAATCCTACTCTTTGTTAAAGTAAATCTCACTAACATGAACTACATTCTGGACTAGCAACAAGAATTCAGTGAGGAACGTGATCTATCTATATACCCTCAAAGTCCAAGTTTTTTTCCTAAAACTCCTCATAATCTGAAGAGGAAAATAGCAGCTATCAGCAATTTCAGTCTTACGGAGGATCTTAGGAACTACCTTGCAATACCAATAATTCACAAAAGAGTCCAAAGAAATATCCACAACTCTCTTAAATCTAGAGTAAGCTCTCAAAATGGAAAGTGAAGTTCTTTAACACCGTAGGAAGAGCAACCCAAATCAAAGCAGTCATTTCTACTATCCCAATATACACTATGTAGACTTCTTAGCTTCCTGAGAGTAGTTGCAAAAGCCTTAACAAATTAATCAGAGATTTCTTATGGGGGACCTCCATGGGGCAAGGAAAATCTATCCTATCAGTTGGAGTCATGACTGCAAAAGGAAGCAAAACAGAGGACTTGGTCTGAGGACCTTGAAGGAAAACAATTTGGCCTTCTTAGCCAAGCTCACATGGAGAATTCTATCAAAAGATAACTCCTTTTGGTGCCAACTTCTGTGTAGTAAGTACCTCCAAAATGAAGACATCTTGCAATTCAGGAAGAAAGCATATAGCTCCAGTGTTTGGAAAAGCATCCTAAGAAACAGAATTTGCCTCTTAAAGGGAATCAAATCGAGAATAAAGAATAGAAATTCTATAAACTTTTGGCAAGACCAATGCGTGGGAAACAATATCCTTGCTAACCATGCCTTCCCTTAGGCTATCCCTGTCGCTTAAGACAACAAAGTCTACTTCTTCATGAATCAAGGCAAAAGGTAGAACATTGATGATCTCACAAGTTTCTTCCAAAGCAAAAAGTTGAGGAGATTAGGACCATAATGATCCCTATATCTAGGGTTATAAAAGATAATTTATATTAGAAAAACTCCAAAGATAGGGAATTTGTTGTCTCCTCGGCCTATAGTCTCCTGCATGAGAACACTCATCCCCCACTCCCAAACAAGATTCTAGAGCTGGTTATGGAAGCTACACTGCCTTGAGAGACTGAGACTTTTCCTGTGGCTTGCTAGTTCTGATAGAATTCTCACCAATGCTAAAAGAGCAAGATTTAAAATCAACACCAATCCTCTCTACCCCATATCCAACAATTTAGAGGAGAGTATCATCTGCATGTTGAGAGACTATTCTAAGGCTAGGGAAGTCTAGTCCTTGATGCTCCCTAGCAGACCAATAGGACTTCATCTAAACCATTCCTCAACCTTAGAATGGCTTAAAAAAAAAAAAAATGGAACCTACTCCAACCCTTGAATTCTCAATCCGCTTGGATGGAACACCATCTTCCCAGTAGTTATTTAGCACATCTAGAAAGCTAGATTATCCAAACAGCCATTCAAGCAAGGAACTTTGCAAAATATATCTATATCTTAGCTATAGGCAAGCACAAAAGTCCTCTTCACCAGCCCAAGCATTTTTTCTGGGTCCACCCGCCGGAAGCATGCTAAAGCTAAACCCTGATGGATCAGTCAAGGGAACAACAAGTAAAGCTAGCGTAGGAGGAAACATAAGGGACTCCAATGGCAAGTGGATATTTGGTTACACTATAAATGTTAGGATAACAGATAGCCTCAATTCTGAACTTTGGGGGGTTCATGAAGGTCTAAAGCTTGCGAAAGAAGGACACCTTCATAACATGATCATTGAGATTGATTCTGCCATATTGGTCACTCTCCTAAGAAAAAGCATCCTAGCTTCTCACCGTCTCTTTCCCCTCATCAAGGACTACAATTCCTTGATGCTAAGCTCAGGAAGCTAACTTGGGTCATCAGAACCACCCTAGTATGCATTTTCTGAGCACCCCCACCCTGTGTAATTTAACTCCTTCGTAATAATGCTGGTGGAGTTTCCTATGTATGGGCCTCCCTCTTAGTATGTTTGGTCTCCAGGTCTATCTTATGAACTAAAAAAAGTAAAAATAAAAAAAATTCAACATGATTTTCTCTATAAATTGCGGATAAATATGATCATACACCACGCTTATATCTATTTTCAAGGCTGATACTCCCTTTTCTCCCTAACACTAGTGTTTTAAATGGTGCATCACTTTTAAAGCAACAAGAATGTTATTAGAAATCAACCTCCCTGCACAAACAATAGATTGAAGAAGAAGGGGAAAAAAAAAAGGAGTACATTTGGCGGCCCAGCCCAATGAGCAACTCTCCACTTCCGACCTGGCCGCCCAGAAAAAAGATAGAATACTATGTTCCACGACAATGGACTTCCCTTGAGTTTCTTCAGCAGTTTTGTGCCCCAATGATAAGGTATAGGCCCATTCAATTTAACGATGAGACATCCTTCTCTGAATTAATCTTCAGGAGTTCAATTTTGTTAAAAACCGGAGAACAACATCAATGCCTTGGAATTAGGAAACACATATTTGCAGGCTACGGATGTCAACAAAAGAAAGAAAAATATTACGGAGACAATAATGAAAATAAGTGAGGCTATCCGTCAGTCGTTCAGTGTCTAATCTAGTTTAGTCCGACTTAATTCAACTTGTATATCTAATTGAATTAGATTTATACTAAGACATTTAACCTATTTAGTTAAGTGAACTAGAATTGTTTCATTTTTTTTTTTTACCTCCTCAATTACATAAAATATAATTTATATTAGGTAATTATTATACTTACTAAAAACATCATCTTTACATATAGTTTGTTTTTGTTTATAAAGTGAAGTTATATAGTAAAAATTCATTAAAATTGTAATTATTATAATACTTTGTCATTAACAAAAGTTTACACTGTGATATGTTCATTTTCAATTATTAAAAAATTTTAGGTGCTGCAATTTCTTAGACTTGAGCTTTGGTGTCTTCCCCGATATACTTTAAACTCACGTCATAAATGAAATGATTAATATTGCTTATGATAGTTTTCGTGGTTAGAATCTATATATTATATATATAATTAGGTTTTTATCATTAATACTAACATTTATTATGCGTTTTTTCAATATAAACAGAATAAAAAACTGTAAAAAAACCCTGTTTTCTTATTTTTCCCTAAATTTGTAAAATATTTGACTTCTCATTTATTTAACAAATTAAGTTTTTATCATAAATAAATACTGACTTTTATTATAGGTTTTTTAATATAGATGGGATAAAAATTGTAAGAAAACCTGATTTCTTTTTTCTTTTTTGGGTAAAGTTGTTAAAAATATGATTTCTCATTTAGTTGAAATTAACGTCTGTTTACCTGTATTTAATTACATTAACTATGACCTTCTTTTTTTTTCTTTTCATTTTTTTTATTGATTATTATTCTTTTAATCTTTGAGCTCTTCTTCTCTATAATATTTATTAGCCATTCCTATACCTAAATTCTGTAAAGAACAATTTGTTTACAGTAATATTAATTTTTAAACCATATATGTAAATTTTAAAATTAAAAGACTACTTTCACTTAAATCACATATGAATCTTTAAAACAATATTGATAAATATTGAAAATTTTAAATTCTTTAGAACTCCTTTAATTTAAAAATGAAGGGTTCGTAACTTTTAACCTAAATAACTTTTCACTTCACTTGAATATATATATATATATATATACACATGCATACATATATATATTTCAATTTACTCAAATTATCTAATTTAAATATTATCTCTTCAATTCAATTTATCTTTTATTTTCATGGTCTTTATCGTTATTTCAATAAATGATTATTTTAATTGTTATTTCCTCTTTTTTTAATATTAAAATCAAAAACCGTAATAAATAAAGAAACTTTCTATTTTACCTTTTATTTAAATCACGCATAACTCATCTCTCATTAAGTATACAATTAGTATTTAAATTTCATATAGTTGAAATACTAAATAAATATCACTTTAAACATTTGATCTTTCAGTTATTTTTTACGTTTATCACTTTCTATTTACCTCTATTTTAATTTGTGACCTTTTATTTGTCTTTTTTTATTTTTAATATAAAAATCATGTTTTCTTAATAAAGAAAGGCATCTTCCATTTAAAGCATTTAACCTTTCACATTTAGCACCTTTCATTTACCTCTATTTTATTTTGTGACCATTTATTTACTTTTTTATTTTTATCATAAAAATCATGATTCCTTAATAAATAAGAACACACTCCATTTAAATATACAATTATTATTCAATTTTTAAATTATTTACAAATCCTAAATTATTATTTTAATTGTTATTCCCCTTTTTTAACGTAAACTTTGAAATCCCTAAAAAAATAGTATAAAAATCAATTTTCTTTTATTGAGTTTATACAAATTATCTAATCTTAATTTAATCTCTTCGATTCAATTCCTCTTTCATTTTCTTGCTCTTTATCTCTTTTTCAGAAAATTATAATTCCAATTGTTATTTTCTATTTCTTTTCTAAAGGTAAAAATCAAATTTACCTATAAACAAAGAGATCTCTTTTTTTACCTTTAATTTAAATCAAATATAACTTTTCACTTCTTTTCTATCCAAATGACACGTGTTTCCCTAATTCTTTCTATAAATATGGTTGCTTATCATTTGTAATTCACAACTTTGTATTCCAATAGTCATTATCATCTCTTTTAATCTCGGCCATCTTTGTCTTTTCACTTTCTTAACCATCATTAACTTTTCATTTTCTATTTCTCATTTTTTTTCCTCAAATTACATTTCTTTTTTTCTCTATTTCTCCTCAACAAGATCTATTCATAAGAGGAACAACTACCAACCCACTATACATCGTGTATAAAAATAACTTTATATATATATATATATATATATATATATATATATATATATATATATCTTCTTTGCACAATTTATTCTCCTCTATTTCTTTAATTTGATAGAAATATAATAAAAAATTATATATGATTATATATTAGGTTTCTCTATTATCTAGTTATATACTTTTTATGATGTATAGAATAAATAGAGAATAGAAAATAAAAATAGTAACTTATATCCTTTTTCATTTGACTTAAATATTAAATAATTAAGTTGTTCGTTTAAGTTATGCATTTTATATGTAGGTCAAAAATAACAAAAATAATTTTGATTATATTTTATTGTCAAAATAATGCCCCGACAAGGAAGATTCAAGAACAAAAGTTATGAGTTTCTCTAAAGTGGGAAGTCACTAATGCACAAGGAAGGCATATAAGCACTAATTTGTTATTATCCATGAAGAGATACTTTCTTATAATTATTATTATTATTATTATTGTTGTTGTTGTTGTTGTTGTTGTTGTTGTTGTTGTTGTTGTTGTTGTTGTTGTTGTTGTTGTTGCTGTTGTTGCTGTTGTTGCTGTTGTTGCTGTTGTTGCTGTTGCTGTTGTTGTTGCATCTATTATATTTAAAATATATATATGTTATTTAATAATCTTAAAAGTTTTATTCTAAGGAAATTACATACATTGTATTATTTGGAATAATGTTTCATATCGATTCAAGGACAAAACAAAAGAAAGAAAGATTTATTATATCAAAAATATATAGTTATCAAAAATATGGAATACATGACACAATTTAATTTTAATACTGTTTTAAAGATGATGATAAGTTTGAGAGATATGTTTTTCAAATCATCCCTTGGACAATCTACTTGCTATTTTCACCTCAAACAATAACCATATGGACCACCACTGAAGAAATCTATGGCATAGGTTCTTCAAATTGCTAAGAACAATGAAACAGAGGTGTAAAAGTAATTGAAATATTAAATAATACTTTTCTCTAACATTAGATTTAAATGTCTAATAAATTTTTCCCTTCACCAGGCAACATGGATTATGCTTCATGCAGTGAAAGGTGCAAGAAAGGTTTAAAACATATCAATGCTAAATTTTGGTGTGATGCATGTAAGAAATTTATAGATTACCCTTACCTCAGGTAAAAATATTATGAGTCCCATTTTATATTAGATATGATATGATTACTATTATTTACTTTATTAATATTTTGTTATAAATATTAGATTTATACTTGAACTAGATGTTGAAAATGGGAGTATAAAGATTATTATGATATATTTTGATGATGTTGCTAAATTGATAATTGAAATAATTGCTGGAACCTTAGCATCTACAGAAGACAAGATAAGAAAAAATTTACTTTTGATTAAAATATTATATATATATTGTTTCGATTAAAATTTTTAAATAATATATTTATATCATATCTTTACTTTTAACCAATTAATATTAACATTTAAATTAATAAATATTTTATAGGAAAATGATAAAGAATATCTTTTTTGAAACTATATCAAGAACATTATAGACACTGAGCACAACTTTCAAATACAGCCAAATACCATTATAAATAATGAAAAATGTGCAAGGTTTTTTTGTATCAAAGTTGTCAAGGAAAAGAGAAAGATGGATGAGGTAGTACTTTATTAACATAAAAGTTTATTATTTATATATATTTCATTTATAAATATATATTTACATTCTTCAAATTCTTTGATTGATATCATTTATAGAGAGTAGAACTCAATAGACACTCATTTATTTTCGTTTTAATAACATAAAATTGCACTCACTTTATTATGCATTTAATAATACCAAATAAAATTTAATTAAATATTTCACCAATTTTACTATCCTATTATGTTACATTTTTTATTTTTATTATGCTTCTCCATAGATTACAAATAAATATTTAGAATAATCAGGAGTATGATTATTTAATAATAATTCTATATCTTTAAAATTGAATCGCTTGGTAAAGAAATATTAATTAATATATTGAAAGATAATGAACCCGATATTGGAGAGAAAAAAGTTACATCCCTTAATTTAAAATGGCCAACTTTTTTTTTCTTTCCATTTTTTATAAATAGGTTGTACTTTTCTTTACATGTTTTAGACGAATGTGCTTTTGGTTTGTTAAATATGATTTAGTTTTTATTATTGATTTTATATTCCTATTAATGTTTTTATGATGGTTTAATTTGCATCATTTATTTTATATTCATTTTAATATTTATTTTGATCCATAGACAATTTGCTTTTCATTTGATACATTGTAGCGTAATTATGATACTCATTAGTACAATAATATATTTCTGATTAATATTTACTTACACTTTTAGAATATTGTTTACACATTCCGATGAACTTCTATTCATTTTCTTTTAATAATAATGGATTCAATTGATATCATTAACAGATCGTAGAATTTAGTAGAATTTAATGGATTCAATTTGTACTAGATAAAATTTAATTAAATATTTTTACAATTTTACTATCATATTATGTTAGATTTTTCATTTTTATTATGTTTCTTTATAGACTACAAATAAATATTTAAAATAATTATATTTTAATTTTATGATTTGGAATATGATTATTTAATAATAATAATATATCTTTAAAATTGTATTGTTTGGTCAAAATACATCAATTGATATATTGAAAGATAATAAACCTCACATTGGGAGAAAAAAAATTATATCCTTCAATATAAAATGGCCAACTATTTTTTTCTTTTTTTTTCTTTTTCTTTTTATAAATAATTTGTTTCAATTAGTTATACTATATAAAATAGTTATCAACTGTTATATAGTATTTTTATAACTACTATATAATTAACCGTTACTGTACGGGCTTAAAATACTAGTTTATTAATAGATTTAACCTCATGTACTAGCGAGTCAAATTAAGTCTTGTGAGATTTATAAACAAATCATATAAAATTTAATTTTTCAACTCGTAATTGGTATAGTAGTTGAGTATTAGTGCCCTTTAACTAAGGTTTTGAATTCAAATATTATGTATGGTGAAAACAGATGTTATGAGAGTTTTATCCCTTAAGTCTATTGTAAATGATGAATATTATGCAATTATTATACAGGGCTTGAAAGTGCATATCCCTATCTTTG
This sequence comes from Dillenia turbinata, assembly GCA_037126225.1. Classification (NCBI taxonomy): domain Eukaryota; kingdom Viridiplantae; phylum Streptophyta; class Magnoliopsida; order Dilleniales; family Dilleniaceae; genus Dillenia; species Dillenia turbinata. The sequence goes on from JBAMMX010000012.1 coordinate 3,012,218, forward strand.
TCTCTTCTTTTGCAGTTCGGTTCTTTAATATCTCCACTATGGTGCCAAGTTGACGAAGAGGATGAATATCTTTCACATATTGTTTTGCTTTTATAGAGATGGACCTGAAAGGAACCACCGTGAACCCTTTTGTAATGTGTGTGTGAGAGAGAGAGAGAGAGCGACAGGAGAACAGGTGCTTTCCACTTTAGTGCAAGTTGATGAGGTGGAAGATAAGATTTGATAACAAACTCACGACATTAAAACTTCGGAATGCTGAAGTTATGTGCATGCATGGTCCACTAGTTTGCAGCAAAATTACAATTTTAATAAAGTGAATAGCTTTTATAATATATTTTTAATCCAAAAATTATTAGCAAGTTTCCTGCAAATGTGGTCGCTGGTTTATAAAGAATCATGGGTATAATACTTATGGAGTTTATAACCATTGATTTTAACGATCACTATTTTTTGTAAAACGTAATGATACCGAAAAATATTAATCTAATTGTCACAAATTTTATTATATCCATACTCATAAAACAGTAGAAAATCCCTTTATAATATAATATAAAACTGCAGATAGACATTCGCTCCTCCCCCTCTTTTTTTTTTTTTTTGGAGTTTTCACTAAACGTTATCGTGGATTTACCCGATTAATTCGGTCTGAATACTATAGGACCCATTGAGAGATTGACTCTCCTCTCCTCCTCTCTCGAAAATGGCTACAGTGACCTATCTATGTTGCAATTTTGTGGCAATCTCCATCCCTCCTAGTATGTGTACTTGTTATAACAGACAGTGGGCAAAGATAGGCAACAACATTGTGGAGCACTATGGGTCATGTTTCTCATAGTTATCCGCAATCATACCACTCAAAGACTAGGACTAAGTTATGAACACTGGTGCAATAATGTAGGCACTGAATTTTGTTTTTTGTTTTTTGTTTTTTTTTCAATTGATCAGTTGATATTCAATAATTAATTTATTAATTTTGATTAATTCAATTCGAGTTAACTATCAAATCCATTAAAAGGCAAACGCTGTGGACATCTATGTTTTTCATTCCCAAAATTCAAAATTGAGAATTTGGTTTAAAAAAAATGTAATATCCTTATCATTGGACCAATAAGAACTTGGTTTGAATTTTATTCATATGATTAGACTGTCCTGAATTGTGTCTTCTAGATTGTTTTGATTGCCATTGTATAATTACGATATACTCATGCAAAATAAAAGGAAAAAAAAAATTAATGATGCTAAAATTTTGAGCATGACAAAATGTAGTTTGCTATTGAACAGCTTTTCCACTCAACAGCTTTGATATTATAATATTATAATATTGTATTACTATAAATCTGTACCCCATCAATTACATGTATCTTGAAATAAATTATTCAACATAGGCATATATTCTAAGTATGGTATGTAAAAAAAAATAAAATAAAAAAAAATTATACAATTTAATAGTTAACTTTTAAGATAGTAATCAAGTGTTTCTTTTTTTTTTTTTCTTAATATATCGGTATGATAAGTAACACAGAGAGGATCACATGGTTTAGTTATTTATTTATTTCTTAAAATCAAGAACTTTTTAGATTGGTAAAAAAGGGTGATTCACGATTCAAACTCAGAATTTAATCTTATGAAATCATATTAAATTTTGTGAAACGATTATTTGCTCTAAAAATTTAAATTTGTAGAGAAATATATTATTATTTATCTTAACAAAGTTCGATTCACTTCAGAAACGAGTCGGACCAAAACAAGAATAATCATGGCTTGCCTCGCCTTGATAAATATTTGATGGAAACAAAAGGAAATGAGAAATCATGCTCATGGAAGTTTCTTTGACAGGCTATATGAGTTCTCTAGTACGATAATCTGGCATGTCACATGAGTCATTTACAAACAATTGCATTGATTTTTGATCGTTGATGGATAATAAATACTTTGATTTTGCTATAGATATATATATATCTTTTGTATTATACCAATCGATATTTGGAGTCATGTTTTGACTAATTTAACTCGAACACTTATCAGGTCTATTTTAGGAAACAGCTCTCCCGATATAATTTTTTTATTCTCAAATTTTGAATTTGAGATTTGATCAAAAAATTTAGCATTCTTATTCATTCAATCGACTATATGCTGGTACTATAGATATACTTTTAAACAAAACCGTGGTGCCCAAATACATACAAAAGTTTTGTGTGTATCAAAAAGCTAAAAATGGCGAGTAGACATGGCTCAAAATGACAGATAAAGAAAACTGGTATTGCAAATTAAATACGTGGTTTGATTAATATATTTACATCCCTAATCATTTCATTCCTACCAATTTCTTCTTGACAATTTATCAAAGGACCAATCATGTTTATGATCATTCATCATAGTCATTCTCATAATCCAAGTGCATGCTAAACTTCATACCAATTACACTATCATGCCACATTAAACAGGACAGCCTAGTAACACCCTAATCCAACGGATGATTACTAATACCGGATGTCACTATTTTGGTAATCCCCTATCAAATCTCTTCCTCGTGGGCTTCCCACACTTAAATTTTACAATAATCTCCGATTTATAGGAAATAACAAATTAGCAATGCATAATTGATCCTGTGACTTGATACCCTTTAAGTAAAATCTCATATTTGAATATTATGTATAGAGAAAACATGTACAGTTTTGTCTTTTAAAAATTCAACTCGATTCGAATCTGATTTAATTGAGATCAATATAATTACTAAACACCGACGATTTGTAAAATATATATATATATATAGGAATAACAAATTTACATATTTTCAAAATATCTTTTCAAAATTTTTAAACATAAAAGTATAATCCTTCTCTAATCGCTATTTTCTTTTAAATTTTTATGATTTTATTTCCTGGGCGATAACATAATATGAAGGCGCAAGACTAAGCTTTACGTGGGACTAATGTTATGATGCTTTTAAAAGGTTGCCCCCTTTAAAGCAATGATGCATCCAGAAACATCAAAAACTAAAACTAAAACAGAAAGTAAAATAAGAAACTTTACCGACATGATACTCATGATACCCTAGGGGCCAAGACAATGGTACACACCTCTTCCTAAGCTTAAATAAAAAAAAAAAAAAAAAAAAGGCTATGGCCATGAAAAGTCCTTCTCCCAAGATACTCCATCGTTGCTAAAATAAAAGCCATCCTCTTTGGCTAACCAAAAGCACTTTTTGTATAGGCTACATCGATGGCAATCCCGACGAGCATAAAATGCCCGAAAACTCTTTCTTTTCTGGTCCAGTTTGATTGTGCATGTAAAAAAACGAGTACCCCAGAATGTGGTCTTGAGATTCCAGCTGAAGACATCGCCTTCCTGAAGTGCTCTCCCACCTAGATCATTATCTTCAGACGAGCACCACACGATCAAAGGCATCGATGAGTTTCTGGTGAAGCCATTGATAATTTGGACGTCATATTGGCTTCTGTTGAGAAAATTAGGCTGTCTGGTTAAGAAGACGATGAAAAATGAAAGTGAAAAAGTGAGTATAAAAATATGAAGAGACTTCTTGCTTTTTGTCCCCATTTCTAAGTTCCAATAGAACACTATGACGGGAGGTTGGACTATGAATGTCTCTCCGCCAGCAAAGAGTAGCTGCTATATATATTGTCATATTAATCAACGAACAGCTAGTCTAGTGGAAAGAAAATTAGATCCTTTAATAAAAATTTGAATTCAAATATTAAAAATAGAAAAAAAAAAACTATATTGAAAGAGTTTCTTTCAAAAGAAGATCCGATATTAGTTCGAACTGAATTAATTGAAATATGATTCTGAATACCGATCAGTCAAGTATAAAAATATATATATATATCTTATTATCGTATATCTTTGACCCACCACAACAGGGACTTCCTTTAGCTCTAAGCTCTATAAAGCTTTACTGTCTTAAAATTTATGTAATGAATAATGTAATAATTTAAACATAACTAGTAACTATATTTTTGCATTATATTAGATATTGTTAAGATTATTTTAGTCATAATAAGTAGATTATTAGAAAGGTAAATATGAAAGGATTTTTGATTTTGACAAGTAACCTTAGCTCACTTATTAGATTTTTTTTTTAAATAAAACCGACTTGATTATAGTAAATATACTATTGCTACTCCTCAACACAAAAAAGAGATGCCAAAATTTAGTTAGTGGAAGCTACAAACAAGCTAAAAGTTATAAGTGTCAATAGGTTGTGCCATGCTAGCACGACCTATGGTGACCCAAACATGAATTTTAGTTTGTCATTTTCCTAACAAGGCTAAAGATTTTTTTATTAATGATATCAACATCGGTAATAGTGATGATATTGATAATAATGATGATATCAATTGTGATAATTGTGTCATGCTAGCACGACCTATGGTGACCCAAACACGAATTTTAGTTTGTCATTTTGCTAACAAGGCTAAAGATTTTTTTATTAATGATATCAACATTGGTAATAGTGATGGTATTGATAATAATGATGATATCAATCGTGATCTTGGTATCGAGTTGAAACAGTTAACTATAATAAATGTGCTAATTATGAATATGATGCTGAAAATAGATTGATTTGTTCTTCAATTCAAATTAGCAAAAGCAATACCTCCTTGCAAAATATGAATTCCATTCATGATGTAGGTGTTAATAGGTCGAATTACTTTTTTGTCGATCTATTGCTGAATCATCTCTTCGGGGATTTGAAAGATGTTCTATTAGAAATATCCATATTATTGCTTCAACTCATATTTCTCAAAATGTTAATCCAGTTCTAATGACTTTAAATAAATTAAATACATGCATTAAGATACAGATCCAAATACAACCCATAGCTCTCGCAAAAATAGAGGGATTAACTAATTATTGTTATTCATGTGGTCTTATACTTTTGCAGTAGGGGTCTATCTCGAAAAAGCAGGAGTGAAGAGCACACGCACCGCGTGCACAAAGTAATTTGTTGCAGAAATAGTCTCGTGACGTCCCAAGGGGAAAAGGGGAAAGGTCTTTGTCCTAGCTAAAAATTAATAAATAAATAAATAAATTTTCAGTTAATGTGTTCAAAGAGAAGTAAAATCTTTGAAATAAAATTTTTATATTTAACATAGTATTTTTTTTTTCTATAGTTACATATTCCAAATTTTAATTTATACTTGTTTTTTATATTGGAAAAATGTAAAAACTAAATAAAAATAACTTAAGTCGAACCCTTGTCTGTGTCCCAGATAGCCGATTCCAATCCAATCTTCATTAGCTCTATTGAACTAATTTCATCTAATCTAATTTCTTCTAATCCAATTTGGTATTCCAAATTTCATCTTCTCTATGAAAGTCAACAAATAGGATGCAAAATCTACATAGGTTATATTGAGAAATAAAATCATTCTTTACATTATGTTATGTATTTTTCGAGATAATTTCATCTAATCCAATTCGGTATTTCAAATTTAATCTTCTTTATAAGAGTTTATAAATAGGATGCAAACTCTGAGTATACTGATTTATAAAATCATTCTTCACATTGTATTCTATATTTTTTTTTGAATTCATTATATTTTCTTTGACTTTCATAATAGAAAATTGATTACTAAATTTATTCAATTTGACTTAATTTCAAATTTGTGAGAGATAGGGGATTATAATATTGACAATTTAGCGAAATTATGTTTAATAACAAAGGTAATAAATTTTTACTATAAGGATAATAAATATTAGAGATTATGTTAATGAGAAAGGTATTAAATCAAATTGAAATGGAAATTATTTAAATTTTCATATGTTTAATGAAAATGGAAAATATTTGAAAAGGTTATATTTTTAATGAAAATTATTTAAAATGTTATAAATTATATTTAATGAGAAAGGTAATACAATAATATATTAGAGATTATGTTTAATAAGAAAGGAAATAAGTCAAATTGAAATGCAAATTATTTAAATTTCCATATGCTTAATGGAAATGGAAATTATTTAAAAGGGAAATATTTTTTTAATGGCAATTATTTAAAATACAAGAAATTATGTTAAATGAGCACATTAAAGATTTATTTGCCAACCAGCATTGTACCCCTGCCTATTGGTATCCATTCAAATAATTATGTTTAACAAGAAAGATAATGAGCATATTAAAGATTTATTTACTATGAGCATATTAGTTTTGTTCCATTTGTTAATTGAAATTCATTCAAATAATTACTTCAATTTTGGAAAGAAGAAAGATATGCATTTTCCCCCCAAATATGGAGCCATATCTTTTCCCCATATCTTTTCCTTCTTTTCCTTTTCTGAGCAATCATCCCATATCGAAGGGAATAAAAGATTCGAAAGATAACAATTAATAAAGAAATCATTAAACATCCTCTACCCTCCACGCGTGCGTCCTTTGTTTTCTCCTTTAGTCATATTTTGTGACAGATTGACTGGGAAAGTTGTGAAGGGACACACTGCCTTTTGTGTCTATAAAAGGAAATGAGACAAACCATCACAAAAATGAGTCGAATAGTCTTCAAAACAATCATAGAGAGAGAGAGAAAACAAACCTACCAATACCATGAAGGTGCAGTACCACCCAAATTGCATTTTGCTGCTTTTCATGCTTCTCATCATTGGAGGCATGGTTGCATCTTCATCTCCAAAAGACCATATTGATACTGGATTTTTACCAAATAGAGCCTACATTACGATAACAAACGACATGGGGGGTGGAATAGACCTAACTGTTCATTGTAAATCTAAAGACGATGATCTTGGAGACCAATTACTCCATCCCGATGATAGTTTTAAATTTGATTTCATCCCAAATTACTTTGGATCAACCCTCTTCTATTGCAGCTTTAGGTGGTCGAATCAGCAGAAATGGTTTGATATCTACAACGAAAAAAGAGATTATTATGTTTGCAATAGATGCACTTGGAAAGTTCATGCAGATAATATCTGCACGTACACCTCAAGAACTCAAAAGTTTGACCTTTGTTATGGATGGAACCCGCCAGCTCCATTAGAGACTCGAAGTAACTCTTCAAGCTCTCACAATGATGGAGAAAAGAAAATTCTTCATAGTTGATTTGATAGGATTATGACTATACCCACGTTTTATGGGTTGAATAAGAGCTAACTTAATTTAGTAGCTGGATTACTTCTAAAATATTAGTCTGTTATTTCTACCACTTGTTTTCAAGGGAGTATTGCATAAATTTTCTAAAAAATTTTCTTATTTATCTCTTCAATAAAAACATTATTATCGATAAGGCATTTCTGTCATTTAAGTACCATAAATGAAATCTCATTTAAGTACTCCAATTGTTGTATGGTGATTTAATATCGATAAGGATTCGTTTTGTTTTTAATATAGATAAGAATTTGTTGATCCTAAATTATCATATCTTTGTACAATTGAAGTGTCAATATATCTTACGAATCAGACATTCATTTTCAATAAATTTATTAATAAAATATATTTTTACCAAAACATTGAAATGAAGTTAAACATGTGCTACGCTATCTTCGAGAAACAATGGATATGAATTCGTATTATTCTAATTGAAAAAAACATAGAGAGTTTGAGTTATTCGGATTGAAGGAAAGGTACATCAAATGAGACAGAACAAAATATGTCTTCCCAATGTTCCATTTTATATTTAATCTCAACAAGAATGATATAAGTATTCAACAGATCCATTCAACGTGCTAATCCATGAAATTTATTCACCAAGACATTATCTACTAAAATTTTTGAGAAGTTATTTCACAAAGCTGGATTGCATTGGTGCAGCAATCTTAAATAATGTCGATAAGTGGAGAGCAAAGAGTTCAAGTGATGTTATCAAGAGTGGGAACAAATATACTGCATTTTTGCCTTCACCAAGGTTTTATCATATAGGGTTTTCCTCGTAGGGTCTTTGATGCGGCAATTTCCATTATAAGAATTGTGTGGTCTTTTTCTTCATTAACTTTTTATTCCATAGGGTTTTTTGTTAATAAGCTTTTAATGAGTCATATAATTCATAATGCACATCCAAGGGGAATGTTATTAATATCAAAGATTTCTAGATGTCCATATTCAGCCAAGCAATTGTATGGTTATGAATATATTTTTTCTTCTTCCTGCAATATTTACTTTCCTCTATTTATGATTCCAAAGAGAGCCAATAAATAGAATGCAAACCCTAAGTAGTTTTTAGTGAGAAATAAAATCATTTTCTGCTTTGTGTTTTATAATTTTTTCTGTTGAATTAATTATATTTTCTTTGAGTTTCATAACAGAAATTTAATTATTAAATTTATTCAATTTGACTTAAATTCAAATTTGTGAGGGACATGTGATTATAATATTGACGATTCAAAGAAATTATGTTTAATGACAAAAGTAATAAATTTTTTAGTATCAGGGTGACTATTTTAATGGGTATGATTAATATATGGAAAATACAGAAATTATGTTTAATGATAAAGATAATATTATAAAATATTTGAGATTAGATTATGTTTAATGACAAAGGTAATAAGTCAAATTGAAATGGAAATTATTTAAATTACACATATTTAAATGGAAATGGAAATTATTAAAAAGGGTAATATGTTTAATGAGAAAGGTAATATTATTTTTTTAGAGATTATTTAATGAGAAAGCTAATAAATCAAATAGAAATGGAAATTATTTAAATTTCCACATGTTTAATGGAATTGGAAATTATTTGAAAGGGTAATATTTTTCATTAAAATTATTCAAAGTATTAGACATTATATTTAATGAGAAAAGTATTATGCTTTATGAGAAAGGTAATAAGTTAAATTGTAATGAAAATTATTTAAATTTTCACATATTTAATGGAAAATGAAATTATTTGAAATGATAATATTTTTAATTGAAATTATTTATAATATTAGAAATTATATTTAATAAGAAAGATAATAAGTAAAATTGAAATGGAAATTATTTAAATTTCCATATGTATAATGGAAATGGAAATTATCTGAAAGGGTAATATTTTTAATGGAAATTATTTAAATATTATAAATTATATTAATGATAAAGGTAATACTATGGAATATTAGAGATTATGTTTAATGAGAATGGTAATAAGTCAAATTGAAATGCAAATTATTTATATTTCTACATGTTTAAAAGGAAATTAATTAAAATATTAGAAATGATGTTTAATGAGAGAGGTAATGAGCATATTGAAGATATATTTGCCAACAAGTATGTTAAGGAAATTGTTACCGAATCATAATATTTTGATAATAGTAAAACCCTACATATTTTACTAATCAATTCACCGAATGGTTAGATTTTACTAATCAATTCACCCTTAAGAAGAAAATGGGTTTTGAAAAATAAAATGGATGAAAATATAAATATTACTAAAAACAAAGCCAGATTAGTTGTTAAAGAGTATTCACAAGAAGAAAAAATCGACTATGATAAAACATTTATACCAGTAGCTTGTTTAGAAATAATGTAATTACTTTTAACATATGCATATTTTAGAAATTTTAAATTATTTTAAATGGATTTAAAAAGTATATTTTTGAATGGATATATAAAAGAGAAAATATATGTTAACCAATCCTCTAGATTTGAAGAACCTAATAAAAAAATTATGTTTAGAAATTACAAAAGATATTATATGATTTAAAACAAGTACCTAAAGTATGATAAAAAGATTAAGTATTTTTTTGTAAAAAATTAATTTAAAAAAAAAAAGAAATATTGATACTATTTTGTTTATTAAGCATGTTAATGATGATATTTAAGTTGTTCAAATTTATATTGATGATCTTGTATTTGGATCTACAAATGAATGTTTATGTAATAATTTTAGTAGTATTATGAAAAGTAAATTTGAAATATTAATGATGGGAGAATTAAATTTTTTTTAGGATTGCAAATAAAACAAACTTCAAAAAAAAAAATTATAAGTCAAGAAAAAAAATGTAAAAAGAGTTAATTAAGGAATTTGCCTAAAAAATTTAAAATATATTAATACTCCAATGTCTACCTCTATTAAGTTAGATTTAGATGAAAAAGAAAAAAAATGTGAATAAAAAAAATTATAAAAGCATGATAGGATCTTATTATATTTGACGGCTTCATATCCTAGTATTTTTTGTATATTGTGTGTTTTTGTATTAGGTTTTAAAGTAAATTCAAAGAATCACACTTAAAAGTCATAAAAAATTTTAAAATATGTAGCGGGTATTTATAATTTAGGAATTTGGTATTCAAGAAATTCAATTTTTGAATTAATTAAATATTAGGATGCTGACTAGGCCAGATGTAAAATTAACCGTAAAAAATATCTTAAGTATTTGTCAATTTTTAGAAAATAAAATTGGGAGTTGGGTATCTAAAAATAAAAATTCAATTGCTTTATCTATAGTCGACTCAAAATATGTTTCGATTGAAAATTATTATACTCAAATTTTATGATTAAAATAACAATTAAAGACCATGGATTAGGCTATGAGAATATTTTGATAAAATGTGATAATACGAATGCAATATGTCTTACAAAAAATCTCATAAACCATTTTAGATCTAAATATATTGAAATTAGACATTATTTTATTAGAGATTGTATTTTAAATACAAATGTTATTTTAAAATATATTGATATCAAAAATCAACTGACGGATATTTTCATAAAACTCTTAGATAAAAAGGTGTTTGACTTTATTTGGATTGAGATTGGAGTTTACTATCCCTTTTAAACTCCAATCTCATTCCAACTAAAGTCAAACACTATCTCTTTTATGAGTAGAAGCAATAAACACTAGCTATATAAGATAAAAGAGGGCTTGCTTCTATATAAGAATTCATGAAATCTAAAACTCAAACTCTCTCTTCTTTCCTCTCTATGTGAAAAAATCATAAACCCAAAAATCTTCCCACAAAATCAGAAAATCCAGAAATGCCTCTTCGAAAATCTGAAAGAAAGAATCCCACTGCATTCTCTGCTAAATGACTAGTTTGTCTTGCTCTGAAACTTTATGTGTTTTTTCTACCCTATTTTCTATTGTTTCTACGTTGTTCCGAAGTTTACTAATCTGTAATTTCTAAAATACTTTGTGATGTATTCTTCTAACTGTTTTGTCAAAGATGATATCAATTCTCTGCAATGATCTATGCTCATACTTCCATGTTCTAAAATACTTTATGGTTTGTTCTTTGCTCACGAAAGAGGTTGCATTGTTCTAAACTTGAACATGTCTTAGATAATTTTTTGTGATCTTAACTTCATCATGTGTATATTTTTTTATGAAACGAAACACGGGAGGTAATAAAAAATGGTAAAATAATACATATGTAGATATTAAAGAGGAGATATTAAATATTAAAGAAAAAAGGGGGAGAACGGTGAAATTGTGAATGCAGGCGAATGTGTGCGAAGAAATTTTTATGGTTTTGTTATCATCAAAAATAGGGAGATTGTTAAGAAAATTATCGTCGAACCTTATTATTTTGATAATAATAAAACCCTACGTATGTTATTAATCAATTTGCTAAATGTGTAAATGTTTAAAAAATAAATATGAATTTTTTAAATAACACAATCTTCTATGAGTAGAAGATGAAGTTCTATATAAGTTTTCATGAAAACTACAGCTACATAGAAGATATTGGCATAGAAACCATGGCAGAAGAAATCAAAAATTAGAAATAAAGGGCAGAGGACAAGCTGTTGTGATTCAATTTCAAGATCTAACTCAGCTAATTAAGTACAGATTGAGAAATATACTTAATCTTTAATCATATTCAAATGAGTTAATCAAGATCAAACTATTTAGAAAATTCAAATCTAAATTTTTACTGAAGGTAAAAATAGAATTCAAAATTTAAAATATGTTTTCTAGAAAAAAGAGGCTAATTTTCAAGAACTTGTGTAACTTTTTCATTAACCAAAAGTTTTCAAATTAGAAAATTTTACACTTTAGAGTGATTATTGGACTTCAAATTTGAATAATGATAGTGGAAAAAAATCAAAAGATTTGAAGGACAAAATCATGCTGGAAAATCAAATCTCAACCATGTACTCTACTGTGCAAGCTGGTTCTAAAGTAAGGTTCAAGGCTTTAAATCTTTATGGATGTAACATGTTTGAGCAGTACTCGAAGTGGATTTTATAGAGCACCATTCAAATATTATTCAGAGCCTTTTATAAAGTTTATTCGATTTAAATATAATGAGATATTTGATCTGAAAGATCCTTTCTGAATCAACTTCATCTGTCAAATTGTTTTTGATAGATTTTGATTGTGGTTTTTTTTTTTTTTTCATCTATAACTTGTTGATTTGTGTTTGTAAAGTCTTAAAGGTTTGGGAAAAGTATGAAAAATACTTTGTTAGGTGGATAGATTAATTGGGTGAGAGTTAAAACAACTTTTTTGTTGGACTAAGCATGTTCAAGAAGGGAATGAGCAAATTGTCAATAAAAGAGGATGTATTCATATTTGTAACTCTTTTCGCGTAGTGAAAACTAGTTATCACTGGACACCGACTTACTGAACTAGAAGAAAGGATATAAACATAAGGTAAAATCACTCTAAATTGGGTTGTTTTCTTCTTCCTTTCTTTTATTTTTCAGACATGGTTGCACGCATTTTTAGCCTTACGCTTACTTAGGCTAGTTGGAGACCAATCTAAGTTTTTTAAGGACTATCAATTCAACCTCCCTTTCTTGATTGCATAGGGACCAACATAGCATATACCCTGATTGGTATCTTGATCCATTAGTTTTCTTACATTTGTTAATTGAGATACAATCAAATAATTACAAATTTTGGAAAGAAGAAAGATATACATTTTCCTTCTTTTCCTTTTCCTAGCAATCATCCCACATTTTAAAGATATAGTAATTTTTCCAAGAAGGGAATAATAAGACTCAAAAGATTACAATTGTTAAAGAAATCATTAGACATCCTCTAACTTCCATGTGTGCATCCTTTATTTTCTCCTCTGGTCATATTTTGTGATAGATTGAATATGAAAGTCGGGAAGGAACACACTGCCTTGTGTGCTTATAAAAGTAAAAGAGACAAACCACCATAAAAATGAGTTGAATAGTCTTCATAACAATCACAGAGAGAAAACAAACCTAACAATACCATGGAGGTGCAGTACTACCGAAATTGCATTTTGCTACTTCTAATGCTTTTCATCAATGAAGGCATTACTACATCTTTATCTCCAAAAGCCCACGTTGATAGTGGATTTTTTCCAAGTGAAGCCAAGATTACCATAATAAACGATTTGGGAGGTGGAATAGAACTAATTGTTCATTGTAAATCTAAAGACGATGATCTTGGAAACCAACTACTCCATCCCAACGATTAGTTTAAATTTGAATTCATTCCAAATTTTTTTGGATCAACACTCTTCTATTGCAGCTTTAGGTGGTTGAGTCAGCTAAAATGGTTTTGTTAGATTTCGTGACTCAATCACGAACGGAAGCAATAATAAATAAATTTCTTAGATCAACACTCTTCTATTGCAGCTTTAGGTGGTCGAGTCAGCTGAAATAATTTTGTTAGATTTCGTGACTCAATCACTTAGCGGAAGCAATAATAAATAAATTTTAGAATCATAAAAATATGAATTTGTGATATATCTCAATCGGTGATACAAAAAATCTTAGAAACCGCAAACTCTGAACACGAACCACTCGAAGTCGAAATGAAAGTCACATATAACGAACTATCAACATGATACCACAATATTCCAACCCTTTAACCCGGTGATTCTCGAACGATCGAAAAACCCTCACTATTAATTGTTCTTCCCAACAATTAATTCTCTCTCTGATAGAATTTTCTTTCAAGATTGTAATCATGTCCTACTCACTATATGACTCTAGTTTTCTATTTTAATAATAGAATAATCATAATCTCATTCCTATTGCAACTCCCGTAGGAGTCATGTAGAGAGAAAATAGAGAAGAGTGGGGTAATGGGTAACTACCCATTACCCCCCTTATTTTGAAGTTCAAAAGGTTTTACTAATGGTAAAAACTGCCCCACATGGGCATTAACCATTATCTCTCACTTGAACACGAGGACATTTTACTTCTGTCAGAAGATCACAACTCATACAATCCATCGTATCACCCTACAGAGTTTTCATACAGGGCTAAATATCGTGCGACTAGCAAGTACACCTGCAAACAAAGACTTCTCGACACACTAGTTAGGATGATCGAATAGTCACCGTTAGTATCAAAAAAAAATTCGTTGTTCCCCAGATCCAAGACTAATTACATCCATCGAACTATTTTCCTCATCGAAAGTAATCTCCAGAAATCGCTCGACTATGTATCCACTATTATGTTCAAATCCTTACATGGACAAACATAAAAGACCGGTCGGTGAATACAACACAATGATACAATGTCAATTGGTCTTCCTTTTCTCAAACTCGAATCTATCAGTCTCAACTCAGCTGCTTTCCTAGACCTGTCTCTCAGACCTCAATTTATCTTTCAGACCATCGGTAAACAGACTAAAATAGCAAACACTGAATCACGACCCCAAGAGACAGCCGAAAGTAATAAGGGTACAAGAGATCCCACCCAATGGATCTCGGGTATCACAGAATGGAGCTCGGAGGTAAATTTTAAATTATTATCTCAAGTAATATAGCTCCCACTATCCCAAGTCGTCTTTTCACACGTGGTATGAAACACGTACCACAGTGTTACTCTCTCATCTCTCAAAATGACATATGTCAGATTTCTCTAACACTGTGCAGGTATGTTGACTCGGTCTACACATAAGATTTTACCCAGAGATCTCAGAGAGAGTAGCTTAGAGACAATATCACAAGTCGCAGGTGATATCTGAGATCTCAAATCTGGCTACTCACAGGTTACATGGATGTGGGTACGTCCATGTCAGTCATATCGCATATGATCTCATCCTGAACACGTATTAGGGCCACTCTCAAAACCTCTTACAGTTAGAAGCCGTCTCATCCCCGCTCACTCAGAGCTGGAGGTGGTCACTCGTACAAGAGAGTCGACCTCACCTGCCTGACATATCTATTATCACACCACAGAATATATATATGACAATAAAAGCAAGTACATTAAATGAAAATATAAAACAAAAGTAACTGAATAATGCACTATAATCATATATATCAATAAGCATCAATGTCATCAATAAGTACAAACTGAGAATTGTCAGAAGATACCCAAAACCAATGACTGTCTATACCTTAGAAAGGAGTCTCTAGTGATGGGTTTGGTAAACGGGTAAGCCACCATGCTGTGTGTAGAAATGTACTTGACGGTCACTTTACCCTTCTCGATGATGTCTCTCACGTAATAGTATCTGGTGTCGATGTATTTGGTCCTACCATGAAACTTAAGGTCTTGAGTGTAAGCGATAGCAGCCTGATTATCATAATAAATCATTACTAGTCTCCCACTATCCGTTACAATTGCTAAGTCATCCAATAGTCTCCGGATCCAAACACTCTTCTGAATTGCAACTGAGTATGCCACGAATTCAGCATCCATCGTAGATAGAGCAACATAGGTTTGCTTCTTACTGCTCCAAGAAATGGCCCCGCCATTGAGTAAGAAAGCAAAACCTAATGTCGATTTGCGCTTATCCAAATCGCCTCCCCAGTCGACATCTGCATAACCCACTCGGCGCAAATCGCCTCCTCCGTAACACAAGGAGAAGTTTGCAGTTCCCTTTAGATATCGAAAAATTCTTTTCACTGCTCTCCAGTAACCCCTTCCAGGATTTGCCTGATATCTACTCACTAGACCAACTGCATAACAAATGTCTGGTCTAGTATATAACATTGCATACATTAAACTTCCCACTGCACTGGAGTAAGGCACTTTACTCATTTCCCTTACTTTTTCCTGAGTTTTCAGACACATTTCTAGGCTCAGGCCTTCACCTTTGCTGATCAGAGTTTCTATGGGATTACAATAACTTATCCCAAAATGCTCGAGAATTTTCCTAATGTAGGTCTCTTGTGAAAGAGCCAACGTCTTTCTCGAGCGATCCCTCTGGATCTGAACTCCGAGGATGAACTCAGCTTCACCCATGTCTTTCATGTCGAAGCTGGACGACAACCACACTTTGATGGTTATTAAATACTAAATGTTGTTCCCAGTCAATATTATGTCATCCACATATAACGACAGGATTATAAAAGGGTTATTTGACTAAATCAGATAGACACAATGATCCTCTTAAACCATCGTAAAACCGTAAGATATCGCCTCCTCGTGAAATCTTAGGTACCACCGCCTGGATGACTACTTTAGGCCATATATCGACTTTCAAAGTTGACATACCTTATCCTCCTGACCTACTAAAACGAACCCAGAGGGCTGTTCCATGTAGATCTCTTTATCCAGGCTCCCGTTAAGGAAAGTGGTCTTAACGTCCATATCGTGTAACTCTAGATCCAAACTAGCGACAATCGCCAAAAGTAAATGAATTGAAGTAAACTTGACTGCTGGGGAGAAAGTCTCCTCATAGTCAATACCCTTAGTCTGCGTGTAACCATTGGCTACCAGACGGGCATTATACCTCTCGATCGATCTGTCGGTCTTTCTTTTAATTTTGAAAACCCACTTGTTCCCAATGACCTTTCTATCATCAGGTAAGTCAACTAGTTCCCAGACCTTATTGACTCTTATTGATTCTATTTCCTTCCACATGGCATTTAACCATTAGTCCTTTGCTGAACCCTCGAGAGCCTCCTGTACAGTTCTTGGCTCTTCGACGTCCTCGGGAGTCACGATGAGGATCTTATCCTCAATTAGGAAATGACGACGAGGCACTTGTCCTCGACTACTCCTACGAGGAGAGAGAGCCTCCACACCTTCAGATGGACCACTCTCACTAGGACCAAGATCCATAATAGGGTCTTGAATCCTGCCACTGGGCTCGGCTGAGCCACTGGACTCATCCATCTCATAGAAAGTGAAGTCTCGATCGATTTCTCCTCTCTTAGGGAAATCACTCTCGAGAAAAGTGACATCACAAGACTGTATCTCAGTGACAGTGCCATCCGTATGTTCTCCTAGGAACACATGTCCCTTGGAGTATTCAGAGTATCTAATGAAGATACACTTCTTTCCTCACGAGCCTAACTTGCCATACTGATGCGAGGAATCATGAACATACGCGGCGTAACTCCATGGCCTCAAATGGCTAAGGTCAAGCTGCCTCCTTGTCCAAAACTTGTATAGGGTGCTAACTACGAATTTCGTCGGAACACGGTTGAGGACGTAGGCGGCAGTCAATAACGCATCCCCCAAATGGGAGATAGATAAATTAGCCTATGTCATTATCGACCTCACCATCTCCAACAAATTTCTATTCCTTCTCTCGGCTACTCCGTTCTACTGAGGAACAGTAGGAATAGTCAACTGTCGAGTAATGCCTCTATCGAAACAGACCTCTTTAAACTACTCAGACAGATATTCACGCCCTCAATCAGTTCTGAGAGTTTTCACCCTCAAGTCTAGCTGATTTTCAACCTCGCTAATAAGCCTCCTGAAGCACTCTAGTGTCTCAGACTTGTGCAAGATCAGGTAAACTCAAGTACGGACCCCAAGCTGAGCGTATGAGTCAACGGACACCATTCACCACAATCCGAGATTGTATCTCACCATTCGGATTAGGATTCGGTACATAAAAAGCCACAAATAGTCACTTTTTATCACAATACCCTAAAAAATTAGAAAATTTCAATTTTTGGATAGCCTACGCACTGTCAGGAGGGTTCACGAGCTGCCAGATCCCTGGCGGCGCGTCCCACACTCTCAAGTGCGGGGAAGGCGCCTAGACGCGTGCAGGACGCGCAGCGCATTAGGCACACGCATGCATGCGCACGGGCCGCGTTCCCGGGTCGATTCCGGATGCAGGCACGGGTCGGAACCCGAAACCCGAAACCCGGAATCCGGTCTGAATCTCGGGCGTGGGTCGGTTCTGACCCGATTCGGTCCAGACCTAGTCTGGACCCGGCATCTCACGCGCCTCCACGCGCCTACTACTCCTACACAGACGTGCCTCTACACGCGTATTGTGCACGCACCGCACTGTTTGGGCTTCGTCTTCGCCTGAATCTGTCTGCAATTGGGTTTTTCAACAAGTTTCCAGAAACCTCACATTCCGGTATCAACAACATGCAGTATATATATCAAAATGTAGATCTACTAGAGATAAACACAGATTTACCAATTTCACACATTGATTTGACCTAAAACTCGCCAAATCTGGGGTTGAAGGGTTGAAGGGTTCGATCACTATTCACGGCCGAATGTTTTAACCGGAATTTTTTTGGCCTAAACGCGTTCAGAAAATTATGAAAAAACTATTTCCGTATTCTACGTGAGTTGGGTAACACAGTGATATAATTAGATTCACGAAACTCATCCGTGATCTGAACCCCAAATTTTATACCTTATATTTTTATACTCAAATTTAATTCCGAAAAATTATTTAAAAATATTTCTGACATGCTCTGATACCAATGTTAGATTTCGTGACTCAATCACGCAACAGAAGCAATAATAAATAAATTTCAGAATCATAAAAAAGTGAATTTGCGATATATCTCAATCAGTGATGCAGAAAATCTTAGGAACTGCAAACGCTGAATACAAACCACTCAAAGTCGGGATGATAGTCACGTATAACAAACTATCAACACGATACCATAACGTTCTAACCCTTTAACCCAGTGATTCTCGAACGATCAGAAAACCCTCACTATTAATTATTCTTCTCAACAATTAATTCTCTCTCTAATAGAATTTTCTTTCAAGATGGTAATCATGTCCTACTCACTATATTACTCTAGTTTTCTATTTTAATAATAGAATAATCATCATCTCATTCCTATTGCAACTCCCGTAGGAACCATGTAGAGAGAAAATAAGAAAAAGTGGGGTAATGGGTAACTACCGATTACCCCCCCTTATTTTGAAATTTAAAATTTTTTTACTAATGGTAAAAACTACCCCACGTGGGCATTAACCAATAGGTTTGATATCTATGATGAATGTAGAGATTATAATTTTTGCAATAGATGCAGTTGGAAAGTTCACGCAGATAATATCTGTAGGTACCGCTCAAAAACTCAAAAGTTTGACCTTTAATATGGATGGAACCCGCGTGCTTCAGTAGGGAGCCGAAGTAACTCTTCAGGCTTTTACAATGATGGAGAAAAGAAAATTCTCCATGGTTAATTTGATAGGAATATGACTATACCCAAGTTTTATGGACTAAATAAGAGCCAACTCAATTTCGTAGTTCCATTACTTTTAGAATATTCAGTTATTTCTTTTATTGTTCTTCAGGGGAGTATGGGATAAATTTTCTAAAATAATTTTCTTATTTATCTCTTCTATTTTTTGTTTAAAATGAAATTAATGTCATCCCACATACCGTAAATGAAATCTCTGAGGTTGGGGATTGAGTTTAGTGATATTCTCCAAACTTAATATGATGGGTTACTTAAGATTCAAGAACCATTTCAAAATCATCCTAATCCCTTTGTGGTGACAGAATAGAATGATGGGAAAAGTGCTTGTTCATGATATAAGCTGATTTATGTATTATATTTGGAAAGATTCTACGATGCCCATATATAATATTATATATACATATACAAGAGTTGTGTATTTTGAAATATACCATAAGACATAACTTTATGGTGAATCTGATAGGGTCCTATAGTCTAACGTGAACCATGGGACATATATGGTTCCATCCCTCATCAGTGGACTGAGCCACATGATTGAATAAATTGAGACTCATCGTCCTATCAGCTTGCTTCTATGATATGAAGCGGACCAAAGGACCCATTTCCATGGTTGATAGACTTAAGTCTGATAAAGTGGATTAAATATCCTGGTTCTTCAACTATAAATAAGGTCAGTCCAAAGGTCTGAAGTTAACAATAGAAGCTAGTTCATGTAGATTAAGCCTCATGGCTCAGAAGGATAAGTCCTCGGATTGAGTCCATTTGAACAACCAGTTCAATTGCGAATTACCAATTAATTGCATGATCTTAATTGCGAATTACCAATTAAGCCCTATTATTCATGGTCCTATTGGCCCATGTAGATCATAGATACGAGTCCATAGCGTTCAATTTTTTTTTTTTTTATGCAAAGATTTGTACCTGGGATTTTTAGGTTTTTTAGAGAGAAATTATGATCGCTAGGTTGCTTTCCATTGGGGACAAATTTATAGCGTTCATAGTCACGAATGATGTCTATGTTAATGATTACTCTCACGAGGATTGTTTTGAAAAAGAAAATAATAATAAAATAAATTATGAAGCTTATCCGAGATAAGATATGTTGTTTCAAACTAAAATCAAAATTTTTGATTAATTAATAATCAAGATTCATAGCAATATTATGTTTTGTATATCCATCACATGAATTTAAGGGTGAACATTCAATCAAACCATAATTAAAATAATGAAAATCAAAATAATCAGTTTAATTAAGTTATACAATTCTAATAACTATAACCTAAAGCTAATGGATCAAAAATCAATAATTTGATTTCACCAAATTAGTCGATTATCCAAATTGATCCTTAAAGTACTTTTAAATGACACTACCACCTTATAATAAATATTATTCACTTCAACCCTTAAACTGAAGACCTGAAATTTGAGACTAGAACAACTATATATTATTCATATCAATCATTAGACTGAAGACCAGAAATTTGGGAGTAGAATGGTTGAAACCGAAAGGGTGGGAGGTGTGTGACGGGACAAACAAATCGAGATGGATTAAATTTCACATGATTTCCTATAATTAAGGGTTTTGATTTTTGATTTTTGATTTTTTTGTTTTTCTGATTTTTTAATTGTAAATATATTTGTTTTAACTTTGAGCTTTTATCCCTTTTAAAATTTTTTAATTATAATATTTTTCTCTTTTCAATTTCAGTTATAATATTATATTAATATTTATATGAATGAAAATTATCTTAGTACATGTTTTTAAGTAATTCGATAATTCAGTTTGATTGAAATAAAAATTATTAAGATTGATGATCTTCCAAATAAAAAAAATTAAATTTTAGTTTTATGCAAAATCAAAATCAAAAATCAAATAAATCATCCAAAGTATAGAAGATGATTTAAAGAAAATGATTTTTTTTTTCAGTTTTAACCAAATACTGCCGACCCCAACATGAATTTAGTCTATAAGGACCTAGAAGAATACATAAAACGCAAACCATCCAACAAAATTTCAAAAATATGAATCCTACATAAATGGACCCTTTGGACAGGACCCAAAAAAAAAATGAAAGGAAAACTTAATACACCTTCTATTGCCAAGCATACTCTTTTACCCAACTTTGGTTGTCATTACTAAAATAAATTCCACCATCTGTAGCCTTCCAATAGCACTGCCATTGAAGCATACACTGTAATACCGGAAACTTGATGTCGAATGTTTTGTAAACATTTCTATAATAAAATAGAAAATTTTGAAATTTTATTGATTTTCGATTTTGGGGTCTTAATTTTAAATTTTTGGTATAATTGAAATGTCGTATTACAAATTCGTAGTATATTTTATTTTTGGTATATTGGGGAACATCCAATGTGATGAGAAAAATACATATATATATATATATTATATAGTTAGTAAAAAATAAAAAAAAAATAAAAAAAAAAAAAAAGGGAGAAGATGCTGCGTTTCGGGGTGAAACGCAGCACCCCCGTTTTCCCCCAAATCGATTAGGGCTAATAGCCCTAATCGCATTCCCTCTCTGCATTCTCTTCCTCTCATTCGACTGAACACCGAAGCTCTCCCTCTCCCTCGCGATTCATCTCCGCCATCACCACCACACCATCACCGCCATCGCGGTGTTCGTCTCTCTCTCTTCTTCCCTCTGCTTTCTTCTTCGTCTTTCTCTCTCTGTTCGCTCTCACCCTCTTTCTCACGAACTCTCTCCCTCTCGCTCACGGACTCTCGCCCGTTGCCTCTGTTTCGCCTTCCACCACCACCACCATTATCGCTCTCGGTCGCTCTCTTCCACGCATGAGCGGGCGATTCTCTCTCTCTTTCCTCTCTTCCCGCGCGCGAACAAAGTTCTCCCTCTCTCTCCCGTGCGCGCGATGGCAGAACTTCCACTGCCTTCCTCTTTTGCTCGCTCGCAGTGCTCACTGGGAGCACTTCCCATGCGACAACACAAACCAGTGGCCATTTAATCTGTCAAAACCCCGGCCGCGGGACGACAAAAACCCTAGGTTACTGACCTTGCAGAGGTAAGCCTAGGTTTTCCAATTTTAATTCTAGGGTTGAATATTCTGAGCAATTAGGTTTAATTCTAACGATTGCTGTAAATTGAACTTGTTACAGGTTTGATACACTGGCGATTGGAAGCTAGGTTTGCAAACTGAGAAACCCTAGGTGAGGGATTTTCAATCCCTTCAATAATTCAAATTACTTTTGTTGAATTAAGGTAGAAATTACATCTATATATATTCTGAAATGTGTTAGACTTGAAAGAAATATATTTCCCTAAGTGTTTGTATGAAATTATTGAGGTTAGGTCTAGAATTTGATGTAAATTGGACTGTGAAGCATGTGAGAAGGTCGTAGATAGTATGAGAGTTGTATTTGATTGAATTACGTAGTTTTCCTTGGGATTTGAATGGAAATCGGCGTGAATTAAATTAATATCAAGTAATTCGGGAGAAAATGGATAAAATTGAGGAATATTGTAAATTTAAAGTCGTTGGTGATTTGAAATGATACTAGCTTGAGGAAACGAAAGTTGTGGAATATAATTATGCAAGTTAAGGCTATTGTAAATAAAAGGGGAATTTGAAAACCCTTTAATAGAGCTTTAATTGATATTTATTCGTCTTGATTGGTCTAGGTTGACCTTTGGAGACTCGAAAGGAGTCATTTTGGTTTAATTGTGGAAATAGAGAGTGAATACCCTCTCTAGAGGTGAGTGGACGGTTCATTGTGTTCGTAAATAAGAAACCTGTTTTAAAATTGCTTTAGAAATGATTTTTGAAAGATTTTACATGATTTATGTTAATTATTTTGTGATTGTGGGCTGTCTGAACTGGATTATGAAATATGAATGCATCCATTGTGTTTATAAATGCTTTTGTGCCATGTGATATTTGATATTGATTGATGAACTGATTTGGCATGAAATTATGGATTGTTTGTGGAAATCATGGCACATTGTTGAAAAATGGATTGATTGTGAAATGAAGGGGTCTTGTAGATGGCTATAGTCATATACCTACCACGGAGCGACCCGACGGGGTGACGTGGTTTGAGGTTTAGATGTGCGGGGGAGTAGACGTCCCT
Organism: Dillenia turbinata; assembly: GCA_037126225.1. Taxonomy (NCBI): domain Eukaryota; kingdom Viridiplantae; phylum Streptophyta; class Magnoliopsida; order Dilleniales; family Dilleniaceae; genus Dillenia; species Dillenia turbinata. The sequence goes on from JBAMMX010000012.1 coordinate 3,035,572, forward strand.
CCCTCTGCAAAAGTCGTGCTATATCTGGTGCACCCCGGTGAGGCACGAGCCAACGCCAAGGAAGGGGGTTTGTTTTGAGATATTGGATAGTAAAACCCTTGGCGGATTTTCGTCTGGGTTTGGCCGCCCTGAGACGGAAGCATATTTCGATGGAACCCCAGGATTTTTATAAAAAAAAAAAATGATTGATATGGATGCATATTTGTGAAATGTGATTTATTGAAATGATTTTAAGGATGAGATGATTTATGAGTTATGCTTTGACTGCCCCACATTCACACCTTATTTATTAGCACAAATGCACCATTGCACTCCACTCACTGAGTATACCCCTATACTCACCCCTCACTCTCCCCATTTTTCAGAGGAGACTTAGTTGGGAGCCTACTCGACGGAGCTTGCGAAGTATTTTTGCAACCTTATAGGTATTTGTGAGACGGGGCTACTTTTGGGGATTGATAGCTTGCAAAGCATGGAAAGGGAAGTCTAGTACATTCCAGCTGTGCGGATTTTATTGATACTGGCTGAGTTGTCGGCAAGTATTGATAAAATCCGTCGATTTTTGATTTGTTTTTATTTCTTTTGATTTCTCTAGTTTTGGAAAACTGTTTATATTTGTACTGGGACATTTGGACTGTAAATCTTAATTTCAATGCTTTTTCTTTGATTTTGTGAAGTTCTGTACAACTCATATCGTTAGGATTTTATCGATACTGGCCTGTTTTCCTCGGGTAAGTGTTGGTAAAATCGACGGCTATGTTTTGGAACTTCTTGTTTGTTAAATGCTTTCGGAGTGGCCAAGATGGTCACATTGCATGCGTGTATGTACAGGTTCCCGCTCCCCGTTGTGTGTTCTTTGTGTAATCGTGCATGTACAGGTTCCCACTCCCGATGTGTGCTAATGTATGATTGCATGTACAGGATCCCACTCCCCGATGTGTGTCAATGTGTGTGTTTGTACATCCTTGATGAGCCGGATGGGCTCCTTGCATGTGTATTGATTTTGAAATTTCTTGTTTTTTTTGAAGAATTTTATGAGTTTGATGATTTATTGTGAATGTGATAGCCTTGCGGAGTCCCGGTACATGGGGAGGTTTTACCCATGTACCGAGACGCGGCGGTTGTCGCGTGGTCGATCTGAGGATCGGGGCGTGACAACTTTATTGGTATCAGAGCACAGGTTTACGATTTTAAAAGTTTGATGGTTTTGAAATATTTTGAAATGTTTTCAAGTGTATTTCTAATGTCCCAAAAGTTTTCTAAAAGCTTTAAAATGTTTTATTTCGTTTGAAAGAAATGTAAGATCTTTAAAAGATCTTCGGAGAATGTACAGAACTTTCCATAGTTTTCCTAGGAAGTTAGGAATGCTTATTTTTAGGGGGTTAAGCACTTGGATGAGTTCATATTTTACATTGCTAAGTTCAGAACCTCTTTGTAGAACTTTATTTTTGGATGATGAATAAGGAACCCCAAATGAAATATTTTGTGACTCAAGACCTCCTGTGGCTTGTTTGGTCAAATATTGGGGACCTTAGTATTGGTTTTGGCCCTCGGACTTATATCTTGATATTAGAAGTTTGGTGTATATGTATAATTGTGGAGCCTTCAGAAACTCATAGAGGTGTATATCATGTATGGGACTTTAGTGTGGTAAGATTTTCTTTTGAAAAACTAAATGGGGTTAGCGGTACTAATAGTATGACTAGTATGACTCTTTGATTTGGGATGACGGGTTGTAAGACATTCTCTTGTGTAAGAGTGAAGTAATTTGGGCTATGTGAGAAGACAGAACTGTAGTGTCTTGCATTGATTATTTTCTTTGCTTTAAACAACTGGGAGTCTTAACTCCCTAATTTTAAGTATGACCTTCGCATTTGAAATGCTTCTCATCATTTCCCATCCATTCGAATTTTTATTACATCACTTCAATCTGATTTGCTTTCAAGTTTAAGAAACATATGGCTATCTCACAAGGAACTTAAAGAATGGTTAGAGTGGTAGAGCAATTTTGTGATAGATAAAGTTTTGCGATATTCTGATGAACAAATGAGGATGTTGATCTTTAAATTGGATATTGTGGTGGAAAAGAACTTTCGTGTAGATTTCTTCCTAAGAAAATGCTGTCAAATTTAACATGCTTGGTTCTCAACTGAATATGCTTTCTGTGCAAATGTCACATCCTAATTTTGATAGACTGTGAATGTTATTCCATACTTCTCAAGCATATGCTCCAACATTCTTCTGTAAGTAAGGGATTGTAATAGGAGGTTTTACCATTGAGTTACTAACGGTGGGAGGCAAAGGAATGGTTTCACTTTGATGCTTTGATTAGGAAGTGTGAATTTTATTCCTTTGGTTTTCTGATAATGCTAATAGGTTCAGCAGGTGATTATTATTGCTAGTTATTATGATCTTTGATTGTGACCAAATGTCAATTTTCGAAGTCAAAATAAAGGTTTTTGAGGTTTGCTTAATTGGTAATAATTTAGATTTTTGCCAATTGGTGGAAGATAAGGGAAGATGCATTGGCCTTGTTTCCAGACTTTTATTGTACTAGATTGATGAGTGGTCTTTTGGATAGAATTTATGACCAATTGAATAATCAGTCTTGGATGAAGGCATTTAGGGAGCACACTCGTGCCCTCTAGGTGAGTAGGAGTCATAACAATGGAGGTTTATTCTTGGAGTTTATTTTCGAGGGAGGTAGTTTGTTTACCCAATGGTGAGAAGAATAAAAGAATAGAGGATTGTATGTTTTGAGAGAAGTTCTTAAGGCTTTACTGCAGGACGAGAGTGTGAAATACAGTGGAAAAAAAAATGTATGGGTAAAACAGATGTTCGACCGTGGGTTGTATGCAAAATTTTGAGGAATCTGATGATCGAATAGGTAGGAACCATGAGGAAGATCTACTAAGTCTTAAGGAGTCTGATGACAATTTGTTCTTGGAGAAAATTTGGGAACATGAATGATGGAGGTGGTAGTTGATAAGGGTTTAAATGAGGAAATCAAGTTAACTGAATCTGCTTTGGGGCATATTTTGTAGAATGAGGGCGCTGTATGTTGTGGTGATAGCTATAAGACTTAAAGAGATGTTACCAGTATGTTAAGCACCATGGAGTTTCTGTGTACATTAAAGGTCAAGGTAGAATAAGACATTTTAATTACGGCTGAGCAGCCCAAACATAATTCACTTCAAATGACTTGAAATCAAGAAAATAATATGTATTGAAACATCTTGTGGAACTCTATGGAGTATTACCCAAAACTTATGGTTCTAGAGCCTCCACTTATATTTTTGGTATACTTTTCTTCATAGTTTGGCATTTAATTATATTGTTATTTTTATTGATGATCATCTAAGAAAGACAAGTACTTAAAAAGAAATGCTATAAGTGTTGGGTGACACCAAAATCTTTAACCATACGATGAATGGTCTCAGTAAGAATTGAATGTTTCTTTCAAGTAATTATCATTTTATGCTTTTGATAAATATGGGGGAAAGCTTTTTGTTTCGATGGTTATATTCGTAATGGACATTGCTTTTATTGGACGAGCAGCATCTTAGAAAAGAATTTTAATCTTAAGTGATCTTGATAACAAGAAGCTTTGTTGTCTAGTTTGAACAATTGAGAATATGGAAAACCAGTGACAAGTTTCCTAATTGCTTGATGCATCCCTTGGAGAAACTAATATGATGAGCCTTTGTGGGATCTATATATTGTAGTGAGATTTCTCTGGTGTTTCAGACTGCTATAGTTGTTTAGAGTTCTTAAGATAAACTTTAATTTGGGATAGATTCATCCTTCAGATGGAAATATGAGGTAATATGGACCCTTCTAGCTTTTACAATATTGAAATGGTGAATCTTATAAGCATCTAGGCGGAAATGTCTATGGATGGTTACTTGAGCACCGTTTAGAAGTAAGAAAGTCCTTAATTGAAATTTTGAGGTATATTGAATTGGTCGAGTTCAATGATAGTATTTTCAGATATGTGTGATATGTGTATTAAAGACTTTAGTTTTGATCTTCTACAACGCTTTGTCGCAGATATAAGATAGAGACCTATTCCAATTGTTGTTGAGGAATGTGTTAATCGAGAAAGTGTTACTCCTTTTATATCCAAGGTTTCAAGGTTTTAGAACAAACAAGGTGATTCAGAGACTATTGATTTTTATGCTTTAATTGCTGTAATGTGAAAAAGGAAATTAAAGGAATCTCAATCTCAATGAATACCACCTACCAAATACTCATATTGGAATAAGACAAGTTTTGCTATCAATACTTTGGGAGATACTATAGAGTATGATAATGTATTTGTAGTTTGAAATTGGTGGATTGGAGACTTTGTTATCAATATGGTGGTGAGTGTAGGTGATAAGCGTGCATACATATATACGATGCATTCAGATATCATGATTTGCGAGTAAGCAATTACATAGCTGTAAATGAGAATAAGAATAGGCTTAGGCGCTTACAGATATATTGCTTGGAGGGTTGAACAAATCAAAATAAGATATCTAGGAAATTTCGAAAGGACAATCAAGTACTTGTACAATTGAGACGAAAGTGAATTCCTAAGAAACTTATCACAAACTAAATTTTAGGAAATTTGGGAGACTGAAGAAACTAAAGCAAAAACAATACCCTATTTGTTTGATGTATAAACTTTATCGTTATAAATTTCGAGGACGAAATTTGTTTTTAGGGGGTTAAGAGTTGTAATACCGGAAACTTGATGTCGAATGTTTTGTAAACATTTCTATAATAAAATAGAAAATTTTGAAATTTTATTGATTTTCGATTTTGGGGTCTTAATTTTAAATTTTTGGTATAATTGAAATGCCGTATTACAAATTCGTAGTATATTTTATTTTTGGTATATTGGGGAACATCCAATGTGATGAGAAAAATACATATATATATATATATTATATAGTTAGTAAAAAAAAAAAAAAAAAAAAAAAAAAAAGAAAAAAAAAAAAAAAGGGAGAAGATGCTGCGTTTCGGGGTGAAACGCAAAGCACCCCGTTTTCCCCAAATCGATTAGGGCTAATAGCCCTAATCGCATTCCCTCTCTGCATTCTCTTCCTCTCATTCGACTGAACACCGAAGCTCTCCCTCTCCCTCGCGATTCATCTCCGCCATCACCACCACACCATCACCGCCATCGCGGTGTTCGTCTCTCTCTCTTCTTCCCTCTGCTTTCTTCTTCGTCTTTCTCTCTCTGTTCGCTCTCACCCTCTTTCTCACGAACTCTCTCCCTCTCGCTCACGGACTCTCGCCCGTTGCCTCTGTTTCGCCTTCCACCACCACCACCATTATCGCTCTCGGTCGCTCTCTTCCACGCATGAGCGGGCGATTCTCTCTCTCTTTCCTCTCTTCCCGCGCGAACAAAGTTCTCCCTCTCTCTCCCGTGCGCGCGATGGCAGAACTTCCACCGCCTTCCTCTTTTGCTCGCTCGCAAGTGCTCACCGGGAGCACTTCCCACTGTCGACAACACAAACCAGTGGCCATTTAATCCTGTCAAAACCCGCGGCCGCAGGACAGCAAAAACCCTAGGTTATAGCCTTGCAGAGGTAAGCCTAGGTTTTCCAATTTTAATTCTAGGGTTGAATATTCTGAGCAATTAGGTTTAATTCTAACGATTGCTGTAAATTGAACTTGTTACGGGTTTGATACATGCGATTGGAAGCTAGGTTTGCAAATTGAGAAACCCTAGGTGAGGGATTTTCAATCCCTTCAATAATTCAAATTACTTTTGTTGAATTAAGGTAGAAATTACATCTATATATATTCTGAAATGTGTTAGACTTGAAAGAAATATATTTCCCTAAGTGTTTGTATGAAATTATTGAGGTTAGGTCTAGAATTTGATGTAAATTGGACTGTGAAGCATGTGAGAAGGTCGTAGATAGTATGAGAGTTGTATTTGATTGAATTACGTAGTTTTCCTTGGGATTTGAATGGAAATCGGCGTGAATTAAATTAATATCAAGTAATTCGGGAGAAAATGGATAAAATTGAGGAATATTGTAAATTTAAAGTCGTTGGTGATTTGAAATGATACTAGCTTGAGGAAACGAAAGTTGTGGAATATAATTATGCAAGTTAAGGCTATTGTAAATAAAAGGGGAATTTGAAAACCCTTTAATAGAGCTTTAATTGATATTTATTCGTCTTGATTGGTCTAGGTTGACCTTTGGAGACTCGAAAGGAGTCATTTTGGTTTAATTGTGGAAATAGAGAGTGAATACCCTCTCTAGAGGTGAGTGGACGGTTCATTGTGTTCGTAAATAAGAAACCTGTTTTAAAATTGCTTTAGAAATGATTTTTGAAAGATTTTACATGATTTATGTTAATTATTTTGTGATTGTGGGCTGTCTGAACTGGATTATGAAATATGAATGCATCCATTGTGTTTATAAATGCTTTTGTGCCATGTGATATTTGATATTGATTGATGAACTGATTTGGCATGAAATTATGGATTGTTTGTGGAAATCATGGCACATTGTTGAAAAATGGATTGATTGTGAAATGAAGGGTGCTGTAGATGGCTATAGTCATATACCTACCACGGAGCGACCCGACGGGGTGACGTGGTTTGAGGTTTAGATGTGCGGGGGAGTAGACGTCCCTCCCCTCTGCAAAAGTCGTGCTATATCTGGTGCACCCCGGTGAGGCACGAGCCAACGCCAAGGAAGGGGGTTTGTTTTGAGATATTGGATAGTAAAACCCTTGGCGGATTTTCGTCTGGGTTTGGCCGCCCTGAGACGGAAGCATATTTCGATGGAACCCCAGGATTTTTATAAAAAAAAAAAATGATTGATATGGATGCATATTTGTGAAATGTGATTTATTGAAATGATTTTAAGGATGAGATGATTTATGAGTTATGCTTTGACTGCCCCACATTCACACCTTATTTATTAGCACAAATGCACCATTGCACTCCACTCACTGAGTATACCCCTATACTCACCCCTCACTCCCCCATTTTTCAGAGGAGACTTAGTTGGGAGCCTACTCGACGGAGCTTGCGAAGTATTTTTGCAAATCCGTATAGGTATTTGGCAGACAGGGCTACTTTTGGGGATTGATAGCTTGCAAAGCATGGAAAGGGAAGTCTGTACATTCCAGCCGTGCGGATTTTATTGATACTGGCTGAGTTGTCGGCAAGTATTGATAAAATCCGTCGATTTTTGATTTGTTTTTATTTCTTTTGATTTCTCTAGTTTTGGAAAACTGTTTATATTTGTATTGGGACATTTGGACTGTAAATCTTAATTTCAATGCTTTTTCTTTGATTTTGTGAAGTTCTGTACAACTCATATCGTTAGGATTTTATCGATACTGGCCTGTTTTCCTCGGGTAAGTGTTGGTAAAATCTGACGGCTATGTTTTGGAACTTCTTGTTTGTTAAATGCTTTCAGAGTGGCCAAGATGGTCACATTGCATGCGTGCATGTACAGGTTCCCGCTCCCCGTTGTGTGTTGCTGTGTAATCGTGCATGTACAGGTTCCCACTCCCCGATGTGTGCTAATGTATGATTGCATGTACAGGATCCCACTCCCCGATGTGTGTCAATGTGTGTGTTTGTACATCCTTGATGAGCCGGATGGGCTCCTTGCATGTGTATTGATTTTGAAATTTCTTGTTTTTTTGAAGAATTTTATGAGTTTGATGATTTATTGTGAATGTGATAGCCTTGCGGAGTCCCGGTACATGGGGAGGTTTTACCCATGTACCGAGACGACGCGGCGGTTGTCGCGTGGTCGATCTGAGGATCGGGGCGTGACATACACCTTCCAACACCTCTGTCAACATTGAACGCATCAAAACTCTTCGAGACGTTTTCCCAATTCAAGGTACAAAAGAAAACAGTGGTTCCCCAAAAATGGACTCTAAAACTCCAACTAAACTCGTCACCCCATCCAAGCTGATGCACTCCAAAATCATCATCTTCCGAAGAACAATGCACAACCAACGATCCAATATCATTGAGGCCTCCATTGATGACATGAATTTGGTTTTTGTTGTATGGACAAGCATCTATTTGTCTTTGTGCATGCGGAGTTGGAAAAAAGAGTAGCGATGCCATCAAAAGCAAGGCAAAGATTTTGGTACAAGTACTCATTTTTGTGAAGGCTTGTGTATTCAATAGAAGGCTTAACAATGAGTTGGGTAATTTACAAGCGTTTAGGCAAAAGAATATCATAGGTCAATCCACTTAAATTCACTTCAATGAAAAAAATTCTCCCATGTGCTAATTAGAAATTTTAGATTGTATCCCTTCGTATACTAATGTTTGTGCTTGCCATTCTAGAGGGCGCGCAGGATATTTATTTGAGAGAGAGAGATAGAGAGTATTGACACCTCTTGGCCTCTTAAAGTGAACTGAAAGGACTTTTCATGTTCATGACAATTACTTTTAATCAGAGCAAATCATATGAGATGAAAACATGCAAATTTAAACTCAATTCAAACTAGAAAATGTTCAAGATATAAAAAATTATTTATTTTATTGTTGAAGATCTCTTTTGCAACCAAAGGCAACTAGTAATGCTTGATCGGCCCAAGTTAGGCCGACTCTGGCCAAGGCGGCTTGAACTCGTGTGACGATGTTTTCCATTTGTTTTCTAGTGATTTTCCATAACTGTAAATTGGATCTAATAGAAATATATCATGTTCAAATTTATTTAATTTAAATGTCACGTCTCTGTATTTTATTCATAGTTTCCTATAAATTAGATTAGACATACATGGAAGGAAGCATTAATAATGTTTTATATTTTGCATAACGATCATTTTTTCTAAAAGTTTAATTTAGTGAGAAAGAAATTATTAATTATTTTGTATTTTAATACTTTCGATGATGTATTAGATATTTTATTTAATCACATGAGATTTTTTTAAAAAAAAAAAAAGAGTAAAAGGTACTGGTATGATTTGAATTCAAAATCTCCTATGTAGATATCATTTGATATTTTGTATAATTACTATTTATTTAAAAAAAAAAAAAGAAACTCAAGGGATGGAAATCTTATTAAGTATTTTATTTTTTAAACATAAGGTATCACAGAAGTCTAAACCCAGTTGGAATCTTATTAAGTCTTGGCATAGTTTGCTAGCCAAAAAGACCACTAGGCATTACTCAGATCTAATCCATCCAGTTCAACAAGACACTCAATTCCAAATAAATAAAAACAAAAGTAAGCATGCTTAAATTCTTATTGCACAAATAAACATAATCTGACGATATGTGCAGCTGATAGTTTCTTTTAATAGAATACGTTCGAATCCTAAAGTTCCATCATTATGGACCCTATATGGGAGAGGTTTACTCTGCTTTTACCTATTATTGAACAAAAATAAAATAACAAAGCTTTTACCATTATTTTCTTTTTTAAGAGAAGGCTGAAGGGAGCAGAGACATAAGTCCAGGAGAATGGATGGCATTTGATTAGAAAACCAAGTCGTAGCTCTTACTAATATTGATTAACCACCATTATTTTTATTTTTTTTGGTTTTCCTCATTCGGTATTTAGATTTTTGCCCGATTAATCTGGTTTGAGTATTGTGAGGCTTATTGTGAGGTTGATTCTGTCAAATCCTTTTTCTTCATTCTTAAAGTTCGAACTCGAGACATCTGATTAAGGGAAGTAGAGTGCCCAACCACTCACTTCAAATGAATTTGGTGATTAACCACCATTATGGGACTCCAATAACCAGCATAACTGAAATTAGCTGAAACAGTCACAAGTGCAACCAAATTAACCAAAATCAATTAAAAGGTTCCTTTTTTTTTGTTTTATCATTTACATAAAGGTCACAAAAATATATACGCGTATGGAATTTAAATTCTAATTCTTGATCTTAAGGAAAATATTTGAGAAAAAACTATTTGCCACTTGGGTGAAAATCATTAAAAGGTTCTTAGAAATCAAAATTGACACTCCCTTAAAGATAATTTACATGGGGAGAAAACCACACTCAATTGGAATTCATGAACTTCTAGACATTGTCTAATTCCATGATTCCCTGTATTCTCTAGAATCCATAAGTCATTCTAACTGCTTATGCTATCTTGGAAGGTTATTTAAGATCTCAAGATATGGAAAAACATAAAATATGCGTACGATACTTGCATACAACTTCAAAACATTAACTCTGCCAAGAATCCACTTCCTACTTAAATCCTTTAAAAAATCTAAGCTTTATCACAGCAGAATCATTCATAGAAATATGAAAATCGAACCATGCTAAACAACATTTCTATATTAATTTGCATCAATCAATTCTTGAATTTCATGTTTAAATCTCAATTTCCATCACTTACCTCTTCCCACAACTAGCTTGGTTTTTTGCTCTTTTTCTTGGGTTTATCTCCTCCTTTATGCTTTTGCAGCCCTTATATGCATCACATATCACTTGGCCTCGAGATTTCCATCATCTCCAAGTGTTTTTGGAGCTTTTGGGTGAGGTTCTTGCTATGAAGGAAGAGAAAACATAATTAGCACAAGGGGAGGAAAGATATCAAAGTGAGATAGCATTCTTGCCTTCTCTCTCAAAATCAGAAACCGAGGATGAAAGATAAGGGATAGGAGACTCAAGATTTTATCTTGTCTTCCCCAACTTCTAGTCGGATCCTTTTGAAGACTAAGAAGAGTTTCAGAATTCTTTTAGGTTTTTTTCAATTTGCATCCTTCGATCCTCGTATACACTCAAAGGGATCCTCTTTCTTAATGTTTCAGAAAGAGTGGGACGAGATTCAAAAACCATCTCATCGTAGAATGTAAGTTCTCCGTAATCAAATTTTTGTGCCCAATCTCTATCTTTCTTCCTCATTTGAGTTCACTTTGGAAATCTCCAATTTACCTTCTTGGTAGCAAGAATCAAGATTTTAGGAGAGGATTTAAGAGCTCAATAAAGACAAAATTTAGGTCCATGTTTACAACCGAGTATTAAGTAAGCCCGACTTGATGTTCAAACCTTCATTTGCCTTCAATTTCTAAAAATTTTGAGTTCTCGTGATTTCTGAATGTTTGTTGATGTCCTAACTTGATCCTTTATAATATGGGTCCCTCAAATTGTTTTCAAATTGGGTTAAATGCTCATTCCTGGCCTCAGTACTTAATGTATATATGGATGATAAATTTTATTGCCATGATTAGTTTCAATGTTTTTGGAGTGTTCTACTGTAGTAAAGTATTGGTTTGAGATTTGAGTAAGAAATCATTGAAACTTTATGCATAAAAGTTCATGAATATAGGTTTTATGCAAATTTTTGAGTGATACAATAATGTCAATCAAGCTGAAATTGAAAGGCAAGGGCCTTGCATGCTTTGTATGCTTTTCTTTTAGAAATCATGTTATTCTAAGTTAATGCAAAAGATTTGTCCAGGTTTAAGAGACCAAGACATATCAATATTTGTCAAAGTATTACGATATTTGGTAAAACTGACTTGTATGTTTTGAAACATGTCCAAACTCTTACATAGTTGAGTTAAAGTATATAAGTGAAGATATTTTTGCTCTAAATCCATTAAACCTTCGGGTGATTTTGCCATAGGAATGGTAGTTGAAATACATTCTAGAGAGAGATGCATAGGTTATATGACACTTTTGCTATAGATTGGAGGTTCCTCGAATTATTAAAAATGAAGGTGAGATAAAGGAGTTAAAGAATAAAGGAAAACACAGCACACCCAATTTTTATAGTGGTTCCATGAAATCTAGTGTACATACACCTTAAGTCTGCACCTGTATTTCTACTATTTTCAACCCAAGTAGTACAACAAAATTGCTTCTAGGTGTAAGTCAAACTTTTATAATGTTTTCTCTCAAAGCACTAACCTAACCTCTTACGGGTTGTTTTTCTCACTAAACCCCAGATTGAGAAATTCTCAAACCTTTTAAAAATTTTGTATAGGAGGAGAATAAGTGTTATAGTAAATGAAGTTACAGTTTCAGATGTAATAGACTTGAAACTCAAGGAATGAACTTACAAAAAATTTGAATACAAAGTATATTTCATGAAACTCATAGAGTTTGAGCATTGATTTTGTTCCATAATCGTTCATCCATCCCTCTCTCTGTTTCTTCTCTTTTCAATATTTATGAGAGAATGGTTGAGAGTTGTTGTGGTGATAAGTTGAATTTGAACGTTGTTCATTAATGGTTCCGTCATTTCTCATTAAATGTTTTTATCCATTTCTATACTTTGGCCAATGAGAAGCTAATTTACTTCTTTTAGATAGTCCACTTCTATTTTACAAAAGAGAACTTGCTTTTCCTACATATAGCTTGTTAAATCTCACAAATATTATGATTTAATCATATAGAGGCCAACAATCATGTGTTGATTATTCAAAATATTTTAATCAGAAATGTGTTTGCTTAGGATCGACCTGATTGACCTAAAAGGGTATTGGTTGACTCAAATTTAAAATCTTTAAATTGTGGAGACATAAATGTAAGTTTGGATTGACCAATTAAACTCTAAAGTTGACCTATATTCTTTGTAAACTAAGTTTGGGTCGACTGAGTGAGTATTCAGATTGATCCATGTAGTGATTTTTTATGAACTCTAATATAATTGGGTCGACATATTTGAGTGAGGGTCAATCTTCATTGTTGTTCCAAGTAAGCTCAGGTCAATATCCTAACTTTTAGGTAGACAAGTATGTGTGAGTCGACCAATTAAATCTTCCTGATACAACCTATATAAAGGGTCATTCGAATATTCTAAGCATGGGTCAACATAACTTTTCTAAATAATGTTTAGGTCAACCTATATGGACCTTGTGTAACACCGAACAAATCCGAATTTATAAAAATATATTTTAAATGTCATTATTTGAAAATTTCTACATTTTGTAAAATTTTAGAAAAATAATTAATCTTAAATATAAGTGTGAATTTTTATTCTTTTGGCTGTTCGGGAGATCCTCTAGATATTGAGTAGAAAGATTTTAAAATTTTGAATTTTACCGATCATTAGAGTCTGGATCACCAAAGCCATCGGTTACTTGAATATTAGGGTGATCGGTGTATTGTTTAGGTAAAATATCTATCGGTGTACTGTTTAAGTGATGGTCTGTCGGTATTGAGTTCTTAAATTCCAGTCGGTTATCTAGTCACCGATTGGTATAGAAACTCCTGTCGGTGTTATGAGAACCCATCGGTATATTATTGGACTCAATTTCATGTATCATTCGGTCGTTTTGTCTTCCTGTATGTATTGCCTTAAGAATTTAATTTTTTGTAATTATCATCTTTCCTTTAGTATTGACCGAACGGTATCCATTATATTTCCCTTCGATATTTGAAAACTCATACCAAACAGTGCACTTCAAGAAAATTCGATAATTTTCTCGATTGACCGACTTCAATTTTCGTAACATGATCAAACGGTACCGAACACCATTTGTCCCTATTCAGCATTTCCGTTTGGTACAAACATTTATTTAAATTTCTTTTGGTCTTATCGACAGAATTTTGAATTTATTTTGATTTTTCCATTTCCGTCGGGAGCCTTGATCAGCTCTGAATAGTTGGCCTTCCATTTGGAATTTTTCATTTAATTTATTTTCTTGCCAATATTGGGTATTAAGCTTTGACTTCCACCGGTTGGGTTGGACATTTCTCATCGATCGACACTCCACTATTTGCCAAATACCCATCGGTAGAAGCACTTCGGTCCCTTCACCCATTCGGCTACAGTAAGCATTTATATTGAATATTACCGAACAGCCATGCACTCATAAGAATTTGTCTCCACTTACCGAACAGCTATTAGAATACCAACACCAACATTTGCATTTTCCCTTCTTTATTTGACCGAACAGCTAGTGGGAATTCAACAATTCTTCAAAGTCCTTCACGTCACTTGCTAGGGTGGAGACTTGAACCCATGACTTTGTCCAAAAAGGTTTTATCCACTAAGCTATTCTAGCACTTCAATTATAATTGGTATTATGTTTAATATAACCAATATTTTGCTATTCCCATCATTGGGTCACTATTTGTGAATGTAATCCATCGGTGGAGTGTATTTTTCTTTGTATACTGTGTTGGAATAATTTTCTATTCTTGTTCGGTAACCAATGGGAATTGAACCCAAACACCACTAGCTCTCATCGGTACTTTATTTCCCCCTTTTTGGATAATTATTGCTGGAGAAATTTAACTAAGCTCCCACCGGTCCCAAGTTGCCAATTTGTCATTCCTCATTTCTAAGAGCTAATCGGTCAATGTTGAGAGCCCATCGATTATTGCTGAGAGTCGATCGGTCAATACATTTTCTTTGTGCACATTTTATTTTTCTTGTAAATTTAAGTCTTGTAGTATCAAGAAAACTTAATCACCATTCGGTATCTCTCATCACCGAACACTCATCCCTCTCTATAAATAATATTTCAAGTACTTAAATCCATTGGTTTGAGCTTCCAAATTATCAAAAAGGATATCTTGGGTATTTGTGTAAGATTGGAAGAGAATGAGGGCAATTAAGTAAATTGGGAAGATGAGTTGTAAATAAAAAGAGAGTTGGGATTCTAGAATCTACGAATGTCACATTTCAACTTTTTCTTTTACTCTTCTCTCTCTCTCTGCTCATACACTACATCTTCCTCTCTTCTTGTATTCTGTTCAAGATCAATCAAAATACTATAAAATCCATACCCTAAAGACTCCCAAACTCATAACCTAATCTCCAGGGAGTTAGATCTTGTGAGATATTTGAGGTTTTCTAGTGAGAGAAAACTTAGGGTTTGATCGTAACTCAGCTTGAAGTGAAATCGGAGACTAAAATCTAGGAATATTTTATTCTCTACTTGGGTTTATTTTTCTCTTTCATGACTTTGGAGTTTACGTTGAAATTTGATGAAATGAAGTTGGTGGGTTTTGAGTCACCGTAAGTGAGAGAAAGATTGGGTATTGAATGTTAGAGTTTTTGGGTTTACTTGAAAGGATTTACATTGATGATCCTAGGTATTTGATTATGTCCCTCAAGAGTTAGCGAAAACTGAACGGAGCAAGACGTTTGTTGCTGTGACGTCCGGGAGTGACTATCGTCCCTAGTACTATGAGTGGTTGCATACTTTCACTTAAATAAGATAAATGTTTTCAATAGATTTTCTAAACGATTTTCAATAGATTTTCTAAATGATTTTGAAACTTGATTTATAATATTTTAGTGTGAGTGGAATATCCCCAAAATTGTGTTCGAAATTCTGATGCATCCTGATGTTTTGATTGAATAAATGTGTCATGTTGATTTATTGATGTTGAGCATATTATGATACTAGTTATTAATTTAATTGATGACACATGGAATGTATTGTTAAATTTTTATGAAATGGTGCACGGTGTGGTTACTGGGGGAAGAGCCTGAACCCCGAAAAATGGCTAGTCATTTCTCGCCACGGTGCGACTCGACGGGGTAACGTGGTGGGGTTATTCTTGATAGACATAGTATGTGGTCGGTCGTGACGGCACATTTATGGTCGAATAACGTATCGCTTGAAGGGCGCGGGATAGTTGGTTGCACCGCAACAAAATGTTATGGCCAACGCCAAAGAGTGGGGTGTTTGTAAATTGAAAATTTCTAAAACTTTTGGTGGTTCCACCCTAGGTCGTGGCAGAACTTTGTTGGAAATGATGATTTTGGCTGCCCTATGTTTGGAAATGTGAAATGATTGGATGCATATGAGATTGATTTATGATGATTGAAAAATTGATTTATTGTTGAATAATCTTGTGACTGATATGATGGTTTGAAATATATATGTTTGATATGTCCACCATACAAATCTTGTTTTGTTCAACGTGTATATCACTCACTGAGTATTCTCATACTCACCCCTCTCTCTCCATTTTTACAGACAAAGGCTAGTTAATTTACGAAGTCATTTAGAGGCAGAATTTTTTGGAAAGACCTCTGTCAGAGATTCTTTTGGTATAGATCTCACTATTGTCTTTAAGGTATCAATAGATTCACCCATGGAAGGCATTTTATATAAGACTCTATTTGAATATTTTTGAAACTTTGTATTCCGATTTCGAATGGATTTGGCTATGTATAAACTTTTATTGAAAGCCCTTAATTTCCTTTTTATGAAATTTTTTTGGAAACTATTGTTGATTTTGTTTTCTATCCCTAGAGAGGGAATTGTGTTCTGATTGGTTGATGGTATTTGTTGGCAGGGATGGCCTATGGCTTTATTTGGTATTCTAAATACCTTGCGATGCCTTGGAGTACGAGATGAGGTTCACACATGTTCAAGGTAGCGCGGCGATTGTCGCGTGCTCGAATCTACGGGTCGAGGCGTGACAATTTTATTGGTATCAAAACAAAGGTTTTGAAATTGTAAAAAGTTTTCAAATATTTAAGATGATTTTAAAGGTTTTTGTATTTGAAAATGTTTTTGAGAAAATTTGAAATCCTCCAATGGGTCCTAGGAAACTGATATACCTCTAGCCATAGGTGCCTAGAGTTGTCCTAGTATTGTGGGCTAAAATAGTTTATCTTTTGTAGACTATCATGCCTCATCGTAGAAGAATGAGAAATGTAAGTGAAATTCCTCCTCAAGAGCACGAGGATGAGTCGTCCTCACATGCTCTACCTCCTCTGGCTGCTACTCACCCGGCTCCTTCAACCGGGATTCCTCCACCACCATTCGATACCCTTCGGCAATGGGCTGAGTGGTGGAATGTCTATGGTGCTCATTTCCAAGCTCCATCTCAAGCACCAATACCTCCACCACCGAATCCAGTCATCCCTCCGACCCCGCCAACAGTACCGATTGCTCCTCCTACTTCAATGGCTACACCTATAGGTCGTCCTACCCTTGAACTATCCAAGTTGATCAAAGAAGCCCGACAACTTGGATGTGTTACTTTTTCAGGGACTAGTGATGCAATAGTGGCAAAGAATTGGATAAATAGGGTTCAGGAGACAGTGGCTGATATGAGACTCGATGATGAGTTAAAGTTATTGGTAGCCGTGAAGTTGTTGGATGAGGATGCTCGAGTATGGTGGGACAACTTAAAAGATAGGGCTACAACACCCATTTCTTGGAACGAATTCCTTAGGGAATTCAATGAAAAATATTATACTCGATTCTACCAAGATTTGAAGAGAAATGAGTTTCTTCATCACCACTAAGGCAACAAGTCTGTGGCAGAATATGAGACAGAGTTGAGGCGGTTGTCCTCATTTGTTCCAGAATTGGTGACTTTCGAGGAGTATTTGCGTTTCAAATTTGAGGAAGGTTTAAACTTGTCTATCCGAGAAAAGATGTCTGTAACCTCAACCCATTCCTATAAAGATGTCCTAGAGTTAGCTTTGAGAGCCGAGAAAATGGTAGAGGAAAGGGAAAGAACTAGGGAAGGACAGGAAAAGAAAAGAAGGTCCGAACTTGCATCGGGTCAAAGTTCAAAGCAAAGTAGGAGCATGGGCTCTTACGGTGGAGTCTCTGTCACTGAGTCCGTTGGCAGTCCACAAGGCCAACGATCGTCCAAGTTTGAGGTTTCTATGTCTAGTGCTGCTTCCGGGAGTAGATCGGTAGGAAACAAAAAGGAACAATGTAGGAATTGTGGGAAGTACCATGCTGAAATTTGTCATGCACCCAGGAGGTGTTATCAATGTGGAGAGGAGGGTCATCTTCGAAATAGTTGCCCTGAACTAGGTTTAAACAAGCAAGGAGGACAACAAAATCAAGACTTTCCTAGTGGTTCTAGGAGTGGACTAGCTAACCCTGTTGCACCTCCCTCCAACACTACTCTAAGGACAGGGACTGGCAGCAACACCATGGCTAACAATCCCCAACGATCTCAACCTCGAATCCAAACTAGGATCTTTGCAATGACTAATGAACAAGCACAAGACAAGCTCAATGATGTTACAAGTAAAATTTAGTTAAGTATAAATATATTGACTTAGAGAGCATGCTATTGGTGTTGCATGATAATTGAGATTTGCTAATGGCATGGAATCATTGCATGATATTAGATATAGTGATGATTATTTAGGGAGAAAAGATTTGAGAAGTCTAAAGCAGCATGAGTAGGCCCCCACTGTTTCTAGGATGATTTAATATTGAAATTTAGAGGATAAAATTTCTTTTTTAGGGGGATAGAAATTGTAACACCGGACAAATCCGAATTTGTAAAAATATATTTTAAATGTCATTATTTGAAAATTCCTACATTTTGTAAAATTTTGAAAAAATAATTAATCATAAATATAAATGTGAATTTTTGTTCTTTTGGTTGTTCAAGAGATCCTCTAGATATTTGGTAGACAGATTTTAAAATTTTGAATTTTACCGATCATTAGAGTCCAGATCACCAGAATTATCGGTTACTTGAGTATTGGGTGATCGGTGTATTGTTTAAGTGAAATACCTATCGGTGTACTGTTTAAGTGATGGTCTGTCGATATTCAGTTCTTAAATCCCTGTCGGTCATCTAGTCACCGGTTGGTGTAGAAATTCCTGTCGGTATTGTGAGAACCCATCAGTATATTGTTGGACTCAATTTCATGTATCATTCGATCGTTTTGTCTTCCTGTATGTATTGACTTAAGAATTTAATTATTTGTAATTACCATCTTTCCTTCGGTATTGACCGAACGATATCCATTATATTTCCCTTCGGTATTTGCAAACTCATACCGAACAGTGCACTTCATGAAAATTTGATAATTTTCTCGATTGACCGACCGACCTTCAATTTTCGTAACATAACCGAACGGTACCGAACAGCATTTGTCCCTATTCAGCATTTCCCTTCTGTACAAATATTTATTTAAATTTCTTTTGGTCTTATCGGCAGAATTTTGAATTTATTTTGATTTTTCCATTTCCGTCGGTAGCCTTGATCGGCTCTGAACAGTTGGCCTTCCATTTGGAATTTTTCATTTATTTTATTTTCTTGCCAATATTGGGTATTAAGCTTTGACTTCCACCGGTTGGGTTGGACATTTCTCATTGATCGGCACTCCACTATTTGCCAAATACCCATCGGTAGAAGCATTTCGGTCCCTTCACCCATTCGGCTACAATAAGCATTTGCATTGAATATTACCGAACAGCCATGCACTCATGAGAATTTGTCTCCACTTACCGAACAGCTATTAGAATACCAACACCAACATTTGCATTTTCCCTTCTTTATTTGGCCGAACAGCTAGTGGGAATTCAACAATTCTTCAAAGTCCTTCACGTCACTTGCTAAGGTGGAGACTTGAACCCATGACTTTGTCCAAAAAGGTTTTATCCACTAAGCTATTCTAGCACTTCAATTATAATTGGTATTATGTTTAATATAACCAATATTTTGCTATTCCCATCATTGGGTCACTATTTGTGAATGTAATCCATCGGTGGAGTGTATTTTTCTTTGTATACTGTGTTGGAATAATTTTCTATTCTTGTTCGGTAATTAATGGGAATTGAACCCAAATACCACTAGCTCTCATCGGTACTTTATTTCCCCCTTTTTGGATAATTATTACCGGAGAAATTTAACTAAACTCCCACCGGTCCCAAGTTGCCAATTTGTCATTCCTCATTTCTAAGAGCCTATTGATCAATGTTGAGAGCCCATCAGTTATTGCTGAGAGTCGATCGGTCAATGCATTTTCATTGTGCACCTTTTATTTTTCTTGTAAATTTAAGTCTTGTAGTATCAAGAAGACTTAATCACCATTCGGTATCTCTCATCACCGAACACTCCTCCCTCTCTATAAATAATATTTCAAGTACTTAAATCCATTGGTTTGAGCTTCCAAATTACCAAAAAGGGTATCTTGGGTATTTGTGTAAGATTGGAAGAGAATGAGGGCAATTAAGTAAATTGGGAAGATGAGTTGTAAATAAAAAGAGAGTTGAGACTCTAGAATCTACCAATGTCATATTTCAACTTTTTCTTTTACTCCTCTCTCTCTCTCTGCTCATACACTACATCTTCCTCTCTTCTTGTATTCTGTCCAAGATCAATCAAAATACTATAAAATCTATGCCCTAAAGACTCCCAAACTCATAACCTAATCTCCAGGGAGTTAGATGTTGTGAGAGATTTGAGATTTTCTAGTGAGAGAAAACCTAGGGTTTGATCGTAACTCAGCTTGAAGTGAAATCGGAGACTAAAATCTAGGTAATATTTTATTCTCTACTTGGTTTTATTTTTCTCTTTCATGATTTTGGAGTTTACGTTGAAATTTGATCAAATGAATTTGCTGGCTTTTGAGTCACCGTAAGTGATAGAAAGGTTGGGTATTGAATGTTAGAGTTTTTAGGTTTACTTGAAAGGATTTACATTTATGATCGTAGGTATTTGATTATGTCCCTCAGGACTTAGCGAAAACTTAACGGAGCAAGACATTTGTTGCAGTGACGTCCGGGAGTGACTATCGTCCCTAGTACTATGAGTGGTTGCATGATTGCACTTAAATAAGATAAATGTTTTCAATAGATTTTCTAAACGATTTTCAATGGATTTTCTAAATGATTTTGAAACTTGATTTAGAATGTTTTAGTGTGAGTGGAATATCCCCAAAATTGTGTTTGAAATTCCGATGCATCCTGATGTTTTGATTGAATAAATGTGTCATGTTGATTTATTAATTTTGAGCATATTATGATACTGGTTATTGATTTAATTGATGGCACATTGAATGGATTGTTAAATTTTTATGAAATGGTGCACGGTGTGGTTACTGGGGGAAGAGCCTGAACCCTGAAAAATGACTAGTCATTTCCTGCGACGGTGCTACTCGACGGGATGACGTGGTGGGGTTATTCTTGATAGACAGGTATGTGACCGGTCGCGACGGCACATTTATGGTCGAATAACGCGTCGTTTGAAGGGCGCGGGACAATTGATTGCACCACAACGAAATGTTAAGGCCAACGCCAAAGAGTTGAGTGTTTGTAAATTGAAAATTTCTAAAACTTTTGGTGGTTCCACCCTAGGTCGTAGCAGACCTTTGTTGGAAATGATGATTTTGGTTGTCTTATGTTTGAAAATGTGAAATGATTGGATGCATTTGAGATTGATTTATGATGATTGAAAAATTGATTTATTATTGAATAATCTTGTGACTGATATGATGGTTTGAAATATATATGTTTGATATGTCTACCACACAAATCTTGTTTTGTTCAACGTGTATATCACTCACTGAGTATTCCCATACTCACCCCTTTCTCTCCATTTTTATAGACGAAGGTTAGTTATTTCATAAAGTCATTTAGTGGCAGAATTTTTTGGGAAGACCTCTGTCAGAGATTCTTTTGGTATAGATCTCACTATTGTCTTTAAGGTATCAATAGATTGACCCATGGAGGGCATTTTGTATAAGACTCTATTTGAATATTTTTGAAACTTTGTATTTTGATTTCGAATGGATTTGGCTATGTATAAACTTTTATTAGAAGCTCTTAATTTCCTTTTTATGAAATTTTCTTGGAAACTATTATTGATTTTGTTTTCTATCCTTAGATAGGGAATTGTGTTCTGATTGGTTGATGGTATTTGTTGGCCGGGATGGCCTATGGCTTTATTTGGTATTCTGAATGCCTTGGAGCACAGGATGAGGTTCACACGTGTTCAAGGCAGCGCGGTGGTTGTCGCATGCTTGGATCTGCGGGTCGGGGCATGACACTTTGGGTCGACTTCTGCATTGGTTTGAATGTGTTCGTATTGTCTTAAGTTGATTATCCTTGGTTTTGGGTCGACCTCCCTATGCATATCGACCTATTTGATGACTTTTGGATGACCAATTGATGGACTTGGGTTATAGCTCTACCTAAGCGTCTTGGCAAGTTGACCTGTTATGGTTTATACACAAAGTATAAGTTTTTTGTGACACAAGTCGACATGTCTGATCAATGGGTCAACATGATAGTGATAAAATATCAATAAGTCGATCTTTAGGTTTTGAATTGGTCGACATGGTGATGAAATATCAAGCATATCTTTTTCCTCTGCAAGCATCTCCATTGGCGTTCTTAAAGTTTTCTATTCCAATATGTATTTTCAGTGTTTCCTTGGACTTTTCTTCTACTACAGCATACAATTTAATCATTTTGGATCTTAGGTTATCATTTTCCTTATTTAATTTCTCATTTTCAATCATTAGCCTATTCTATGTGAGTTATCAGTTTCTTTCATAAGGAGTTTTGTGGCTTTTCCTCTTAAATTCTTTAAAACATTTTATTAAAGTTTCATGCATCAATATCTCCAAAAACTCATCATCACAGTCAGAATAAGAATCAAAAGAGTAAATAGATGAGCAAGGAAAACTTACCTTATTCTCTTCTTCTTCTTCTTCTTCTTCTTCTTCTTCTTCTTCTTCTTCTTCTTCTTCTTCTTCTGTCATTATGCATGTGTAAACTTGTTTCAGATAGTTTCTTCATCTGTCCCTTCATAAATGACCTCCAGCCTTTCCCAGATTTTTTTGGCAGTTATGCATGAGAAAACATTGTCATACTCCTTTAAGCTTAGGCTGGAGTGGAAGAGATTCACTGCCTTACAATTTGCTCAGTAAACTCTTATTTTTTCGACAGTCATGCTCCTTTAACCAATGCCTCCTTGACAATATGAATTCCAAACATTCATGATATGGATGTTAATGGGTCGAATTAATTTTCTATCGATCTATTACTCTGGGAATTGTGAAAGATATTCCACTAAAAATATTCTTGGTATTATTTCAACTCATATTCCCCAAATGTAGATCCAGCTCCAATAACTCTAAATAAGTTAATGACATGTATTAATATACACAAATCCAAATGCAACCCATAAACCTCGCAAAAATAGAGGGATTATCTAACTAATTATTGTTATTCATGTGGTCCTTAACTTTGCGCTTACAAAAATTGAGGGGTTTATCTCACGAAAGCATGAGTGAAGAGCACACGCACCGGATGTACAAAATAATTCGCTGCAGAAATAGTCTTGTGATGTCCCAATGGGAAAAGGGGAAAGGTCCTCGTCCTAGCTAACAAAAAAAAAAAATTAAATTAAATTTTCAGTTGATGTGTTCAAACAGGGGTAAAATCTTTGAAATAAAATTTTTATATTTAACATAATATTTTTTTTCTATAGTTACATATTACAAATTTTAATTTAAACTTGTTTTTCATATTGGAAAATGTTAAAACCAAATAAAAATAATTTAAGTCGAACCCTTGTCGTGTCCCATCTAGCTGATTCCAATCCAATCTTCATTAGTACTATTGAACTTATTTCATCTGATCTAAATTCATCTAATCCAATTTGCTATTCCTAATTTCATCTTCTCTATGAGAGTCTATAAATGGATGCAAATTCTAAATAGGGTATATTGAAAAATAAAATCATTCTCTGAATTATATTCTATATATTTTGAACTAATTTCATCTAATAAAATTTCATCTAATCTAATTTCATCAAATCCAATTTGGTATTCCAAATTTAATCTTCATTATGAGAGTTTCTAAATAGGATGCAAACTCTAAGCAGAGTTTACTGAGAAATAAAATCATTCTTTACATCGTATTCTATTTTTTTCTCTTCAATTCATTGTATTTTCTTTGACTTTCATGACAAAAATTTGATTCTCAAATTTATTCAATTTGACTTAATTTCAAATTTGTGAGAGACTGGGGATTATAATATTGACAATTTAGAGAAGTTATGTTTAATGACAAATTTTAGTATGAAGGTGACTATTTGAATGTGTCTCAATTAACAAATGGAAAATGTAGAAATTATGTTAAATGAAAAAGGTAATAAATCAAATTGAAATGCAAATTATTTAAATTTCCACATGTTTAATGGAAATGGAAATTATTTGAAATGGTAATATTTTTAATGGAAATCATTTAAAATATTGTAAATTATAAATAATTAGAAAGGTAATACTATAAATTTTAGAGATTATGTTTAATGAGAAAGGTAATAAGTCAAATTGAAATGGAAATTATTTAAATTTCCACATGTTTAATGGAAATTTAAACATATTTTAGAGAGAGAGTAATTTTCCCAAGAAGGGAATAAATGATTCTAAAGATAACAATTAGTAAAGAAATCATTACAGATCCTCTTCCTTCCATGCGTGCGTCCTTCGTTTTCTCCTTTAGTCATATTTTGTGACAGATTCAATGGGAAAGTTGTGAACGGACACACTGCCTTGTGTGCCTATAAAAGGAAAAGAGACAAACCATCACCAAAATGAGTCGAATAGTCCTCATAACAATCATAGATAGAAAACAAACCGACCAATACCATGAAGTTGCAGTACTACCAAAACTGCATTTTGTTGCTTCTAGTGCTTCTCATCAATGACGCCATGGCTACATCTTCATCTCCAAAAACCCATGTTGATAGCGGATTTTTTCCAAATAGAGCCTACATCACGATAATAAATGATATGGGGGGTGGAATAGACTTAACTGTTCATTGTAAATCTAAAGACAATGATCTTGGAGACAAACTACTCCATCCCAATGATAGTTTTGAATTTGATTTCATCCCAAGTTTTTGGGGATCAACACTCTTCTATTGCAGCTTTAGGTGGTCGAGTCAGCTGAAATGGTTTGATATCTACGACCAACAGAGAGACTATAATTTTTGTAATAGATGCAGTTGGAAAGTTCATGCAGATAATATCTGCAGGTACGCATCAAGAACTCAAAAGTTTGACCTTTGTTATGGATGGAACCCGCCAGCTCCAGTAGAGAGTCGAAGTAACTCTTCAAGCTTTCACAATGATGGAGAAAAGAAAATTCTTCATAGTTGATTTGATAGGATTATGACTATACCCACGTTTTATGGGTTGAATAAGAGCTAACTTAATTTTGTAGCTGGATTACTTTTAAAATATTAGTCTGTTATTTCTACCACTTGGGAGTATTGAATAAATTTTCTAAAATAATTTTCTTATTTATCTCTTCCTTTTTTTGTTGAAAATGAAATTAATGTCATTCCACGTACCATAAATGAAATCTCTGAGGCTGGGGTTGAGATATGAGAGTACTCCAATGGTTCTGAAGTGATTTCCTTTCGATCCTCATGATCATATCTTAGTATAATTGAAGCGTAAATATATCTTGATAGTAAGACATGACATGCTACATCATTTTCAGTAAATTTATTAATAAAATATATTTTTATCAAGACATTAAAATGGAATTAACCATGTGCTAAGCTATCATCGGGAAACAATGGACATGAGTTTGTATTATTCTAATTGGAAAAAAGGTATAGAATTTGTATTGTTCCAATTGAAAGATAGGTACAACAAACGGGACAAAACAAAATATATCTTTCCAAATTTTCCATTTTATTTTTTTTTTAATACAAAGAGATGCAACGATCAAATCAGAAAAGAAAAAATGGAAATGGAGAGGTTCTACTCCTTGAACTGTCCCTGAGGGACATTTTTACTCATGATCTCTACAAGAATGACATAAGTGTTCAACAAATCCATTCAAAATTCTAATCCATGAGATTTATTCACCAGGACATTAACTACTGAAATTTTTAAAAAATTAGTTTACAAAATTAGAATGTGTTGATTCAGAAATCTTAAAAAAAAATAAATATTAATATGCGGGGTATTAAAGAGTTCAAGTGATGTCATCAAGAAGGAGAGCACATATACTGCATTTTTTTACTTTCCATTACAAGAATTGTGTAGTCTCTTTCCTTCACTATTTTTATCCCAGAGAGTTTTTTCTAATAATCTTTTAATTAGCCATATAATTCATAAAGTACATCTAAAGGTGAGTGTTATAAATATCAAATGTTTGTGAATGTCCATATTCACCCAAGCAATTGTAAAGTTAGGAATATATTATTTTCTCTTAATGCAATATATACTTTCCTCTATTTTATGTCATAACCAAGAGGATTATGTAACTCATATAGAAATTAAAAGATTATAGAATTATGTACTGCAAAGACCTACACGAGAGCCGATAAATAAAATGCAAACCCCTAAGTAGAGTAATGTAAGAAATCAAATCATTCTCTACATTGTGTTTTATATTTTTCTCTTGAGTTAATTATATTTTCCTTGAGTTTCCTAACAAAAATTTAATTATTCAATTTATTCAATTTGACTTAATTTCAAATTTGTGAGGGACATGGAATTATAATAATGACAATTTAGAGAAATTATGTTTAATGACAAAGGTAATAATTGTCACGTCCCGACCCTCAAGTTGAGCACGTGAAAACTACCATATTATCCCAGCATACTTATAATCTCTACCTGTACACCAAGATAGCACAAATCATTTATCAATATCCATCATTTTTTAAAATAATTTAATAATTCAAATTAAATAAGCAAGCATCAATTTCACAACCAAAGGACTAGCTCGCTCCGTTCTTATTCAAAACATGCATGCATCGGGTCAACTCGGCTGTTCAATTCCAAACAAATCCACAAATTTTAAAATAAGCCCCTATTCAAGGGCTCTATACCAAATTCCACCCAAAAATAATTCTCAAAGAAAAATCCAAGAAAATTTGAAAAAATAAATAAATAAATAAATTAAAAAGAGGTCCTCACTTTTAGGAATAAAAACCATAGTCAAACTTCAAGTCCACATAAATTTAGTACAAAATAGATTTTCAAAATAATTATCAGTGTGCCTCCATTTGGGACTACTAACACCTCAACCAAAAGAGAAATATTCCCCGAAAAAAAATCTGACCAATGAAATTTCTTCAAATCTGGTGCTCAACAGACTCAAATCTCTATTAGACTTCCTCTATAAAAATAGAATGGGATGGATGAGTATATATTATATCCAATGAATGATATACAAGTTGTACAGAAATAAGAATTTGTGTGGTGAATATATCAAATGCATAATTATTTTAAACCATCATGTCATTCACAAATTCATTCAATAAAAATAATTTCAAATCATTATTCCCAAAACCATCATAATTCTATCTCATATGCATCCAACCATTTTTACATTTTCATATACGGGGCAACCTAAAATCAGTATTCTCAACAAAGCTTTATCATGACCTAAGGTGAAACCGTCAAGGGTACTAGTAATTTTATGTTTAAAAATACACTCATCCTTGATGCTAGTTATAGTTTTCGTTGGTGGGGTAACCAACTATCCCATACTTTTGAGAGGGCATGTTATTCAATCATAAATATATCGTGATGCTCAGCTACATCCATGTCTATTAAACCCACCATATCACTCCGTCGAGTCACACCGTGGTGGAAAATGACTAATCATTTTTCAGCAATCGGCTATTCCCCCACAAACTCTTTGCACCATTTCATAAAGTCATAAATCCGTTTCATGTGCCATCAACTTTAACAATTTTTCAATCGTAATCAGCATACACCATGTATTTATCATCAATAAATTCACATAGGATAATCATTCATTCAACTCATATAGGATATATAGAAATTTCAAACTCAATATTTGGGATATTCTACACACACTAAAACATATAAATTTAAAATTTGAAAATCATTGAAAATTTAGTAAAAGCATTCTTAATAAAAATAATTTTTCTCATTTAAGTATAAGAATTAAATCACTTACCTCTTGAGAGGATATTCACTCACAATTCATAATCAATTCTAATATTAATCCTTTCTCGAGTTCCAATTGCTCTATCCTAAGATAAGTCACATGAATTCAATATTAAATCACGTCCCTTTCTAGAGTTTATGAATTTTTCCCAATATAGTATAAACCTTAATTTCTTCGATTCATGATTCTAGATTCTCATTCCATCATTTACATGTTATTTGCATCTCTATAAAATTTTTATTCACAATTTCCTCAATTTTCAATATTTATATACCCTAACCCTAAATTCCCAAATCAATTCTCATAACCCAATTATGATAATCCAATTCCATGCTAGGTGTCACGCCCCGATCCTCAGATCGACCACGCGACAACCGCCGCGTCGTCTCGGTACATGGGTAAAACCTCCCCATCTATCAGGACTCCGCAAGGCTATCAAATTCACAATAAATCATCAAAAGCATAAAATTTTTCAAAAACAAATTACAAAATCATTACACATGCAAGGAGTCCATCCGACTCATTCCTGGACGTATAAACACACACATTGACACACATCGGGGAGTGGGATCCTGTACATGCAATCATACATTAATACACATCGGGGAGTGGGAACCTGTACATGCACGAGTACACAACAACACACAACGGGGAGCGGGAACCTATACATGCACGCATGCGACATGACCATCCTGGCCACTCAGAAAGCATTTAACAAACAAGAAGTCCCAAAACATAGCCGTCGGATTTTACCAACACTTACCCGAGGAAAACAAGCTAGTATTGATAAAATCCTAACGGTATGAGTTGTACAGAACTTCACAAAATCAAATAAAAAGCATCGAAATTAAGATTACAGTCCAAATGTCCCAATACAGATATAAACAGTTTTCCAAAAATAGAGAAATCAAAATAAATAAAAACAAATCAAAAATCGTCAGATTTTATCAATACTTGCCAACGACTCGGCCAGTATCAATAAAATCCGCACGGCATGGGAGGTACAGACTTCCCTTTTCCATTGTTTAAAAGCTATCAATCTCCAAAAGTAACCCCTATGCCAAATACCTATCCAGTCTGCAAAAATACTTCGCAAGCTCCGTCGAGCAGTCTCCCAACTAAGTTTCCTCTGAAAAAGGTGGAGAGAGGGGGGGTGAGTATTGGGGAATACTCAGTGAGTGGAGTGCAATGGTGCAATTGTGTTCATAAATAAGGCGTGAATGTGGGGCCGTCAAAGCATATCTCATAAATCATTTCATATACATAAAATCATTTCAATAAATCACATGTCACAAATATCCATCCATATCAATTATCCTTTCAGAAAATCCTGGGG
Organism: Dillenia turbinata; assembly: GCA_037126225.1. Classification (NCBI taxonomy): domain Eukaryota; kingdom Viridiplantae; phylum Streptophyta; class Magnoliopsida; order Dilleniales; family Dilleniaceae; genus Dillenia; species Dillenia turbinata. The sequence continues at coordinate 3,064,489 of JBAMMX010000012.1, forward strand.
TTCCATCGAAAACACTTCCGTCTTAGGGCGGCCAAACCCAGACGAAAGCCCGCCAAGGGTTTTTCTATCCAATGTCTCAAAACAAACCCCCTTCCTTGGCGTTGGCTCGTACATCACCGGGGTGCACCAGATCTAGTATGACTGCGGCAGAGGGAGGGACGTCTTACTCCCCCGCACATCCAAACCCTAGCCCACGTCACCCCGTCGGGTCGCTCCGTTGGGGGTATGACTATAGTCATCTACGGCACCCTCCATTTCTCATTCAATCCAGTTCTCAATAATGTGCCATGATTTTCAACATATAATCCATAATCTCATGTCAAAGCAGTTCATATAGCAATATCAAATATCACATGGCACAAAAATATTCATAAACACAGTGGATGCATTCGTATTTCACAATCCAGTTCAGACAGCCCACAATCACAAAACAATTTATATAAAATATGTACAAATCTTTCAAAATCATTTTCAAAGCAATTTTAAAACAGGGTTCTCATTTACGAACACAATGAACCGTCCTCTCACCTCTAGAGAGGGTATTCACTCTCAAATTTTCAATCCAATCCGAATAGACCCCTTTTTAAGTCCCCAAACGATTATCCTAGTCAAACATTGCAATTATCGTCAATTAATATCTCTATCACAAGGGTTTTCACATTTTTCTAACTTAATTCGCCTTTAATTTTACATCCACGATTTCTAACGGTTGATTTCATCACCCGAAAATCATTTATAACTCAAATGAACTTTAACTACCAATATTTCTTAATTTTTTCAAATTTTCTTTCAATTTCATGCATATTTCAATTGAAACTCTAAAGAAACCATTTAAATCGACTCAGTTCGATTCTATCATTCTTTAACATGCTACTTTCGTTGTAAATAGCCTAAGTTGATGAATTCTGCATCACTTACTTCACTAATTACATATTAAATATCAGAAAATCGCATTCTATTCAGATTTAGCATACTTTCAACACATATACAAGTCTTCTCACCCTAATTTAACCCTAAATTTATTCATTTGTCAAAGGGTTTGGAAATTCCCTCACCTAGGGATTCCGCAGTTCACAACCTTAGCTTCAGTGTATGCTCTGTTCAGTTCAAGACCTGAAATGCTCCAAATTCGAAGTACAGTTCAGTAATTAGCCTCAATTACTATGAACAATCAAGATCCTAGAAGTAAAATTAAGAGTCAGCCTTTACCTGAGAGGAAGGAATCGCAGTCTCAAACCAGGGTTTTCATATGTCCATTTTCTGCTGGTCTAGGGCTTCCAATTGGGGCTTCTGCAAGGTGGCAGAAGAAACTGCTCGCAGGAGACTACGGAAGCAGGGAGGAGCGAGAGCTCTTCGCGCGCGGGAGAGGGCTTTCGCGCGCAGAAGAGAGGGATACAGAGAGACGGTGACACGGTGGCTCGTAGTGGTGGTGGATCAATCGATGGAGGAGACTAAGATGAGAGTGATTGCGTGAGGGAGAGAGCGCGAAGAGAGACTGAGAGAGACTGTGGGATAGAGAGAGAGACTGAGGGACAGAATGAGACTGAGAGAGAAAGACGAAGAAGGAGGTGGCGGTGGTGGTGTCCGGTGGTTGCAGTGGCGGAGGAAGGCGGTGATGATGGCGGCGAAATATCGAGAGAGACGAGGAAGGGAGTGCAGAACTCGCGAGAGAGAGACGAGGGAGAGAGAGAGCTTCGATTAGGGCTATTAGCCCTAATCGATTTGGGGAAGATGGGGTGCTGCGTTTCACCCCGAAACGCAACATTTCCTCTTTCCTTCTTTTTTTTTTTATAATTAATAACTATATAATATATATATATATATATATTTATATTTTTTTTTCTCATCACATTGGAAGTTTCCCAATTTACCAAAAATAAAATATACTACGAATTTATAATACGACATTTCAATTATACCAAAAATTTAAAATTAAAACCCCAAAATCGAAAATCAATAAAATTTCAAAATTTTCTATTTTGTTATAGAAATGTTTACAAAACATTCGACATCAAGTTTTCGATATTACACTAGGAAACATAAATCTAGGTGGAGAGAGCAAAATTACCTCTAGGAAATCCACAAAATTCATCTGAGATCAATTTTATCCAAACCCTAACTTTCTCTCTCTACAAAAATCCCAAAATTTCAAGTATAAAAATTAAATTCGTAAGTAATGGAACTAAACCCCTAGAAGTAACGAGAATATTATCTTAATTTTAGAGTTGGATTGAACTTTAGGCGTCGGGTTTTAAAAACCCCAGATTTTCCTCTTCATGTAGAAAACCCTATATTTCACCTAAAATCACTTTCATCTCAAGTTTGCTTGGGGTTTTGGAAATTTAATGAAGTGATTTTATAGGGAAACAATTGATTTCAAGTGAGAGATTTGGGAGAGAGAGAGGGAGAGAGATGAGAGCGAGAGAGAGAATAGGGAGAATCGAATGAGAGGAGTCGTGAGAAATGAAGAGGAGAGAATTGAAAATTTGGCCTTTAATCAATAGTGGAATATAAAATTACCACTTTACCCCTCAAGAATTTTAGGTTTCATTTGTGTTTGGAGGGCATTTCGGTCATTTCATGGCTTTTCCATGTGCACCGATTAGCATGCCCCACAAATCGACTTGTGTGTCTAGGTATTCAAGGATAAAATCAATTTGTAATATTAGCAAATCGAATTACAAACACAAAATTGAGTCGATTCGAGCTTCTCCCTTCCAAGGCCAAATTGACTTGTGAATGTTAAGCCTTAGAAACCTTACCTGCTACCTTACCAAGTCGATTTGTCCAATTGTTCAAATCGACTTGATACGCACAAGCCTCAAAAATTTATGTTCTGCACACTATCAAATAGACTTGTCCCCACACATAAGTCGATTTGTCTATCTCATTTCCTCATGCAAATCGATTTCTCTCTCTAATTTCCTCGAGTAAGTCGATTTATCTCTCTAATTTCCTCATCCAGTTGATTTGCCTCCTTCCTTTTCCCTCACACAAATTGACTTGTCCCACCTTTGTTTCTCATAAAAATCGACTTGTCTCTTTTCATTTCCTTTACACAAGTTGATTTGTCACCTATACAAATCACCTTATCTCTCACAACTTACAATTACACACAAGTTGATTTGCCACACCTTCATTCCCTCGTACAAGTTGATTTGTCACCCCCACAAATCAATTTGTCTCTTACATTCACCATTCAACTTATAATTTTACAAATCAACTTACCAATTCTCTCATTTTAACTTACTTTCCATCCATGCATCCATGTGGGTTTGAACCCATGCTCTCAAGTTTGTTCAAAGGTTTTTATACCACCAAGTCATTTAAGTTTTCAAATTATTAATATCAATTTAATTATAAGTCTTTTCCTAACTCCATAAAAGTACCAAAAATTGAAGATTTTTAGAGCCTTAGTTAGGAGATAGCTCTCTCAATGACTCAAAAGACTCAAAAGCATGTCAAAGATATATTGTGCCAACCCACATGTTACCCCGACTGGTATATTGATCCATTAGTTTTCTTCCATTTGTTTATTGAGATCCATTCAAATAATCGCCCTAATACTTAGAATTTGGAAAGAAGAAAGATATTCATTTTCTCCCCAAATATGGAGCCATATCTTTTCCTTATTTTTCTTTTCTAAGAAATCATCCCATATTTTAAAGATATAGTAATTCTGTCCTTTAGACATATTTCGTGAAAAATTAATAGGAAAGTTGTGAAGGGACACAGAACAAAAAAGACACACCGCCTTGTGTGCCTATAAAAGTAAAAGAGACAAACCATCACAAAAATGAGTCGAATAGTGTTCATAACAATCATAAAGAGAGAGAGAAAACAAACCGACCAACGCCATGAAGGTGCAGTCTTACCAAAATTGGATTTTGCTACTTCTAATGCTTCTCATCAATGAAGGCATGGCTACATCATTATTTCCTTCAAAATACCATGTTGATACAGGATTTTTTCCAAACAGAGCCAATGTTACCATAATAAACGATTTGGGGGCTGGAATAGACCTAACAGTTCATTGTAAATCTAAGGACGATGATCTTGGAAACCATTTACTCCATCCCAATAAAAGTTTTCATTTTGATTTCTTCCCAAATATTTGGGGAACAACACTCTTCTATTGCAGCTTTAGGTGGTCGAGTCAGCTGAAATGGTTCGATATCTACGACGAACGTAGGGATTATAATTTTTGCAATAGATGCAGTTGGAAAGTTCATGCAGATAATATCTGCAGGTACCGCTCAAAAACTCAAAAGTTTGACCTTTGTTATGGGTGGAACCCGGCTGCCCTAGCAGGGAGTCAGAAGTAACTCTTCAAGCTTTTACAATGATGGAGAAAAGAAAATTCCCCATGGTTAATTTGATAGGAATATGACTATTCCCAAGTTTTATGGACTAAATAAGAGCCAACTATATTTCTTAGTTCGATTACTTTTAGAATATTCGGATGTTTCTTTTATTGTTCTTCAAGGGAATATTAGATAAATTTTCTTAAATAATTTTCTTATTTATCTCTTTTTTTTTGTTTAAAATGAGGCTAATGTCATCCCACACACCGTAAATGAAATCTCTGAGGTTGGGGTTGAGTTTAGTGATATTCTCCTCGAGATTCAAGAACCTTTACAAGATCATCCTAACCCCTTTGTGGTGAAAGAATAGAACGATGGAAAAAGTGCTTGTTTCATAATGACTCATATATATATAAGTTGATATATGTATTAAATTTGGAAAGGTTCAACGATGCCTAAATATGTATGAATTGAAATAGGCCATATGACATAACCTTATTGTGAATCTGATTGGGTCCCATAGTTATGTGAACCATAGGACTTATAAGGTTCCATCCATAATCAGTGGACTGAACCTTATGATTGAATAAATAGAGACTCATCGTCCTATCAGCTTGCTTCCATGATATGATGCGGACCAAAGGACCAATTTCCATGGTTGACAGACTTAAGTCTGATCAAGTGGATTAAGTATGTGGGTTCTTCAACTATAAATAATGTCCGTCCAAAGGTCTGAAGTTAACAATGGGACCTAGTCCTTGTAGATTAAGAGTCATGGTTCAATAAAAATTGTTAAAACGAACAGCCCTTCAAATAAATAAAATCAAATTTTAATTTTATCCAAAATCGAAATCGAAAACCGAATAACAATTCAAAATTGTAATACCGAAAAACTGATGCTAGATATTTTATAAACATTTCTATAATAAAATAAAAAATTTTGAAATTATATTGATTTTTGATTTTGGGGTATTAAATTGAAATTTTGGAAATATATATATAATTTCGTGTCCACAATTTGTGGTGAATCAAATTTTTATAAAATTTAAAAATTTAATGAAAGGTGAATATAAATATATATGGATATGTATATACATTTATTTATAGATATATATAAAAAAAAGGAAGGAAGCGCTGCGTTTTGGCCAAAATGCAGCACTCCCCCCCAATTCAATTAGGGCAGAAAGCCCTAATCTCTCTCACTCTCTGCTCTCTCTCTCTCTCTCTCTCTCTCTCTCTCGCGATCCCTCTCTCATCTTCGTTGGATTCGCCTCCCTCTTCGCCGCGACACACCCACCCTCTCCCTCACCGGCGAACTCCACCGCCACCATCGCAAGCAACGGTCCTATCTTTCCCCTCTCTCTATCACCATCTCTCAGTCTCTCTCTATCACACTCTCTGTCTCTCTCGCTCGAATCTCTATCTCACCATCTCTCGCTTTCTCTCACACCGTCTCTCTGTCTCTCTCCTTCGCGCGCGAACGGAACATTTTTTGTAATACCGAAAAATCAATATCGAATATTTCGTAAATACCTTTATAAAATAATAGAAAATTTTAAATTTTATTGATTTTCGATTTTGATGTATTAAATTAAAATTTTTGGTATATTTTAAAATGTCGTATCCGTAAATCGTAGTAAATTCCATTTTTATGAGATTTAATTTTTTTTTCTTGTGAGTGAAAATATAGATATGAAAACATATATATATATATATATATATATATACATATACATATATATAAGGAAAAAAAAAAAGAGAAGGGGGAAAGCACAGCGTTTTCGCCGAAACGCTGCGCTTCCCCTCTCTTCAACTCGATTAGGGTTTCAAACCCTAATCGAATGCTCTCTCCCTCCAGAATCTTCATCTCCCTCTCTCGTCTATCGCCTCCGCTTCGCCGCCACCATCTCCGCCGTCCGCCGCCTTTTCTCTACCGTTGTCGCTCTGTCTCTCTATCATCTCACCGTCTCTCTGTCTCTCTCTATCTCACGATCTCTCTCTCCTTCGACTCTCTCGCTCGCTCTCTCTCGAACTCTCTGTCCCTCTCACTATTGCTCTTTCTCTTCTTTGTCTCCGTCACACTCACTGCCACTCTTTTCTCCGCCGCACACGGCATCTCTCTCCACCGTCTCACTCTCTATCTCTCACTTTGTTCTCTCTCTTGCGTGCGCGAACTGGATTCCTCTTCCTCTTTCCCACGCACGACCGAGCTCTCGCTCTCTCCTTCTTTTGTTCGCTCGCACAGTGCTCACTGTGAGAACTTCCTCCATCTCCATTGACACCCTAAACCAGCGGTCCTTGGATCCTCCGAATTCTAGGCCGCGACCTGTATTCCAAACCCTACGCAAGTAAGAACGACTCTCTGATCAATAGCTTAGGGGTTTTGATTCTCTTGGTAATTAGGTTCAATTGCTAAGCTCTGCTTCAATTTGGAAACATTACAGGAGTTCGGACTGAATCGGCGCAAAGACGCTAGGGCTGCAAGTTGCGAAAACTCTAGGTGAGGGAAATTTAAATCCTTTCGATAAATATAGTTAAATCTAGGGTGAAGAAATCTGTATATATTTAGAATATAAGTGGAATTCGAATAGAATACAATTTCTGAAATGTTTATATGTGATTATTAAGGTTAAGTATAGAATGTTACAGAAATTAGACTGTCTGATACAAAAGAAGCATGTTATAGGATCATAGAATCATGTTGAGTTAATTAGAATAGTTTCCCTTAGATTTTAATTTGAAATATGCATGAAAAGTATTATAATTATGTGAATTTGGAAGAAAATTGGGAAAATTGGAAATATGGGGAATTAAAGTCCATTAGAGAGGTAAATGATCTTAGGTTGTTTTTGAGTTGTTAATTTGCATAATGGTATGTATATGAAGGATAGTTTAAAAAAATTTTGGTTAGAGTTTAAGGACTGTTGTAATCTTTTTCATTATAAGTTGTCCTACATATAGGCAATCTAAATACGATCTCCGTATTATAAAACTAGACCTTTACACCTCAAAAATGACATATGGTTTGAAACGTTTGAATGAGAATTGAAAAGTTTAGACTTTGAGTGGTCTTTCAGTTTGAATTAGACTCCACTTTGATCATGTTATTCATCTATGAATGAAAAGCAAGTGACAACATTAGAGTGTACATTTATGAGATTTTGGAGGAATTAGGAATTGCACAAAATTAGGGAAAATTGATAAACCCAAAAAAATAAATTGGAATTGATGATATAATTGTGATTTTGTATTTAGGAAAGATCAATTGAGGGTCGAAATAAGGTTTCATTGGGAAAGTGTGGAAATAGAGAGTGAATACCCTCTCTAAAGGTGAGTGGATGGTTCATTGTGTTCATGAATGAGTAATATGTTTTAAAATCGCTTTATAAATGATTTTGAAAGATTTTATATGTTTTATATAAATTGTTTTGTGTAACACCAATACTACGGTGTCCGTATATTATTTCCGTTTTCGAATTTAATAAAATAACACTCAATTTATATATATATAGAGAAATTTTAATTTTATTGATTTTCGATTTTAAGGTATTAAATTTGAATTTTTGGTATATTTTAAAATGCTGCGTCCGTAATTCGCAATAAATCCCATTTTTATGAAATTTATATTTTAGAGAAAAGTGAGTATATATATATATTTGTTTATGTATTAATTAATTAATTTGTAAAAAATAAAAGGGAGAAAGCGCTGCATTTTGGCCCAAAACGCAGCACTTCCCCCAAATTAGAATTAGTGCTCTTAGCCCTAATTCCCTTTCTCTCTCCTTCGTATCCTCTCCCTCTCCCGCGACCTTTCCTCTTCCCTCATCGCGCCACCACTCCGTCGCCGCACCGCTGCGACCGTCCGCCTCCACTGCCATCTCCGACCACCCTATTCTCTCTCTCCCTTCGGTTCTCTCTCCTTCTCTCTATTCTCTCTCTCTCTCGGTCTCACTCTCTATCTCTCTATCTTTCTCCATCTCACTCTCTGTCTCGTGAACTCTCTCTCTCTCTCTGTCACTCATAGTCTCCCTCTCCCTCTCGATTGATTTTCTCTCTACCTCCCGCGGCCAAAACCTCCCTCCAGCAGCCATCCCATGCGCGCGACCACCTGTTCTCTCTCGCGCACAGCAACCCTGCACCTCTTCCTGCGCACGCAACAGTGCACGACTGCTAGCGCAACAGCGCGTGACTACTCGCGCTAGACAGCCCCTATGCGCATGTGACCCCACGCGAGACTGCCCTTGCACGCCCGACTGCAGCGCGCCACAGCTCCCACGTGCGCGGCTGATGTGTTGCTTCCCCTGCTCGCGTGCTCGCGCGCTCTTCCCTCCCTCTGTTGCGAGTAGATTCTGCCACCTGCGGAAGCCCCAAACTAACAGCAACAAGAAGCCCCAGAAACCCTAAGCCATTGCGGTTTCCTGCGGTCCTTTCACTGCATAGGTAAAGGCCAATTTCTGATTTTATTCCTAGAGTTAATACTCTTAAGTGGTTTAATCTAACTGCTAGAATCTGTTTTGAATTAGGAATACTACAGGTCTTGGATTGAACGAAGTGCATTTGGAAGTTAGGTCTGCGATTCGAGAAAACGCTAGGTGAGGGATTTCGAACCTATTCGATTTATTTGGACGAATTTAGGGTAAATTAGAATAAGAATGTATTGCATATGTTAGGATAGTTGTAAGAAGAGAGTTGAAATGCGCGTTTGATATTATATGTAATTAATAAGGTTAAATATAGAATGTTATACAAATTGGGTTGTTTTGGATAATAGAATTTTATTGACTTGATTAGAATGATTTCTCTTAGAGTTTAATTTGACAAATGCATGAAAACAGTCGAAATTTGGGACTTGAGCTTAAGGATCGATGTAGTCTTTTCATTATAAGTTGTCATACATATAGGCAATCAAAATACTATTTTCGTATGATGAAAATAGACTTCATACCTTGAAAATGACATATGGTTTGAAGAAATCGGATGAGAATCGAAAAGTGTATGATTTTTCAAAGATTTTTCCAGTTCGTAGGAAACTTATTTATTTTAAGCGTATTTCTAATTTTGAACGGTTTTAGTTTTAAATTTAGATTGGTTTGGATTTCGTTTTTTATTTATAAATGGAATGAAATTGATTACATTGGAGTATATTTATAAATTGAAGAATTTAGGATTTGTACGAATTTAAGGAAAATGATAAACCCTGAAATTAGTTGAAAAATTGATGAAATTCGTGATTATTTGATTAGGTTGACTTCTTAGAGACTCAAGAAGTCGAGTTTGGTTCAATTCGTGGTATTATTGGGGAGTGCACTACCCTCCTCCATACGGTGAGTGGGACTACGACATCTACTATTGATTGACAAATCCTGTTTTACCGATTTTCAAACGACATGATTTCTATACGTGTGAAAATTGAATCTTTGGATTTTGATAAGTCTATGTATATATTTTTGTGACCATTGGAGTGTCCCAACTGTGATTTTATTGATAAGTATCAATGAGTTTGATAACCGGATATTGTGCCACCCTTTTGATATATTGACATGTTTTAATGCTTCTACTTGCATTGGCACATGGTTTTGAATGGATTTATATGTACCATTTGGGCTATATGCCCGGCTGATATTATGATACGATGCATGGGGCTATATGCCCGACTGATATGGTATTGGGATGCATGGGGCCACGTGCCGGGCTGATTTGATATTGTTCCATAGCTACGAAGGACGTTTGGTAGCGGCACCCTTTGTGCCCGGATACTCTCCGGCCGGAGGTATCCGCCAGATTATCGTGTGTATGGTTGTCCCAGGTTGAACCCTCATCGGGGGAGGACGTGAGTTGTATCTCTGTCTAGCACTGGGCGGGGGCATCATACACGGCTGACCATTTATATGTATATCATTATTATTATTATTATTATTTACAGGCTAGTTGGAGTAGTCTGTGGCCAACATTGGGGTAGAGAGCCATTATTTGATATTTGCACTGTGAAAACCCCCAATGCGCCCGTCCTTGGTCGAGGTAGACCATTGTCGGGGTTGTTTATTCTGTCGCTCTTCTCATGTGATTTGATACTTGGATGGATGCATATGTTATTTTCTGATGTGTGTCTTGAGATATGTTTAAAACTGCACGCTGTTTTTATATACCCGATATTGTATTACATGTTTTGACACTCCAAGTTCACACTTGATATTGATAGCACGATGCCCTTCCCCTCACTTGCTGAGTATCCTCCCATAGATACTCACCCCTCTTCTTTCCTCCCTCAGACAGGATCGTTGTGCTAGAGCGACGTTTCAGAGTCTAGAGATTTCAGTTCAACCTAGGCGGGTTGGTTCTTCTCGACGGTAAGGTTTAAGTTAATTTAAAATACGAATTTAGCACTTTATTTCGACCCTGCGTGGTCTGGATATTGGGGTTCGTAGTTGACCGTGTACATTTTTATGGGATGATTGTAATATTTATGGACATTATTGTGAAACTCTCATATTATGCTTGCATTGAGGCATTTGTAAACATTTAAACTCTTCACTTGGGAAACTATTATATATTATATAAAATTTAGGTCCGCTCGTTGTGGCGGCTGCTCATGCTCTAGTTGGGCATGACAGTAGAGGTCTGTGGTTAGGACTGTTGGTGATTTACTTAGCCTGGCGTTGTTCTGGATGTCTGCTGTGGTTGATGGGTTTTGGAGAGGCCGGGATGGCCATTTGTTTTATTTTCAGGATGATTTTGAATTATATAGGTTTAAACAGGTTGAATTGTACATTGGAGACCTCCGATTTATGGGGAGGTTCTGCTCGATTTTCTGTAAAAATACAGTCGGCATCCAAGGCAATGAGCGACTGTTCACGATCCCGGTTCGGGGCGTGAGAGTTCTCTTGGTATCAGAGCTCTAGGTTGAGAGCTGTATTTTATAGAATAGTTTTGAAAATATTCCCAAGTACGATTTAAAAGTCCTCAATGCATATGAGAGTTTCATTACAGTCATGAGATCCCAGTACTTGGTCTTAGGCGTATGAGTTATTCTTTTTAGGGGGCTAGATACGGTGCGTATGTAAGCTAGTATATTAGTTCTATCGGTTCTTAAACTTATAAGCTCATCCATTTTAGGGTGATTTGATGCAGGTTGTAACTAACCTAGCATTTCTTTTTCATTGGTTCTTAAATCAGTTAGTTCATTTATTTTAGGGGGTTAGTTATGTCATAACTAACCCTAATCTTTACATTTCTGCCTAACTAGTACCTTTTTCCTCGCAGTAGTATGACGACTAGGCGAGGTACCAATTTCGCTCCTACTGAACCCACTGGAGCACCAGAGGACATGTCTTTTTCGCACGCACCTCCTCCAGTACCTATTCCACCAGCTGCTACAGCCGCAGTGCCACCACCACCACTGGACGCCTATAGACAGGTGTTCGAGTGGTATAGTTCACATGGCATACAGATGCCACCTCCACCAGTACCGATGGCCACGTCGATTCCTATGGTCGTGCCACCTCCAGTTGTACCAGCTTAGCCACCAGTTGTTGGTCCTTCCACTGTTTCAAGACCTAGTGACACTACCTCCTCCACCTTGAGACGTATTCATGAGCTCACCTAGTTGGTGAAGGAGGCGAGACAGTTAGGTTGCATGGATTTCACGGGGACTGGTGATTCCACCGCAGCGAAGTATTAGATCTACCGCACTCGTAGAATTTTGACTGATTTGGGGTTGAGCGAGGACTACCGGTTACGGGTAGCAGAGAGACTCTTAGATGGTGACGCCCTCACTTAATGGGAGGCGATTCGTGACGATGCTATCGGGCCTCTGCGATGGGAGGACTTCCTACGGGAGTTCGATCGCAGGTATTTTTCTAAGTTCCAGTAGGACCGCAAGAGGGCAGAGTTTTTGCACTTGCGGCAGGGAACCAGGATAATGACAGCGTACGAGGCGGAGTTGAGGAGACTAGCTGCTTTTGTTCCAGACTTGGCGATGCCAAGGCAGCTACGGTTCAAGTTTGAGGACGGCCTCAACTTGAACATCAGGAGATATATGACGGTGATTCCTAGTTTCTCCTTTGCGGAGATCGTAGACTCAGCACTTAGGGCGGAGGAGATCGTCCATGCTGAGGGCAGACAGTGGGAAAACAGAGTGCAAAGGAAGAGATCTGAGGCTACTTCGAGCCAGGGCTCGAAGAGGGGTAGGACTTCAGGATATCAGGGAGGCCCTTCTCAGCTGAGACAGGCACATTCTGAGCAGGGATCACAATCCCAGGGGTTTAGAGCACCGGTCCCTAATGCCACTACTCAGACTTCAGCTCAATGGCACCCCTCTTGCCGCCAATGTGGTAGACACCACCCTCTTGGAGAGTGTAGGGTGCCTGTTACATGCTTCCGGTGTGGGAAGCCAAGGCACATTAGAAGTGCTTGTCCCGAGTTGGGATTGGGGGGTCAGACAGCTATGGACTACTCGAGTGTTCCACGAGGAGGACAGCAGGGAGCACCTGTGCACTCGAGTCACACTGCTCCACGGACAGCAGTTGGGAGCAACATGGTGCCAGGATCATCCCGATAGCAGCAGAGGACACAGGCCCGTGTGTACGCCATGACGCAGGAGGACGATCAGGCAGATCTTAACGTAGTTATTGGTACTCCTCCCACTGGTCCCCATGTTTAGAGAGCTTCCATGTACTTTCTTTTGGGTTCTATGTACTTCCTTTTGAGAACCATCACTAGTTAAAGCCTTAAAGGCTTAGCTATGTTGGTTTGTACATACATTCTGATATATATATATATAAATATATATGTGTGAGTATATGTTTTCTTCCATATTTACTAACTAATCTCTTTATTTTCTCGCATCATGGGACTCCGTACATTAGGAGTTATTTTGGTTAGTGATGATCGAGTAGCATTACTAGCTTGATTTAAGATAATGGCCAAGTATCAGTGACCCACAGGTGCTTCGCAACCTTTTCCCATTTGTTTTGGTAAGGCCTTCTTTCAATTTCGAGGACGAAACTTATTTTTAGGGGGTTAAAAAATGTAACACCGACACTACGGTGTCCATATATTATTTCTGTTTTCGAATTTAATAAAATAATTCTCAATTTATATATATAGAGAGAAATTTTAATTTTATTGATTTTCGGTTTTGGGGTATTAAATTTAAATTTTTGGTATATTTTAAAATGCTGTGTCCGTAATTCGCAGTAAATCCCATTTTTATGAAATTTATATTCTAGAAAAAAGTGAGTATATATATATATTTGTTTATGTATTAAATAATTAATTTGTAAAAAAAAAAAAGGAGGAAGCGCTGCGTTTTGGCCCAAAACGCAGCACTTCCCCCAAATTAGAATTAGGGCTCTTAGCCCTAATTCCCTTTCTCTCTCCTTCGTATTCTCTCCCTCTCACGCGACCTTTCCTCTTCCCTCACTGCGCCACCGCTCCGCCGCCGTACCGCTGCCACCGTCTGCCTCCACCGCCATCTCCGACCACCCTATTCTCTCTCTCTCCCTTCGGTTCTCTCTCCTTCTCTCTATTCTCTCTCTCTCTCAGTCTCACTCTCTATCTCTCTATCTTTCTCCATCTCACTCTCTGTCTCGTGAACTCTCTCTCTCTCTCTGTCACTCACAGTCTCCCTATCCCTCTCGATCGATTTTCTCTCTACCTCCCGCTGCCAAAACCTCCCTCCCGCAGCCATCCCCTACGCGCGACCACCTGTTCTCTCTCGCGCGTAGCAACCTTGCACCTCTTCCTGCGCACACAACAGAGCGCGACTGCTCGCGCCAGACAGCCCCTACGCGTGCATGACCCCGCGCGAGACTGCCCCTGCACGCTCGACTGCAGCGCGCCACAGCTCCCGCACGCGCAGCTGCTGTGCTGCTTCCCCTGCTCGCACGCTCGCGCGCACTTCCCTCCCTCTGCTGCAAGCAGGTTCTGCCACCTGCGGAAGCCCCAAACTAACAGCAACAAGAAGCCCCAGAAACCCTAGGCCATTGCGGTTTCCTGCGTTCCTTTCACTGCATAGGTAAAGGCCATTTTCTGATTTTATTCCTAGAGTTAATACTCTTAAGTGGTTAAGTCTAACTGCTAGAATCTGTTTTGAATTGGGAATACTACAGGTCGTGGATTGAACGAAATGCATTCGGAAGTTAGGTCTGCGATTCGAGAAAACCCTAGGTGAGGGATTTCGAACCTATTCGATTTATTTGAACGAATTTAGGATAAATTGGAGTAAGAGTGTATTGCATATGTTTGGATAATTGTAAGAAGAAAGTTGAAATACGCGTTTGATGTTATATGTAATTAATAAGGTTAAATATAGAATGTAATACAAATTGGGTTGTTTTGGATAATAGAATTTTATTGACTTGATTAGAATGATTTCTCTTAGAGTTTAATTTGACGAATGCATGAAAATAGTCGAAATTTGGGACTTGAGCTTAAGTATCGATGTAGTCTTTTCATTATAAGTTGTCCTACATATAGGCAATCAAAATACTATTTCCGTATGATGAAAATAGACTTCAATACCTTGAAAATGACATATGGTTTGAAGAAATCGGATGAGAATCGAAAAGTGTATGATTTTTCAAAGATTTTTCCAATTCGTAGGAAACTTATTTATTTTAAGCGTATTTCTAATTTTGAACGGTTTTAGGTTTGAATTTAGATTGGTTTGGATTTCTTTATTTATTTATAAATGGAATGAAATTGATTACATTGGAGTATATTTATAAATTGAAGAATTTAGGATTTGTGCGAACTTAAGGAAAATAATAAACCCTGAAATTAGTTGAAAAATTGATGAAATTCGTGATTATTTGATTAGGTTGACTTCTTAGAGACTCGAGGAGTCGAGTTTGGTTTGATTCGTGGTATTAGTGGGGAGTGCACTACCCTCCCCCATACGGTGAGTGGGACTACGACATCTACTATTGATTGACAAATCCTGTTTTACCGATTTTCAAACGACATGATTTCTATACGTGTGAAAATTGAATCTTTGGATTTTGATAAGTCTATGTACATATTTTTGTGACCATTGGAGTGTCCCAACTGTGATTTTATTGATATGCATCGATGAGTTTGATAACCGGATATTGTGCCACCCTTTTGATATATTGACATGTTTTAATACTTTCACTTGCATTGGCACATGGTTTTGAATGGATTTATACGTACCATTTGGGCTGTATGCCCGGCTGATATTATGATATGATGCATTGGGCTATATGCCCGGTTGATATGGTATTGGGATGCATGGGGCCACGTGCCCGGCTGATTTGATATTGTTCCGTAGTTACGAAGAACGTTTGGTAGCGGCACCGCTTGTGCCCGGATACTCTCCGGCCGGAGGTATCTGCCAGATTATCGTGTGTATGGTTGTCCCAGGTTAAACCCTCATCGGGGGAGGACGTGAGTTATATCTCTGTCTAGCAATGGACGGGGGCATCATACACGGCTGACTATTTATATGTATATCATTATTATTATTATTTACAGGCTAGTTGAAGTAGTCTGTGGCCAACATTGGGGTAGAGAGCCATTATTTGATATTTGCATTGTGAAAACCCCTAATGCGCCCGTCCTTGGTCGAGGTAGACCATTGCTAGGGTTGTTTATTCAGTCGCTTTTCTCATGTGATTTGATACTTGGATGGATGCATATGTTATTTTCTGATGTGTGCCTTGAGATATGTTTTGTTTTTATATACCCGATATTGTATTACTTGCTTTGACACTCCAAGTTCACACTTGATATTGAAAGCACGATGTCCTTCCCCTCACTTGCTGAGTATCCTCCCATAGATACTCACCCCTCTTCTTTCCTCCCTCAGACAGGATCATTGTGCTAGAGCGACGTTTCAGAGTCTAGTGATTTCAGTTCATCCTAGGCAGGTTGGTTTTTCTCGACGGTAAGGTTTAAGTTAAATTTAAAATACGAATTTAGCACTTTATTTCGACCCTGCGTGGTCTGGATATTGGGTTCCGTAGTTGACCGTGTACATTTTTATGGGATGACTGTAATATTTATGGACATTATTGTGAAACTCTCATATTATGCTTGTATTGAGACATTTGTAAACATTTAAACTCTTTACTTAGGAAACTATTGTATATTATATAAAATTTAGGTCCGCTCGATGTGGCGGCTGCTCATGCTCTAGTTGGGCAAGACAGTAGAGGTCTGTGGTTAGGACTATTGGTGATTTAGTTAGCTTGACGTTGTTCTGGATGTCTGCTACGGTTGATGGGTTTTGAAGAGGCCGGGATGGCCATATGTTTTATTTTCATGATGATTTTGAATTATACAGGTTTAAACAGGATGAATTGTACATGGGAGACCTCCGATTTATGGGGAGGTTCTGCCCGATTTTCTGTAGAAATACAGTCGGCATCCAGGGCAATGGGCGACTTTTCACGATCTCGGTTCGGGACGTGGCATTTTGTGTCTATGGGCTGCGTGAACTGGATTGTGAAATATAAATGCCTCCATTGTATTTAAGAATGTTTATGTGCCATATGTTATTTGATATTGCTCTATGAATTGATTTGGCATGAGATTGATGATTCTTTGATGGAAAATTATTGCACATTGTTATGAAATGGATTGAGAAATGAAAGGGTGCTGGATTGTAAATAGCTATAGTCATTCCCACCATGGAGCGACCCGACGGGGTGGCGTGGTTTGGGGTTTGGATGTGCGGGGGAGTTAGACGTCCCTCTCTCTGCCGAAATCGTGCTATATCTGGTGCACCCCGGTGAGGTACGAGCCAACATCAAGGAATGGGGTATGTTTTGAAAACATTGGATAAAAAAACCCTTGGCGGGCTTTCGTCTGGGTTTGGCCGCCCTAAGACGGAAGTGATTTCGATGGGACCCCAGGATTTTCTGAAAAGATGATTGATATGGATGCATATTTTGTAAATTGTAATTTATTGAAATGTTTTATGCATATGAACTGCTGTTTATGCGTAATGCTTTGACTGCCCCACATTTACCCCTTGTTTATGAACACAATCACACCATTGCACTCCACTCACTGAGTATTCCCCAATATTCACCCCCACTCTCCACATTTTTCAGAGGAGACTTAGCTGGGAGACTACTCGTCGGAGCTTGTGAAGTATTTTTGGCGAATTATATAGGTATTTGGCCTATACAGGATTTTTGGGAGAGTTATAGTTCTCAATACCATGGAAAGGGAAGTCTGTAAATCTCATGCCGTGCAGATTTTATTGATACTGGCTAAGTTTTTGGCAAGTATTGGTAAAATCCGATGATTTTTTATTTGTATCTTATTATTTTGATTGCTCTATTTTTGAAAAACTGTTTTATTCTATACTGGGACATTTGGATTATAATTGTTGACTTTTGCTATTTTCCTTTGAGTTTGTGAAGTTCTGTACATCTCATACCGTTAGGATTTTACCGATACTGACTTGTTTTCTTCGGGTAAGTGTTGATAAAATCCAACGGCTATGTTTTGGGATTTCTTGTTTGTTAAATGCTTTATCTGTGTTGAAGATTTTGGGTGGCTAGGATGGCCACATTACATGCGTGCATGTACAGGTTCCCACTCCCTGTTGTGTGCTGTTGTGTACTCGTGCATGTACAGGTTCCCACTCCCCGATGTGTGTTAATGTATGATTGCATGTACAGGATCCCACTCCCCGATGTATGCCAATGTGTGTGTTTTTACGTTCAGGGATGAGCCGGATGGGCTCCTTACATGTGTATTATTTATATGATTTCTTGTTTTGGAGAGTCTTATGCTCTTGATGATTTATTGTAAATTTGATAGCCTTGCGGAGTCCCAGTATATGGGGAAGTTCTGCCCGTGTACCGAGATGACGCGGCGGCTGTCACGTGCTCGATCCGAGGATCGGGACGTGACAATTTTATTGGTATCAGCGCCAGGTTTACGATTTTAAATATTAATGGTTTTGAATTTTTTTCAAATGTTTCCAAATGTCCCAAAAGTTTTCCAAAGACTTTAAAATGTTTTCTTTATTTTGAAAAAGGTTTGCATCTTTTAAAAGGTTTTCGGAGATTGTACATAACTTTCCATGATTTTCTTAGGAAATTAGAAATATTCTTTTTAGGGGGTTAAGCACTGGGGTAAGTACCTATTTTAAATTGTAAAGTTTAGACCCTCACCGTAGAACTTTGCTCCCTATACGAGGAATAAGGAATCCGAATAGGATATTTTCTACTTCACTTCTACAACCTGAGTGACGTATCACTTTATGAATAGTTTCTCAATTGTGATTGAAGATTTCCCTTGGATTGTTTGGCTGAATGGTGAGTACCCTTGTAGTAATTATTTTGGACTGATATTTTGATATTAGAAGTTTGATATACTTGTGTAATAGGCATGACAATATAGAATGGCTTATGATTAAGAAGCAGGTATAAGGATAAAGATATGTGAATGTTCAAATTGAACACATTCTTTTTTAGGGACATGATGTGGGCGGAATGTTTATTTATGATTTTGATAGAAGAGGAATTGCTAGTAAAAGATAGTGTGCCCAATTTGCCAGTTAAACAATGGAAAGTGTGATAATAGCAATGTGACTTCAAGTATGTAACAATGACTAATGGGATCTTGCAAATATGTTTAGTGGTATTAATATCTTAGTAAGGTTCAAGTTCAACTGTTGATGAACAAATTCGATTTGCAACTTGAAGAGGGCTAATAGTTGTCTCTAGCATTTAGGATTCTATAATTATTAAAATTCCTATTAATTTTGTTAATGGTTCAGATTTGGGCCTGGACAGTCTGTAAGTAGAGTTTTGTAGAAGGCTGGCCTGAAAAGAGAAGAAAGAAAGAAGAAAATGCTAGTGAATTGAATGAAAAATTCCTCTATTAAAAGATAGATTACAAAATGTAAACTGTTTCATATTGAGGTTGTTGCATACTTTGATCATATTTAGTATTTTTAAAAAAATCAGCCTTGTTGCTAATATGATTATAAATTGTATTCACCATCCAAAGTATGTCCTTTATACTATTGAACTATTGTCGTTACATGTAAAGGCTAGTGCAGCAAGCAATTCGCTACCATAAGTATACATAAGTACAAACATTCAGTTTCTCATTGTAGTGTGAATTTCCAAAGTCAAATTAATGCCTGTAGGTTTGAAGACTTCACACTGATATCATTCCGTTTCAGCAATGCCCAAAGATGGAAATCATAGCTTAAATAAGGCAATTTTGATCATTTCTTAGACAATTGCAGTAGAATTAATGCCTGTAAGTCTAGAGCTATTAAAATTCAATGTATATCATATTGTGACTGATATTAAAGTTATCAAAGATTGTCTTTTTCAATAGTTATAGTACTTATCTTTCCATTGCTAATAATATTGTTCCTTTGGTTCTATAGATTCCAAACTAAGATGACACATTTGATTTTAACCCTTAATATACTTATTGCAAGCAGTTTTTGGCTATATGCAAATGCTCCATCCAATCTATAATGGATCCATTAAAACTCAGATGAGTAGGACAAGTATTTAAAAAATTTACTTTAACTACTGGGTAACACTAAAAATCTTTAATCATACGATGAATGGTTTCAGTAAGCATTAAATGTTTCTCTCAAGTAACTATCATCTATTAGCATTTTGGATTCTTTACCCCAAGCTTGGTTCAGGTTCTATTGAGCATTAAGCTGTTCTTTCAATGAATATCTCTGGTTGGCTGTGCTTCAGTAGGCTTGTCAATCTAAATCCAAGTATTTCACACTTATTTATGAGTTTCGTGCACTTTGAAAAGATTGACTTGTGCTGATTTGGGAAGTTCTTTATTAGTAAAGCGGTTTGAATCTTCAAGTTTTTGCTGCTATGGTCATCTTCTTCAATATACTGTAAATATATGTTATATATTTGCACTGTGAGGCACTAGGAAAAAAAATGATGTGACTACAAGGTACTTTAGCTAGTTATGGTTGTGGACAATGTACATAGGGATAGTTCTTTCTCTTAAATCTTTCATGTATATAATGCAACATTTTTTACAATTGTAGCATATGAACTAGTAATTTGCTTTGATGGTTATTTAGAAAAATAATATTCGTAATGGACATTGCCTTCTTTAGATAAGCAACATCTTAGAGGAGAATTCTAACCTTAAGTGAGTTTGATAATAAGGAACTTTGTTGTTTAGCTTGAAAATTTGAGGATACGGAAAACCAGCGGCAGTTTCCTCAATGTTTGATGCAATCCCCTTGGAGAAACTAATATGATGAGCTTTTACGGGATTTATACATTGTAGTGAGATTTCTCTGGCGTTTCAGTCAGCTACAGTGATTTAGAGTTCCTTAATTAACCATTTTAAATAAAGTCTCTTCAATTTGGGGTAGATTCATCCTTCAAATAAAAATATGAAGTTATATGGACCATTCTAGCTTTTACAACATTGAAATGGTGAATCTTACAAGCATCTAGGCAGAAATATTTATGCGTGGTTACTTGAGCACCATTTAGGAGTAAGAATGTCTGTAAACAAAATTTTGAGGTATATTGAATAGGTCGAGTTCAATGATAGTATTTTCAGTTATTTGTAGTATGTGTATTAAAGACTTCAGCTTTGATCTTCTGCAATGCTTTGTAGCAAATACAGGGTAGAGGCATGTTCCAATTGTTGTTGAAAAATGTGTTAATCTAGAAAGTGTTGCTCCTTTTATATCCAAAGGTTTCAAGGTTTTAGAACAAACACGGAGATTCAGAGACTATTGATTTTTGTGCTTTATTTGCTGCAATTAGAAAAAGAAAACTAGAGGAACCTCAACCTCAAGGAATAAAACCTACTAAACGCTCATATTGGGATAAGACAATTTTTCTATCATTACTTTTGGGAATTTTCTTTTCTTGAGGAAACCAAAGCATCAATTGCTGATTATTAATTTTTTTCTTTTATTCTATAAATTGAGATTTTGGAAAATATATATATATTTTTGGAGATGCAGAGCATGATTATTCCTTGGTTCAATAGCTTATTGTTGGGGAAATTACGCTGCCTTATCGTCAAATAATGTTGGGAGATGTTATAGGTTGTGATAATGTATTTGTAGTTTGAATTTGATTGATTGGAGACTTTGATATTAATAGGAAGTTGAGAATGTGATAGTGATGTAACATGAGATAAACAATAGTAGTTGAAGAATGTGGACGTCGAATTGATGAGCACATGATTATTAGATGGGAAAATTATTAAAAAAAATGGGGCGTAACTATGCCCATATACCCTTGGTGACATCGATGTTAAATCTAGAAATTATGACCTTATATTTAACTATATTATATTCTATATTTGGTTCATTAAATGAGATTTGGAGAGTTAATCTAAGGGCCAGTTTGTATCAATAGAAAATTAATAAACTGAAGATGTCAATGTGGAAACCACACCCGTAATTTCTTAACATATAAAATTGTAATTTAAATTTCGATGATGAAATTTGTTTTTTAGGGGGTTAAGAATTGTAATACCGAAAAACCAATATCTGATATTTTGTAAATACCTTTATAAAATAATAGAAAATTTAAAATTTTATTGATTTTTGATTTTTGGGTATTAAATTAAATTTTTTGATATATTTTAAACTGTCGTGTCTGTAAATCGTAGTAAATTCTATTTTTATGAGATTTAATTTTTTTTGTGAGTGAAAATGCAGATATGAAAACATATATATATATATATATATATATATAAGAAAAAAAAGTGAGAAGGGGGAAAGCACAGCGTTTTCGCCAAAAACTCGATTAGGGTTTCAAATCCTAATTGAATGCTTTCCCCCTCCCGACTCTTCATCTCCCTCTCTCGCCAGTCGCCTCTACTTCGCCGCCACCATCTCTGCCGTCCTCCGCCTTTTCTCCACCGCTGTCGCTCTGTCTCTCTATCATCTCACCATCTCTCTGTCTCTCTATCATCTCACCATCTCTTTGTCTCTCTCTATCTCATGATCTCTCTCTCCTTCGACTCTCTCGCTCGCTCTCTCTCGAACTCTCTTTCCCTCTCACTATTGCTCTCTCTCTTCTCTGTCTCCGTCACACTCACTGTCACTCTTTCCTCCGCCGTACATGACTTCTCTCTCCACCGTCTCTCTCTCTGTCTCTCACTTGTTCTCTCTCTTCCACACGCGAACTGGATTCCTCTTCCTCTTTCCCACGCGCGACAGAGCTCTCGCTCTCTCCTTCTTTTGTTCACTCGCTTAGTGCTTGCTGTGAGCACTTCTTCCATCTCTGTTGACACCCTAAACCAGCAGTCCTTGGATCCTTCGAACCCTAGGCCGCGACCTGTATTCCAAACCCTACGCAAGTAAGAACGACTCTATGATCAATAGCTTAGGGGTTTTTATTTCTTGGTAATTAGGTTCAATTGCTAAGCTCTGCTTTAGTTTGGAAACATTACAGGAGTTTTGACTAAATCGGCACAGGGATGCTAGGGCTACAAGCTGCGAAAACTCTAGTTGAGGGAAATCTAAATCCTTTCGATAAATATAGTTAAATCTAGGGTTAAGAGATCTGTATATATTTAGAATGTAAGTGGAATTCGAATAGAATATAATTTCTGAAATGTTTATATATGATTATTAAGGTTAAGTATAGAATGTTACAGAAATTAGACTGTCTGATACAAAAGAAGCATGTTATAGGATCATAGAATCATGTTGAGTTAATTAGAATAGTTTCCCTTAGAGTTTAATTTGAAATATGCATGAAAAGTATTATAATTATGTGAATTTGGAAGAAAATTGGGAAAATTGGAAATATGGGGAATTAAAGTCCATTAGAGAGGTAAATGATCTTAGATTGTTTTTGAGTTGTTAATTTGCATAATGGTATGTATATGAAGGATAGTTTAAAAAAATTTTGGTTAGAGTTTAAGGACTGTTGTAATCTTTTTTATTATAAGTTGTCTTGCATATAGGCAATCTAAATACGATCTTCGTATTATCAAACTAGACCTTTGCATCTCAAAAATAACATATGGTTTGAAACGTTTGAATGAGAATTGAAAAGTTTATGATTTTTCAAAGAATTTCTACCTAGTAGGAAACTAATTATTCATGCTTGTTTTAGACTTTGAGTGGTCTTTCAATTTGAATTAGACTCCACTTTGATCATGTTATTGATCTATGAATGAAAAGCAAGTGACAACATTAGAGTGTACATTTATGAGATTTTGGAGGAATTAGGAATTGCACAAAATTAGGGAAAATTAATAAGCCCTAAAAAATAAATTGGAATTGATGATATAATTGTGATTTTGTATTTAGGAAAGATCAATTGAGGATCAAAATAAGGTTTCATTGGGAAAGTGTGGAAATAGAGAGTGAATACTCTCTCTAAAGGTGAGTGGATGGTTCATTGTGTTCATAAATGAGTAACATGTTTTAAAATCGCTTTATAAATGATTTTGAAAGGTTTTATATGTTTTATATAAATTGTTTTGTGCCTGTGGGCTGTCTGAACTGGATTGTGAAATATAAATGCATCCATTGTATTTAAGAATGTTTCTGTACCATATGTTATTTGATATTGCTTTATGAATTGATTTGGCATGAGATTGTTGATTATTTGATGAAAAATTATAGCACATTGTAATGAAATGGATTGAGAAATGAAAGGGTGCTGGATTGTAAATGGCTATAGTCATTCTCACCACGGAGATACTCGACGGGGAGGCATGGTTTGGGGTTTGGATGTGCGGGGGAGCTAGACGTCCCTCCCTCTGCCGAAGTCGTGCTATATCTGGTGCACCCCGATGAGGTACGAGCCAACGCCAAGGAAGGGAGTATGTTTCAAAAACATTGGATTGAAAAACCCTTGGCGGGCTTTCGTCTGGGTTTGACCACCCTAAGACGGAAGTGATTTCGGTGGGATCCCAGGATTTTCTGAAAAGATAATTGATATGGATGCATATTTTGTAAATTGTGATTTATTGAAATGTTTTATGCATATGAACTGTTGTTTATGAGTAATGCTTTGACTGTCCCACATTCACCCCTTGTTTATGAACACAATCACACCATTGCACTTCACTTACTGAGTATTCCCCAATACTCACCCCCCCTCTCTCCACATTTTTTAGAGGAGACTTAGTTAGGAGACTACTCGTCGGAGCTTGTGAAGTATTTTTGGTGAATTGTATAGGTATTTGGCCTATGCAGGATTTTTTGGAGAGTTATAGTTCTCAATACCATTGAAAGGGAAGTCTGTAAATCCCATGTCGTGCGGATTTTATTGATACTAGCTGAGTTTTTGACAAGTATTGGTAAAATCAGACGATTTTTGATTTGTATCTTATTATTTTGATTGCTCTATTTTTGAAAAACTATTTTATTCTAAACTGGGACATTTGGATTATAATTGTTGGCTTTTACTATTTTCCTTTGACTTTGTGAAGTTCTGTACATCTGATACTGTTAGGATTTTACCGATACTGACTTGTTTTCTTCAGGTAAGTGTTGGTAAAATCCGACGATCATGTTTTGGGACTTCTTGTTTGTTAAATGCTTTATCTATGTTGAAGATTTTGGGTGGCTAGGATGGCCACATCGCATGCGTGCATGTACAGGTTCCCACTCCTTGTTGTGTGCTGATGTGTACTCGTGCATGTACAGGTTCCCACTCCTCGATGTGTGCTGATGTATGATTGCATGTACAGTATCTCACTCCCCGATGTGTGCCGATATGTGTGTTTTTACGTTCAGTGATGAGCCGGATGGGCTCATTGCATGTATATTGTTTATATGATTTCTTGTTTTAAAGAGTCTTATGCTTTTGATGATTTATTATAAATTTGATAGCCTTGCGAAGTCCCGGTATATGGGGAAATTCTGCCCGTGTACCGAGACGACGTGGCGACTGTCGCGTGCTCGATCCGAGGATCAGGGCGTGACATTCTTCCTCTCTTCCACACGCGACAGCTTGCAGAACTCTCACCGCTCTCTCTATCGAGAGCCTCTTTGCTACCTTTGCTGCCCTCTGCCACGACAGCACCATGTTTGAAGAGCCCTAGTCCGACTACGATTCTTTCTCTGCATAGGTAAGGACCGGTTCCTAACCCTGGCTCTAGGGTTTCGAATTCCTTAGTAAATAAGTTTAGATTACTGAACTTTATTTCGAATCGGAAGCTTTGCATGTCTCAGAATGGACTGAGAAGGCATTCGGATGAGGGTTGCGAACTGCGAAAAACCCTAGGTAAGGGATTTTCAATCCCTTCAATATTCAAACTATTTTGTTGAATTTAGGTAGAGAATACGTGTAAATATATTTTGAAAATATGCTAGATTCGAAGGAAATGCATTTTTTTTGAAATTTTGTAAGAAGTTATTTAAATTAAATCTAGAATTTGATATAAATTAGGTTGCGTAGCATGATAGAATGTTTTAGATAGTAATAGAGTTTTGTTTGATTGATTTGTATAGCTTTCCTTGGGTTTGAATTGAAATTGGTATGAATTAAATTAGGGTTATATAAATTCGGGAGAAAATTAGTAAAATTGAGGAATATTGAAAATTAAAATCATTGATAGGGGAAATAATCCTAAATTAATGAAACGAGAGTTTAGAAATGTGATTGTGTAAATTAAGGCTATTTTAAATAGGGAAAAAATTTGAAAACCTTTTAATGGAGCCTTAATTGATGATTAATTGTATTGATTGGTCTAGGTTGACATTTGGAGACTCGAAATGAGTCATTTTGTATTAATTGTAAAGATAGGGAGTGGGTACCCTCCCTAGAGGTGAGTGGATGGTCCGTTGTGTTATAAATGAGCAAAACTGTTTTAAATTCTTTTATAAATGATTTCAAATGATTTTTACATGATTTATATGAAATTATTTGTGATTGTGGGATGTCTGAAATGGAAATTTGAATTACGAATGCATCCTATGTAATTATAAATGAATTTGTGCCATTTGCATTTGGATACTTGATTGGTAAATGCTTGTAGCATGATTTTCGGAATATGTTGATGAAATATGGCACATTGATTTAAATTTGAATGATTGTGAAATGATGGTGCACGAGAGAAATGACTATAGTCATTCCCCCCACGGAGTGACCCGACGGGGTGACGTGGATTGGGGTTTTATTGTGGGAGAGGTATATGTGGTCTCTGCTCTGCCACGTCGGACTATCTGGATTGCACCCCGGTGAGGTTCGAGCTAACGCCAAGGAAGGGGTAGTGTTTTGAAAGACTGAAATGGAAAACCCCTTGGCGGGCTTTTGTCTTGGTTCAGCCAAATGCAGGACGGAAGTGATTTCGATGGGACCTTTGTGATTTTCTATAAGAATGTTGATATGGATGCAAATTTTGTAAATTATGTTGAATTACTGAAAATGCTTTGATATGTAAAGTGTTGTTTGAGATATACTTTGACTCTCCCACATTCACCCCTCATTTATCACACAATTATACCATTGCACTCTACTCACTGAGTATTTTTCAATACTCACCCCTCTCTTTTACATCTTTCAGAGGAAGTTTAGGCTTGCGACGGAAATTAGAGATTTTGGGAAGACTTATCAGTTGACTTGTGTAGGTATATAATGATGTAAGGTTATTTTTGGTTGAACTAAAATCCATAGAATGGAAAATTTGTATAATTCTTTTGGTAGGGATTTAAGCGATACTTGTTTCATATATAGGAGCAAGTATTGGTGAAATCCTTACATAGTTTATGTTGGAGTTCGTTTGAAACTTGTTTAATTTCTTTTAAATTTCATTTTTGGTAAAAGCTCATTGTTTGAATGGGAATTTGGTTTGTAATATTGAATTTCGATACTTTCTTTCGATTTCACGAAATTCTGTACATCTCATATTGTTTGAACTTTACCAATGCTAGCTTATTTTCTTTAGGAAAGTGTTAGTAAAATCCTACGACTTTGATTTGGGACTTCTTGTATGTTAAATGCTTTATTTATACTGAGAAATTCTGGAATGGCTAGGATGGTCATATTGCATGCTTACATGTATATGTACTCTCTCCCCAATTGTGTGCTGATGTACACTTGTGTGTACAGGGGTGGACCGAATGGGTTCATTACATGTGTATTGTTGTATGATGTTTCTTATTTTTAATGAGTTGTGTATTGGAGGTATTGCAATGCTGATTGTAGCCTTGCGGAGTCCCGGTATATGGGGAGGTTTTGCCCGTGTACTGAGACAACGCGATGGCTGTTGTGTGGTCGATAGTTTTGGATATGATTTCAAATGTTTCCAAATATCCCGAAAGTTTTGTAAAAACTTTGAAATGTTTGTTTTTGGAAAAAAAAAGTTTTTGAAGAATGTACAAAGTCTTCCATGGATTTCTTAGGAAATTAGAAACATTCTTTTTAAGGGGTTAAGTATTAGTTTTCGTTTAACCCTTTGACTTAATCATAACTCTTTGTCTTGTAGATTACTATGCCCCCACGAAGGAGAATGAGGAACGTGAATAAAATTCCTCCACTGGAGCACGAGAATGAGTCGTCCTCACATGCTCTTCCTCCTTCTGCGTCTGCACACCCGGTTCCTCCCACAGGGAGTTCGGCTCCTCCTATTGCCGCTCTACAGCAAGTGATAGAGTGGTGGAGCATCTTTAGAGCGCAGTACCAAACTCCACGTCCGACTTTAGCTCCCCCGTCAGCTCCTCCTTCAATGTCGGTTGCTACTCCTAGCACCCCGCTAGCACCTCCTCCTCCGGTTGCTACAACAACCGATCGCCCTACTATAGAGTTGTCTAAGTTGATAAAAGAGGCAAGACAACTAGGGTGTGAAACATTTGTGGGCTCTTCTGATGCTTCTGTGGCCAACGAATAGATTGGCCGAATCCAAGAAACCGTCACCGACATGGGATTAAGCGATGAGAGGAAACAATGGGTGGCGGTGAAACTGTTGAATAAAGGTGCAAGGACTTGGTGGGAGAATGTGAAGGGAAGGGCTACTATTCCTCCTACATGGACAGAATTCCTCAGAGCCTTCAAGGAGAAATACTTCACTCGATTCTATCGGGATCAGAAAAGAGATAAATTTTTCAAGTTAGCTCAAGGAAGCAAAACCATATCTGAATATGAGACAGAGCTTAGAGAGCTTGCCACTTATGTTCCGGAGTTTGTGAACTCCGAGAAGTCTCTAAGTTCAAAGTTCGAGTCGGGGCTAAACTTGAATATCAAAGAGAAAATGCCTATCACCAGAGGGCATACCTTCCAAGACATTCTAGACTTGGCCTTGAGGGCCGAGAGAATGGTGATGGAGAGAAGCAAGGTCATAGAGCATCATGGGAAAGGGAAGAGACCTAATGGCTCCAATCTGAGTCAAAGTTTTAAAAAAAGTCGAGGCCTGGGCTCTTATACTAGTGGATCCTTTTCGAGGTCGGTTGGCTTTCCTCAAAGCCAATCTACTTTTAGGCCAAGTGCTCCCAGCAGAACTATTGATATGGGACTAGGGTCCAGGGGTGGCAGAGGAGGAGTTTGCTCGAATTGTAAGGGGCATCATCCGGGTCCGTGCAGGGGACCCAAGAGATGCTATCACTGTGGGAAAGAGGGTCACTTTTAGCACTCTTGTCTAGAGTTGTATGTAGAAAGGCAAGAAAGTTGACAAGTCCGAGGTCCCCCGAGTGGTTCTAGAAGAGATCTGGCTATTGTTCCTACACTTTCCACTAGCAATGCACCGAGGACAGGCACCAGAAGTAATACTATAGTTGCCCCCACACACCGCCCTCAACCTAGAACTCAGACCCGAATCTATGCCATGACCAATGAAGAGGCCCAAGTCGATCCTGATGTAGTCACAGGTAATTTCTATTAAATTTTAAGTTCTAAAATTGAAAATGTGATATAAATGGTTTATGATTATAATTTGATAATTGTGATCATGGCTTAAGGAATGTGTATGATATAACTCTGTTTATGGTTTATAATTACAGGTACAATGAAAATTTTTGATGTTGATGCACATGTACTCATAGATACTGGGTCTAATTATTCCTTTGTGAGTTCGGGGTTTGCCAGACATTCTGATAGGCCTTTAGTTCCACTTGTTGAAGAATTATTGGTCATTACACCTTTGAGAGAACACTTGATCAGAGATACAGTGTACAAGTCTTGTGAGGTGAAAATCGGTGAAGAAACTCTTGACGCGGATTTAATTCCGTTGGGAATGAAAGATTTTGACGTCATTCTAGGCATGGATTGACTATATCTTCACCGAACTTTTGTGAACTGTTTCACTAAGGAAGTGGAATTTCGAAGGCCAGGACACGCCTTTCTTGTATTTACTGGTGAATGGCGAGTGTTGCCGAGTTGTGTAATTTCGGCTCTTAAAGCACGGAGACTAGTGCATAAGGGATGCGAAACTTATTTGGCTCATATTGTTGATACCACAGTGGGAAGTCCTAGTCTGGACGATATTCCTATGGTGAATGAGTTTTCGGACGTTTTTTCAGAAGAGTTGTCTGGGTTGCCACCAGTTCGGGAATTTGATTTCAGCATAGATCTGATTCCTGGCACCGCACCAATTTTTATTCCTCATATTTCGAATGGCGCCCGCAGAGTTGAAAGAACTGAAGGTTCATCTCCAAGAGTTGTTGGAGAAAGGGTTCATTTGACCAAACACTTCGCCTTGGGGTGCTCCGATTCTATTTGTGAAGAAAAATAACGGAACCCTCCTGTTATGCATTGACTACCGACAGTTCAACAAGGCAACGATCAATAATAAGTATCATCTTCCGAGAATTGATGATTTGTTCGATCAATTCCAAGGTGCAAGTGTCTTTTTGAAGATCGACTTGAGGTCTGGTTATCATCATTTGAAGATAAAGGATGATGATGTTCATAAGACTGCATTTAGGACGCAATATGGACACTATAAATTTCTGGTAATGCCCTTCGAATTGGCAAATGCTCCTGCAGCCTTCATGGATCTCATGAATCGAGTGTTTCATCCCTATCTCGATAAATTTGTCATAGTCTTTATCGATGACATCTTGGTATATTCTAAGAGTGATGAAGGGCATTCCGAACATCTCCGAATCATTTTGCAAACTCTTAGGGGAGAATGAGCTGTATGTCAAGTTCTCCAAATGCGAGTTTTGGTTAAGAGAGATTGGATTTTTGGGACATGTTATTTCCAAAGATGGGATTTTTATGGATCTAAAGAAGGTATAGGTCATTCTGAAGTGGGAACAACCTAAAAATGTCACCGAGATTAGAAGTTTCGTCAGATTAACAGGGTACTATCGGAGATTCATAGAAGGGTTCTCGAAGATAGCAGCTCCGATGACAAGTTTGACTTGGAAGGGAGTCAAGTTCGAATGGGATGAAAAGTGTGTGGGTAGTTTTCAAGAGTTTAGGCGAAGATTGACCTCTGCTCCTATCTTTACTCTCCCTATTAGTGGCGGTGGTGATTATGTGGTGTACAATGATGCTAGCAAGCAAGGATTAGGGTGTGTGCTGATGTAAGGTGATAAGGTGATTGTTTACGCTTCTCGCCAACTAAAAAAGCACGAAGTGAACTACCCTACGCATAATTTGGAGCTAACTACTATTGTGTTTGCTTTAAAGATTTGGCGGCATTATTTGTATGGGGTTACTTGCAACATCTTTACTGATCAAAAGAGTCTCAAATACTTGCTCACTCAGAAGAAACTCAATTTGAGACAAAGAAAGTGGTTAGAGCTGATCAAAGATTATGACTTGGTGATTGATTACCACCCCGGGAAGGCGAATGTTGTAGCTGATGCTTTAGACCGCAAATCCTTATCTACGGCATCCCAAGGGAGTTCTTACCTCTCTTGTTTAGTTAGACTCCGAGTACTTTGAGTCGAATTGGCTAAAGATGATCAAGGTGCTTTATTAGCCAAGTTTGTAGTGAGACCCATGTTGGTGGATCGTATTCGGGAGCTTCAGGCTACCGATGATGAATTGAAGGCCATTGTCGAGAAAATCTAAAAAAAGGGAAGGTGGTGAATTCCGGATTCGGGATGATGAAATCATAGTGTATGGGAAAAGAACATGTATTCCCAAAAATGAAGATCTCCGGAAGGTCATACTTGAAGAAGCACATTCCTTGGCTTATGCTATGCATCCGGAGAGTACCAAAATGTACCGAACCATCAAAGAATCATATTGGTGATCCAGGATGAAGAGAGAGATAGCCGAATTTGTGACAAAGTGTGTTGGCAGTCCTGTATGCCAACAAATCAAGGCCGAACATCAGAAGCCGACAGGAACACTTCAACCACTACCGATTCTCGAGTGAAAATTGAAGCATATCACCATGGATTTCATGGTGGGTTTGCCACATACTCCAAGCCGACATGATACCATTTGGGTGATTGTAAACCGACTCACCAAGTCGGCTCACCTCTTGCCGATTCAGAACACCTATCCTTTGGAAAGATTAGCCAAATTATACATTGATGAGATCGTAAGGCTTCACGGAGTGCCGGTGTCCATTGTATCAGACCGTGATCCTCGGTTCACTTTTAGATTCTAAACAAAGCTGCAAGAGTTCTTAGGGACTAAGTTGAAATTCAGCACTGCTTTTCATTCTCAAACCGATGGACAATCGGAACGCATAATTCAAACATTGGAAGACATGCTTAGGGCATGTGTTATGGATTTTCAAGGCAGTTGGAATAGACACCTTCCGTTGGTTGAATTTGCATACCACAACAGTTATCAAGCTAGCATAGGGATGCCACCCTTTGAAGCCCTTTACAGAAGGAAGTGTCGTACCCCATTGTGTTGGGACGAGGTTGGAGAGAGAAAAATTGAAAGTGTAGAAATGATTGAGGCCACTAAAGAAAATGTGAAGCTGATTCGCGAAAGAATGAAAGCGGCTCAAGATCGACAGAAGAGCTATGCCGACAAGAGAAAAAGACCTTCAGAGTTTGAAGAATGAGATATGGTGTTTTTAAAGATATCTCATTGGAAGGGCATAATCCGTTTTCAGAAACGAGGAAAGCTAAATCCTCGTTATATTGGTCCCTTCAAAATTCTTGAAAGGATTGGATAAGTGGCATACCGGCTAGAGTTACCGCCGAAGTTGTAGAGGATCCATAACATTTTTCACGTTTCTATGTTAAAAAAATATTTACCGGATCCCTCACACATATTGGAAGCACCTCCAATTGAATTGAATGAGAATTTGAGTTTTAAGGTACAACCGATGAAACTCATTGATAGACAACTTAAACAGTTAAGGAGCAAACAGATTCCTATGGTCAAAGTATTGTGGAGAAGCAATCAAGTTGAGGAACAGACTTGGGAGACAGAAGAACTAATGCGGAAGCAACATCCGCAGTTTTTTGATGTATGAGTCGTATTTTGAAATTTCAAAAACGAAATTTGTTTTTAGGGGGTTAAGAGTTGTAATACCTAAAAATCGATACTAGATATTTTGTAAACATTTCTATAATAAAATAAAAAATTTTCAAATTATATTGATTTTTGATTTTGGGGTATTAAATTGAAATTTTGGGTATATATATATATATAATGTCGTGTCCGCGATTTGTGGTGAATCAAATTTTTATAAAATTTAAAAATTTAGTGAAAGGTGAGTATAAATATATATGGATTCGTATATATATTTATTTATATATATATATATAAAAAAGAGGAAGGAAGCGCTGCGTTTTGGCCAAAACGCAGCACTCCCCCCAATTCAATTACGGCTGAAAGCCCTAATCTCTCTCACTCTCTGCTCTCTCTTTCTCTCTCTCTCTCTCTCTCTCTCTCTCTCTCTCTCTCTCGCGATCCCTCTCTCATCTTTGTCGGATTCGCCTCCCTCTCCGCCGCGACACACCCACCCTCTCCCTCACCAGTGAACTCCACCACCACCATCGCAAGCGACGGTCCTGTCTTCCCCCTCTCTCTATCACCATCTCTCAGTCTCTCTCTATCACACTCTCTGTCTCTCTCGCTCGAATCTCTATTTCACCATCTCTCGCTCTCTCTCACACCGCCTCTCTGTCTCTCTCCTTCGCGCACAAACGGAACATTCTTCCTCTCTTCCGCACGCGACAGCTCGCAGAGCTCACACTGCTCTCTCTGCCGAGAGCCTCTTTGCTACCTTCGTTGTCCTCTGCCACGACAGCACTCTGTTCGAAGAGCCCTAGGCCAACTGTGATTCTTTCTCTGCATAGGTAAGGACCGGTTCCTAACCTTAGCTCTAGGGTTTCGAATTCCTTAGTAAATAAGTTTAGATTACTGAACTTTACTTCGAATTGGAAGCTTTGCAGGCCTCGGAATGGACTGAGAAGACATTCAGATGAGGGTTGCGAACTACGAAAAACCCTAGGTAAGGGATTTTCAATCCCTTCAATATTCAAACTATTTTGTTGAATTTATGTGGAGAATACGTGTAGATATATTCTGAAAATATGCTAGATTCGAAGGAAATGCATTTTTTTTAAAATTTTGTAAGAAATTATTTAGGTTAAATCTAGAATTTGATATAAATTAGGCTGCGTAGCATGATAGAATGTCTTAGGTAGTAATGGAGCTTTGTTTGATTGATTTGTATAGCTTTCCTTGGGTTTGAATTGAAATTGACATGAATTAAATTAGAGTTACGTAAATTCGGGAGAAAATTGGTAAAATTGAGGAATATTGGAAATTAAAATCATTGATAGGGGAAATAGTCATAGATTGATAAAACGAGAGTTTAGAAATGTGATTGTATAAATTAAAGCTATTTTAAATAGGGAAAAAGTTTGAAAACCCTTTAATGGAGCCTTAATTGATGATTAATTGTGTTGATTGATCTAGGCTGACCTTTGGAGACTCGAAAGAAGTCATTTGAATTAATTGTGAAAATAGGGAGTGGGTACCCTCCCTAGAAGTGAGTGGATGTGTCCATTATGTTATAAATGAGCAAAACTATTTTAAATTCTTTTATAAATGATTTCGAATGATTTTTACATGATTTATATGAAATTATTTGTGATTGTAGGATGTCTGAAATGGAAATTTGAATTACGAATAGATCATATGAAATTATAAATGAATTTGTGTCGTTTGCATTTGGATACTTGATTGGTAAATGCTTGTAGCATGATTTTCAGAATATGTAGATGAAATATGGCACATTAATTAAAATTTGAATGATTGTAAAATGATGGTGCACGAGAGAAATGACTATAGTCAACTATAGTCATTCCCCCCATGGAGTGACCTGACGGGGTGACGTGGATTGGAGTTTTATTGCGAAAGAGGTATACGCGGCCTCTGCTCTGCCACGTCGGACAATCCGGATTCCATCCCAGTGAGGTTCGAACCAACGCCAAGGAAGAGGGTAGTGTTTTGAAAGAATGAAATGGAAAACCCCTTAGCGGGCTTCCGTCTTGATTCAGCCAAACGCAGGATGGAAGTGATTTCGATGGGACCCTTGTGATTTTCTGAAAGAATGTTGATATGAATGCAAATTTTGTAAATTATGTTGAATTACTGAAAATATTTTGATATGTAAAGTGTTGTTTGAGATATACTTTGGCTCTCCCATATTCACACCTCATTTATCATACAATTATATCATTGCACTCCACTCACTGAGTATTTCTCAATACTCACCCCTCTCTTTTACATCTTTCAAAGGAAGTTTAGGCTTGCGACGGAAATTGGAGATTTTGGGAAGACTTATCAGCTGACTTGTGTAGGTATATAGTGATGCAAGGTTATTTTGGGTTGAACTGAAATCCATAGAATAGAAGACTTATATAATTCTTTTGGTAGGGATTTAAGCGATTCTTATTTCATATATAGCAGCAAATATTTGTGGAATTCTTACATAGTTTATGTTGGAGTTTGTTTGAAACTTGTTTAATTTCTTTTAAATTTTATTTTTAGTAAAAGTTCATTGTTTGAGTGGGACATTTAATTTGTAATATTGAATTTTAATACTTTCTTTCGATTTTACGAAATTTTGTACATCTCATATCGTTTGGACTTTACTAACGTTAGCTTGTTTTCTTTAGGCAAGTGTTAGTAAAATCCTATGACTATGATTTGGGACTTTTTGTATGTTAAATGTTTTATTTATACTGAGAAATTCTGGAATGGCTAGGATGATCATATTGCATGCTTGCATGTACAGGTACCCTCTCCCCAATTATGTGCTGATGTGTGCTTGTGTGTACAGGGATGGACCGAATGGATCCTTTGCATGTGTATTGTTGTATGATGTTTCCTATTTTTGATGAGTTGTGTATTGGAGGTATTGCTATGTTGATTGTAGACTTGCGAAGTTCTGGTATATGGGGAGGTTCTAGCCGTGTACTGAGATAACGCGACGGCTATTGCGTGGTCGATCCGAGAATCGGAGCGTGACAAAAATGATCTTTTCAATTTTAACCAACTAATGCTCACCTCACATGAATTTTCACCCCATGTGAATTTAGTCTATATAAGGACCCGGAAGAGTGCATAAAATGCAAACAATCCAACAAAATTTCAAAAATATGAATCATACATAAATGGACCATTTGGACAGGACCCAAAAAGAACGAAAAATACCCCTTCTATTGCCAAGCATACTCTTTTTCCCAACTTTGGTTGTCATTACTAAAATAAATTCCACCCTTTTGCCTTCCAATAGCACTGCCATTGAAGCATACACCTCCCAACATCTCTGTCAACATTGAACATACTAAATGGATATGTTCAAGAGGGACATTATAGTAATTTTGAGGAGTTCCAAAAACTATCACAACTCCACTCCCATTATTCTCTGCACGTTTTGTGTATAACATTTGTGATGGGAGACTAACCTCTCCTCTTCTGGGTTAGTTGTTTACCATTGATGGCTTCTATGAGAGCATTCTTAAGAGAGAATATTATTCCCTAGAAAGAGAATAAAATGAGGGTTTGAGAAAAATTTCGCGTAGAGAATTTTTCCCGTCACAACGACACGTCGGACTGAAAGTTGCGACGTCGTGATATTGCGGTGGTGGTTCGATTAATATCGTGATCACCATCCCAATCGTGATATCCTATCGAATGACGGACAATTCAATTGATTTTTGGGAAACTCTATACATTGAGGTAACCCTATACCTGATCTATTTAATTTTTTTAAAAATTGTTTGAATGCTTACGCTGCATATGAATCGTCTAAAATATCCAACAGAACTCATCAAAACTCTTGGAGATGTTTTCCCAATTCAAGGTACAAGAGAAAACAGTGGTTCCCCAAAAATTGACTCTAAAACTCCAACTAAACTCGTCACCCAATCCAAGCTGATGCACTCCAAGATCATCATCTTCCGAAGAACAGTGCACAACCAACAATCCAATATCATTGAGGCCTCCGTTGATGACGTGAATTTGGTAATTGTTGTATGGATAAGCATCTATTTGTCTTTGTGCATGCAGAGTTGGAAAAAAGAGTGGCAATGCTATCAAAAGCAAGGCAAAGATTTTGGTACAAGTACTCATTTTTGTGAAGGTTTCTGTATTCAATAGAAGGCTTAACAATGAGTTGAGTGATTTACAAGTTTAGGCAAAAGAATATCATGGTTCAATCCACTTAAATTCATTTCAATGAAATTAAATTCTTCCATGTGCTAATATAGAAATTTTAGATTGTATCCCTTGGTATACTAATGTTTGTACTTGCCATTCTAGAGGGCTTGCAGGAAATTAATTTTAGAGAGAGAGAGTTATAGGTAGTAGCATTGACACCTCTTGGCCTCTTAAAATGAATTGAAAAGACTTTTCATGTTCACGACAATTAGAATTAATCAGAGCAGTTTCATATGGGGTGACAACATGCAAATTTAAACTCAATTCAAGCTAAAAAAAGATCAAGATTTAAAAAAACTATTTTTTTTTTATTGTTGTGCAACCAAAAGCAACTAGTAATGCTTGATTGGCCCAAGTTAGGCCGAGTCTGGGATATAAAGATTTATTAGTGACCAGGCTGCTTGAGTTCAAATATGACGATGTTTTCATTTGTTTCCTCGTGATTTTCCGTAAGTGTCAAATACAAAAAAAAAAAAAAAAAAAAAGAGGGGGGGGCACTAGATTCTAGACAAAAATGCACTCCATTTTGTAATTGGATATTATCATTTGCAAAGCCCATTAACCAGTAGTAGTATAAATTGGATCTAATAAAAATATATCGTGTTCAAATTTATTTAACTTAAATATCAGGTCTATATATTTTATTTATATTTTCTGATAGATTAGAGTAGACATACATGAAAGGAAGCATTAATAATGTTTTGAGCATGAGCTTTTAACTTTTCTCCACGTTTCACGTTATTACATCCCAAATGATGTGTCCTTAAAAATTATTATGCTTATATAAATCTAGTATGATAAATCCTCAATCCATGAAGAATTGGCACTAATGCCTTAGGATCCTTAAAGAGAGAAGTTTACTTTTGGCCTCAAGAACTTGAATCTATCAACTGAGAGGGAGGGGTGAAAGGATTTTTCAACACTTTTTGAGTTTTTTAGAAATTTTGACATAGTTTGAAAAACGGAAATAGAAAAATAGACACCGGAATTTACAGTGACTTCACTTTTTTGTGTATATCCACTCTCAAGCTATGCTTGGAATTTCTAATCTACTATTTGCGGTTCAGATAGTATAACCAAATAGCATTTATAGTTACACTTTAGAGCCCACCACTCACTTTCACAGTACTAACAAACCCTTGGTTCTCTCCACAAACACACTATGCTTTGACCAAGAAGATCCTCTCTTCTTGATTAATGACAAGATTTAAAGTGAAAAGAAAGATTATAGATTTGAACCTTTAAGTTCTAGTGTGTTCTTGGATGTTGTATTGGCTTCTGTTCAGAAAATTAGGTTTAGTTAAAAAGATGATGAAAAATGAAAGTGAGAGAGTGAGTATAAAAATGCAAAGAGACCTTGTTTTTTGTCACCATATCTAAGTTCCAATCGACACTAAGACAGGAGGTTGGACTATGAATGTCCCGCCAGCAGCAAAGAGTAGTTGCTACTTAGTCATTATCATATATCTATCAAAAAATGATGACCCACCAATTTCTAGTCGGATCCTTTTGAAGACTAAGAAGAGTTTCAGAAATTTTTTTTTAAGATTTTTGTCACGCCCCGATCCTCAGATCAATCACGCGATAACCGCCGCGTTGTCTCGGTACATGGATAAAACCTCCCCATCTATCGGGACTCCGCAAGGCTATCAAATTCACAATAAATTATCAAAAGCATAAAATTTTTCAAAAACAAGAAATCACAAAATCATTACACATGTAAGGAGCCCATCTGGCTCATTCCTGGACGTACAAACACACACATTGACACACATCGGGAAGTAGGATCCTGTACATGCAATCATATATTAGCACACATCGAGGAGTGGGAACCTGTACATGAACGAGTACACAACAACATACAACGGGGAGCGGGAACCTGTATATGCACGCATACGACGTGACCATCCAGCCACTCTGAAAGCATTTAACAAACAAGAAGTCCCAAAACATAGCCGTCGGATTTTACCAACACTTACCCAAGGAAAACAAACCAGTATCGATAAAATCCTAACGGTATGAGTTGTACAGAACTTCACAAAATCAAAGTAAAAGCATCGAAATTAAGATTTACAGTCTAAATATCCCAGTAAAGATATAAACAGTTTTCCAAAACTAAAGAAATCAAAATAAATAAAAACAAATCAAAAACTATCGAATTTTATCAATACTTGCCAACAATTTGGCCAGTATCAATAAAATCCGCACGGCATGGGATGTACAGACTTCCCTTTCCATGGTTTAAAAGCTATCAATCTCCAAAAATAACCCTGCATGCCAAATACCTATCCAGTCCGCAAAAATATTTCACAAACTTCGTCGAGTAGTCTCCCAACTAAGTCTCCTCTGAAAAAGGTGGAGAGAGGGGGGTGAGTATTGGGGAATACTCGGTGAGTGGAGTGCAATTGTGCAATTGTGTTCATAAATAAGGGTGAATGTGGGGTAGTCAAAGCATATCTCATAAATCATTTCATATACATAAAATCATTTCAATAAATCACATTTCACAAATATGCATCCATATCAATTATCCTTTCAGAAAATCTTGGGATTCCATTGAAAAACACTTCCGTCTTAGGGCGGCCAAACCCAGACGAAAGCCCGCCAAGGGTTTTTCTATCCAATGTCTCGAAACAAACCTCATTCCTTGGCGTTGGCTCGTACATCACCGGGGTGCACCAGATCTAGTATGACTTCGACAGAGGGAGAGACGTCTAACTCCCCCGCACATCCAAACCCCAACCCACGTCACCCCGTCGGGTCGCTCCGTGGTGGGAATATGACTAAGTCATCTACGGCACCCTTCATTTCCCATTCAATCCATTTCTCAACAATGTACCATGATTTTCAACATATAATCCATAATCTCATGCCAAAACAGTTCATAGAGCAATATCAAATATCACATGGCACAAAAACATTCATAAACACAGTAGATGCATTCGTATTTCACAATCCAGTTCAGACAGCCCACAATCACAAAACAATTTATATAAAACATGTAAAAATCTTTCAAAATCATTTTCAAAACAATTTTAAAACAGGTTTCTCATTTATGAACACAATGAACCGTCCACTCATCTCTAGAGAGAGTATTCACTCTCAAATTCTCAATCCGATCCGAATAGACCCTTTTTTAAGTCCCCAAACGATTAACCTAATCAAACATTGCAATTATCGTCAATTAATATTTCCATAACAAGAGTTTTCATATTTTCCTAACTTAATTCACCCTTAATTTCACATCCACGATTTCTAAATACTGATTTCATCACCCGAAAATCATTTATAGCTCTAATGAACTTTAACTACCAATATTTCCTAATTTTTCTAATTTTCTTTTAATTTCACATAAATATAACATCTTTCATGCATATTTCAATTGAAACTCTAAGGAAACCATTCAAATCGACTCAGTTCGATTCTATCATTTCTTAACATGCTTCTTCCGTTTCAAACAGCCTACCTTTATGAATTATACATCACTTACTTCACTAATTACATATTAAATATCAGAAAATCGCATCTTATACTAATCTAACGTATACATATCTCATTACCCTAAATTTAATCCTAAATTGACTCAATTTATTGAGAGGATCAAAAATCCCTCACCTAGGGTTTCTCGATCTACAGTCCTAGCTTCCAGTCGCCAGTGGATCAAACCTGTAAAAATTTCAATTTGCAGCAATTGTTAGAAATTAAACCTAAATACTCAGAATATTCAAACCCTAGAATCAAAATTGGAAAAACCTAGGCTTACCTCTGCAGAACTGCGATCCAGGGTTTCCAGAAGTTTATGTCCTGCGGCCTAGGGTTTTGAAAGGATGCAATGGCCGCTGGTTTGGGTTGTCGACAGTGGGAAGTGCTCACAGTGAGCACTGCGAGCGAGCAAAAGAGGAAGGGAATGGGAGTTTTGTCATCGCGTGCATGGGAGAGAGAAGGAGAACTCTGTTAGCGCGCGGGAAGAGAGGGAACAGAGGGAAAATCGTCCGCTCGTGCGTGAAAGAGAGCGACTGAGAGATGGTGTGAGAGAGCGAGAGATGGTGAGATCGTGATAGAGAGAGAGACCGAGATTGAGGGAGATAATGAAGGAGAGAGAGAGAGACCGAGAGAGACTGTGAGGGAGAGATCGACAGAGAGTGACGGTACGGGACAAAGAGGAGGCGAACGCGGTGGTTCGCGGTGACTGTGGTGGTTGCGCACGGTGGAGGGAGTGGTGTCGAACGATCGCGAGAGGGGGAGAGAGACGAGATTCGAAGAGGGACGGGAGAGCAGGGAGAAACGAAGAAGAGAGAGATTAGGGTTTTAACCCTAATCTCTCTTAATTGGGGGAGATGCTGCGTTTCACTC
Source organism: Dillenia turbinata (assembly GCA_037126225.1). Classification (NCBI taxonomy): domain Eukaryota; kingdom Viridiplantae; phylum Streptophyta; class Magnoliopsida; order Dilleniales; family Dilleniaceae; genus Dillenia; species Dillenia turbinata. The sequence continues at coordinate 3,105,659 of JBAMMX010000012.1, forward strand.
CGAAACGCAGCACCTTCTCCTCTCTCTCTCTTCTCTCTCTCTCTCTCTCTTTTTTTTTTTTACCATAATATATTTAAATAACTAAATAATTATATATATATATATACAAATTCAAAATTTTTCTACTTTATTATAGAAATATTTACTAGAAATGTTTATAAAACATTCGACATTAAGTTTTCGGTATTACAATTTTCATCAATCCTCATCCTTCGATCTCCATATGCACTCAAAGGGGTCTTCTTCCTCAGTGTTTCAGAAAGAGTGGGACGAGATTCAAAAACCCAAATCATCATAGAATGTAAGTTCTCGGTAATCAGATTTTTGTGCCCAACCTCTCTCTTTCTTCCTCATTTGAGTTCACTTCTGAAATCCCGGATTTTCCTTCTTGGTAGCAAGAATCAAGATTTGAGGAGAGGATTTAGGAGCTCAATAAAGACAAAATTTTGGTCCAAGTTCACCACTGAGTATAAAGTAAGCCCTCCCTGAAGTTCAAACCTTCATTTGCCTTCAATTTCTAAAATGATTGAGTCCTCGTGATTTCTGAATGTTTGTTGATGTTCTAAAATGATCCTTTATAATATAGATCCCTCAAATTGTTTTCAATTTGGTTTAAACGCTCATACTTGGCCTGGGTACTTTATGTGTATATAGATGATAAATTTTATCGCCATGATTAGTTTGTTCTAAGTTTTTGGAGTGTTAAACTGTAGTATTAATGATGTAGAGCATTATTTTGAGATTTGAGTCAGAAATCATTGAAACTTTATGCATAAAAGTGCATGTGTATAGGTTTTATTCAAACGTTTGGCGATACAAGGGAATGTCAATCAAGCTTAGGTTGAAAGGCAAGTACATTGCATGCTTTGTATGCTTTTCTTTTAGTTATCATGCAATTCTAAGTTAATGCAAAAGATTTGTCTAGGTATAAGAGACCAAGACATATGAATATTTGTCAAAGTATTACGATATTTGGTAAAACTGACTTGTATGTTTTGAAACATGTCCAAACTCTTACGTAGTTAAGTATATAAATGATGATATTTTTGCTCTAAACCCTCTAAACCTTTGGATGATTTTGCCCTACGAATCGTAGTTCGAGCATTGTCTTAGTTTTTTATGAATTGAACATGACCTTTTAAATTTTCTTCAGTATTTCACATTATTACATGCCAAATGAAGTGTCCTTAAAAATTATTGTGCTTATATAAACCTTGTATGATAGATCTTCAATCCATAAAGAATTGGCAATAATGTATTAGGATCATAAGAATAATATAAGGAATAGGCCGTTTAACTCAAAGAGAGAAGTTTACTTTTGGCCATTCCCTACACCCACCGAATTCCCCTAGGAATGTGTAAGTCTTGGACCTTGAGTGTTCTCACGTGCTTGTGCTAAGTCTTGTGAGATTTATGCCTTTGCCTTCTGAGGTTTATGCCTTCGCATTATTGTTCGTAGCAATTATGCATTTCAACGAAAGCTTAGTGAACTTCAACCATTTTCCTAGTTCATTCTATGCTTTTGTCATATGATAAAAGAAGGAAATATGTCTTAGAAGAAGAACATGTTAAATCTTCAGATTAGTGTATCGGTATAAAAAATTTCATACTTTCCTTTATGGTTCTTTTCTATATCCATTTTCTAATGTTTAGAATGAAGTTTTGCTTATCGGTATAAAAGATCTCATACTTATCTTTATGGTTCTTTTCCATATCCATTTCCCAATGCTTAGAATGAAGTTTTGCTTAGTTTATTCATGCTATTGAATATTATATTTTTATAACTAATCTTTTCAAGACCCTAAGCATGATGTATGTAAAATTCTGACCCATTGGGATCTTTAATGTTCTACCCATTGCATGAAACTCCATATAAGTTTAAGAGACATAAAGAAAAGTCAAAGTAAAGATTTAAAATTCTAGTAAACTCTGTCCTTGGTAGATAAAACATTTGGATTTTCTGACAAGATGAGCATAGTAAGTGGCTAATAGTATTACTTCAGTTGAGATTTCATTTGCCATCAGAGGACCACATTCTTGTTTATCCTGAGACGCTGGGATCTATTTAGAACTTGAGATAACCTCTACCTAGAAGTCAGAGGTAGGTAATTTCCATTCAGAAGTTAGAGGCAGATTCAGTTATATAAATTATAGGACAGTAAAAAATTAAAGTTTTGAGAATTGATGACGAAACCCTCAATTATAGTTGCCTCTGCCCAAAAGTCGGAGGTTATCTGTGACTAGGTTGGTATCCAAATTCTAGTATGCTTTTTAAGTAAAAGATAATAAAAGAAATTTGGGATAACATCAATGGACTTTGGACTTAGAGATTCCAAATCTCTCATTCCCTTTTAATTTTTAACCCTATTTTGAATTATTTCTTTGAGTTGGTTTGTCTATGTGATATATTTGATCTAGTGTACATGTACAAGTGAATTTTATGTTTTTGTTATTGGTTTTGTATTGTGTTGGGGCTAAATAGCCTAGACAAATTTTAAGACTTAAGTTTGATGTGATATATGAATTAAGTTATAGTTGATAGATTTTGGTGTTGCAAGACTTGCCACCTTCATGATTATGAATGCTGGGTCATAGCGTGAGTATTTGCTAAGAATAATTATGGTTGAATTATATATTATGTTCCAATTTTATCGGATGTCCCCAAAGGGACAAAAAGGGACGGAGGTGTTTCAGAATACCTTGGTTTTATTGTGAGAGAGAGTGTGTGAGTTTGTGTGTGTGTGTGTGTGTGTGTGTGTGTGCACCAGTGCTCAAACCATGGACATAGCACTGAACTTGGGCCCAAAGATACAACCTCCAACCCTGTGCCTAGAATACATCTCAACATGGGTACAATCCACCGCTACCCCATAATTGAATATAGCACCTGTTGGCATATTTAAGTTTTGAGGATAGACAAAATAAACCAAGCAACTAGTCTGCAAAGTTTGAAAATCAATCATAGAACTAAGCCATTCAACTAATGTAACTCACATTTGACCAACTCCCTAAAAAAACTTATAAAACAATTAAATGGGTAATCTAAAAATTCAACTAAAACCAAGTAAAAATAACAGCCTAGTTGAATGATGAAGAAATCAATCAACTAAACTTAGTTTTGACAACAAATCATTCGATCGCCCAATCGGGCCATTCGACCGATTTTAAGCAATAGAACTTAGAACAAGCGCTAAGCAGTTGAATGATTACATGAGCATTCAACCATTTCCAAACTTAAAATCAACCGGCTTCCTCTATTATTTGACCAATTCAAGTTGCAATCCAAAACCAAAATTCCTAACTCATGAGTAGACTCATACTTGAATAGTAGACTCAAATGGTGACGAAAATGACTTAAATTGCTAAAACTCATTTTGCAATTAGACTGCTCTCCATGAGCATTTGACAAAATAGATTTCAGTACTCAAAAGCTTCAACCAAAGCATCCCCTTAGTCAAATATGACTATAGAATTCGACTATGACTCATAAACAATTAAATGCATTTGATGCAAATCCTTGGAGATCAGTCAACCGACCTTAAGGACTATTCAACTAATACTATAGAAAAATATAGAAATACATTTCTTAGTCAAATAGAGGGAGACCCAGTCGAATTCAACTACAGCACAGTGTCCAAAATAGTCGACCAAATCAACTAATTATTCGACTAACTTAAGCACTTTGTTTATTCTAGTTGAATTGTATAGTAACAAGCATCTGACCTAAGCCTCAATGTTCATTCTAGTTTATTAATATATTCAAAATGGTTGAATAAGTATAACAAATAATCTTAATATATTCAACCAGCAAGCAAATTGATTTGACCATCTTTATGTTGGTTCGAAATCCAATCGACTACCTACTTAAACTAGTCGAATGCACTACCTACTTAAACTAGTCGAATGCACTTAATGTATATGCTAAGAATATTTGAATACTACTTGTTTACAGTTGAATCAAAAGCCTTATTGAGGCATCCAAATGCTTGAAATGGTCAAATGAAATTAAAATCAGTCAACTATCATTTTGCTCTGACGTCTATTTCTCATGCCTCAATTGACAAAGTTGTAAGTATTAAATGTTTAAACCACCAAAAACAACTTTCTCGGCACAATATCCACAAAAGATAATTTGCATTTGACCAAGGTAGATTAAGGAACTTAATTCAATACACCAACAATCAAGAAAGGCTCTCATATAAATTCTTATCTTCAGAACAAAAAAGTAGAAGGAGAGAAACCTTGTTGTTGTAGCTGTTGCTACTAAATATTATATGAGCTAAATTCTTATCTTATAAAAATTGTTTTTGTGCCTTAATTGGTTACATCCGAAGTCATTAATTTCAAAATTGTAACAACTTCACTGTTTCATTGTGTATTAGTGTGAAAAGATTTGAGAGGATCCCCAATCTGAGTTCTAGAGAGAGAAAGAGGCTGTATAAATTTTATGAAAACTCTATAAAGGTCCACTTACACCTGTAAGCAAAATGTGTTTTAGTGTTATTTGATAGTGAAAAATACAGGGGTCATTTGGGAGTGGACGTACACCAAGCTTAGGGGAACCATTATAAAAATTTTGGCATCCTATACCTTACTTTTCATGCTCTGTTTTCTTTGTCATTCTTCAAACCATTTTCAAAATTCAATCTCAATTTTCAAATTTTTTTTTCATCTGGTTGTTTAGTCGTTTACTAAACTTCATTTTTCTCAAGATTTCTTATAAACATAACTCTCTCAAATATATCTAGAAGACGTAAGCACATTTTCAGGGGGAGTTTTTTTAAATTTATCATAAGTCAATGACTTTAAGCTAAGGCCATTATTTTGCTCTTATAGTCTTAATAGTGACATCCCATTATGTTGATAACATAAAGAAAGAGAAATGTAATATGATTTGGATTAAAAAGGTTCAAAGAAAACCAAGAATGCTATAAGAAAACTAGAAAAGCAGAAGCAAACACTCAAAAACAACTCAAAAGTGATAAGAAAATTTTTGGAGAAATTAAACTAAAGACATTCAACCAAATCTAACTTGATTCAACTGATAGCATAAGAAAATAAGAAAACATTCAGCTGAAATGAAGTTTTAGTCAATTAAGAATTTAAGACAATCGACCGTCTAGAGAAGACAATTGACTAATTCTTAAGATAATCCAAAAAAACATTCAACAATCAAAAAACCAGTCCAATATCATTGTAACTATCAACCAATTGGGTGAATTGGTTGACCGTTGTATATTTTCTTGGCTATGTCTAATAACCCAGTACTAAAAATGATTGAATATCTGAAGTTGACATTCGACCAATTGTTGGCTATATAAGAAAAACAGTCGAGTTATCTAGAAGAGATATTCGACTAATGTGTGTTTGCCCATATATAATGGTCAAATTTAATTGACATCGTTCGACTAATGTGTGCTTATAATTCAAAAAACCTATCGAATGTTCTATGAAATGGTTGAACTATCGATGGTAACATTCGATCAAATCCTTTACTAAATTGTAATGAATCCCAAATATCATGACAAACTATTTAATTGTCTTCTAAAGTGGTTGAATCATCTTGATTATTTTTTTGGAAACTCAAACAATTCGGTCAAACCACAAATAATATCCTTCGACCGAAAAAGTTTGTTCCTAATCCCTAAAAATTTGAATTCTCCCTCTTTCAAGATCTTGATCTCTTCGAACTCTCTTTGAACACCATTTAACCAAACTCCTTCACTCAAAACTCCAGCACCAAAATCTGAAATGCTCTACAACCTGCAAGCTTAATCTTCAAATGGCGCCAAAAACAAGAATGCCAAGCACTTCAAAATCAAAATCCCCAATAAGGTACGATCAAACCCTCTGCCAATCTCTTGAACAAATAAGACTTACAAGGAAAACTTCTCATCTTACACTGTCAATCTAGGAAGAATGTTTGACTGAAACTTTATGCAAAGTATTAGATTTGCTTATGAGCGTCTTTAGGAGATATATGTCCGAGGTGGTTACAAAACAAACAAGGAGACTGTTGGCATATTTAGATTTTGATAATAAGCAAAACAAATCAAGGAGTTAGTCCGCAAAGTTTGGAAATCAATTATGGAACTGAGTTATTCTACCGATGTAACTCACATTCAACCAACTCTTAGAAAACAGTTGAATGAGTAATCTGAAAATTCAAACAAAAACAAGTAAAAAGATTAACCCAGTCAAACAATGAGGAAATCAATCAACTGAACATAATTTTGGTAACAAATCATTCAACCACCTAGTTGGGTCATTCAACCGACTTAGACAATAGAACTTAGAACAAACACTAAGCAGTCGAATGACTACATGAGCATTTAACTATTTTCCAAACTTTGAATCAACAAGCCTACACTATCATTCGATCGATTTAAGTCACAATCCAAAACTAGTATTCTTAACTCATGAGTAAACTCGTGACTCAAATAGGAAACTCAAATGATGACTCGAATGACTCAGATTGTTAAAACTCATTTTGTAATTTGACTGCTCTCTATAAGCATTTAACCAAAACAGACTTCAGTACTCAAAAACTTTAACTAAAACATCCCCTCTGTCGAATATGGCTATTGCATTCAACCATGACTCATAAATAGTTGAATGGATTTCAAGCAAATCCTTAGAGATCATTCGACTAACCTTAAGGACTATTCAACCAACACTGTAGAAAAAGATAGAAACACATTTCTTAGTTGAATAGAGGGAGACCCAATCAAATTCAACTAGAACACAATGTCCAAAACAATCAACCAAGTCGACTGATTATTCAACTGAGTTAAACACTTTGTTTATTCTAGTCAAATTGTCCTAGAATATTAAATTAACCTGAGTCTCAATGTTTATTCCAATTGAATAATATATTCAAAACGGTTGAATAAGTATAACAAATAATCTTAAGACATTCAACTAATAAGCACATTGATTCGACCATCTTTATCTCAGTTTAAAACCCAATCGACAGCCTACTTAAAGCCAGTCGAATGCACTTAATGTATATGCTAAGAACAATTGATACTACTTGTTTACAGTCGAATCAAAAGCCTTATTGAGGCATCCAAATGCTTGAAAGGGTCGGATGATGTAAAATTATTTAACTATCATTTTGCTCTGATGTCTATTTCTCAGGCTTCAACTGACAAAGCTATAATTATTAAATGTTTCAACTACCAAAAATAGCTTTCTCTACACAATATCCGCAAAAGATGATTTACATCTAACCAAAGCAAATTAAGGAACTTAATTTAATACACCAATAGTCAAGAAAGACACTCATATAAATTCTCATTTTCAAAACAAAAAAGTAGAAAGAGAGAAGTCATGTTGCAGTTGTTGCTACTAAATATAATATGAGCTAAATTTTTATCACGTAAAAATTTACTTCGTAACTTAATTGGTTACATCTGAAGTCATTAGCTTCAAAATTATAACAATTTCTCAACTCCATTGTGTATTAGTGTGAAAAGATTAAAAAATGTCTCTAATCTGAATTCTAGAGAGAGAAAGAGGCTGCGTAGAGTTTATGAATGTTCTATAAAGGTCTACTTGCATTTGCAAGCAAGATGTGTATTAGTGTTATCTAATATTGAAAAATTCAAGGATTTGCCTAGGAGTGGACCACTAAGATTGGTAGAACCACTATAAAAATTTTGGTATCTTATACCTTACCTTTCTACTCTGTTTTCTTTTTCATTTTTCAAACCATTTTCAAAATTCAATCTCAATTCTGAAATTCTTTCTAAAACTCTTTAAAAATTCAAAACAATTTATTCACCCTCTCTAGATTATATTTTCGCACCAACCTAAACCCCAACTTCTACAACTTCATCATCTTTGCTGACAAATATGGACCACAACTCTACTTTGGCAAAGCATCAAAAAAATCTGGCAAAAGCGGAGCCCTCTCCAATGGAAAGGAAGTTACTCTCACCTAGTCGAGAGACCCTGCATCTTCTTCCACCTACTTCTTCCATGGCGGTCAACCCAAGTTCTCCAATTAAATTGGCATCAACTTCATTCCCAATCATCTTCCTCATTTAGTGGGGTTGGAGCTGGGGTTTGCAATGGATAGATATGATAATGCCTTAAAGACCCGAGCCCTACTAATTACTTCTCCCCCTATTTTTGTGGCGCTCTTCTTGTTCGGCTAGGAAGTTTATAATTGCCCGGATAGCTTGACAATTTGCTACAGCCAACAACTATGGCTTTGGACTCCCCTGTGCCGAGGGTGGATGATAGTGCTCCATTTGTGGTTGGGAAATAGAAGCAACTCCTACAATTGGATGAGGGGCTACAACTAGGGATTTCTTAGTCTATTAGAGGAGAGGGCATATGTTGGTGGAGGATGGCAATTTAGCCTAAAAGGTATGACTAAATCCGTCCTCTGATTTTTTTATGTCATATGATTATAAAGATCTGGTTTAGAATTTAGGTGGAGTTTAGAGTGCTAAACTAAGAAAAGCTATTAAGGAGGTAGTAAAGTCAAACAATCCTGATTTGCTTGGTATAACTGAGACCAATTGTAGTTCCTTTCGGTTACCCATTTGGTTTTCTAAGTTGGGATATGATAGTGAATATATGGTTTTGGTTTTGAGGTCTAGAAGTGGTATGTGTTTGGTGCGAAAAACTTCTTCGGATGGAACGAAAGTGGTTTTAGTATGAATCAATTGATTCATTGTTGGATTTCGGTGAACAGAACAATATTGTTCATCACATTTGTTCATATTCAGCCTCATGGGGGAAAAAATAGAAGCTTGAGAAAATCTGTGTAGTGGCCGAGACAATAACTGATGCTTGGTTTGTATTAAAGGATTTAAATGATATTATAGTTTTGTCAAAAACAAGTAATCAAGCTACAAAGGTTATGGTCCGGGCTCAAATATTCTAGGATTGTTGGGATAGATGTAATCTACAAGACATGGAATCTCCTAGGAGTCCCTTCACCTGGATCAGAAAGAGGGCTGGATTGATTACTCTTCAAGAGCGATTGGATCAGATGTTGGGTAATAGTTTGAGTCGAACCAGGTTTCTAAATGCGAAAGTGGTTAATTTTTCTCGGTTGCATAGAGACCACCATCCTGTTCTTCTCTACACTTGCATGTCCCCTCCCCCACCTAAAGAAAGGCACCCGTTTCAGTTTGAGGTAGCTTCGCTTCATCATCATCATCAATTTTCTCGGGACTTCTCTTTTGCATGGTATGGGAGTAATGTGGAACTCTCCTTATCACAATATATTCAGGCAGGAACCAAGGCTCTGCATATTTGGAACAAACAAGTCTTCAGAAATGTATTCTATAGGAAACGAAGGTTAGAAGCATGACTACAAGGGATTCAGGGATCCCTGAGTTATGCCACTAATGCCTTCTTACATCAGCTAGAACAAAGGATATTGGGGGAGTATCATAGAATTTTGGATATGGAGGAAACCTTATGGCATTACAAATCTAGATTACAATAGATCTGACATGGGGATCGTAATACTCAATTCTATCACTTATCTACCCTTGTTTGACGCAACTATAACTGGATTTCTTGTTTAAAATCAATGGGGAATGGTGTTCTTATCAGAGTTAGCTTAAGGAATATGCTACCAGTTATTTCAAACAATTATTTGAGGGCTCTACGGTTGATGATGTTTCTGATGAGTATGAGATAGGATAAAAGTCCTTGACTACAGAAGATCAGTTATCTCTGACTTGGCTTATTAAGCTTTTGGAGATGCGGTCAATAGTTTTCTCCATAAATGGGCTAAAACCCCTAGGACCAGATGGTTTCTAACTCGTGTTCTATCAGAAGCTCTGAGACTTTATGCACCAAGCTCTTTTCCAATTCATTGTGTGAGCCTTTTGGGATAGTTGTTTGCCCCTGAGTTTCTTTGTGCTTTTATTAGGCTGATCTAGAAAAAGGATCATCCGAGCAGTTTATCAAAGTTCAAACTGATCAGTTTACTTAATACGAGTTATAAGGTGCTTTCCAAGGTTTTGGTCTCTCGTCTCCAACTTAACCTCTACAAAGTGATAGGGCCTTACCATAGTAACTTTTTGCCAAACTACGAGACATTAGATAGCATCATAATTCCACAAGAAATAATCCATTCCATCCAGACTTCCAAAGAAAAGTGAAAAATGGTTTTGAATATCAATCTTCATAAGGCTCATAATAGTGTCAGTTGGTCCTTTCTAAGGTAAACCCTGCAGAATTTTCAAGTTTCAAATCAACTATGCCAATTGATCATGTTTGTGGTGACTCATAGTCGATCTAGTTTGTTGTGGAATGGTAAGGTGTTAGAGGATTTAGGGCTTGGCAAAGGCTTACAATAAGGGGATCTTCTTTCTCCATGTTTTTTAATTTTGATCATGGAGAAATTGTCTTATATGATACATGGATGAGTGGGTTAGTGGATCTGGACTCCCATTCACACTTTGAGGCAGGGTCTTACTATATCTTATTTGTTTTTTTGCAAATAATCTAATGCGCTTTGCAAAGGCCTCTCCTGGGTTGTTAGTGACTATCTTAGATTGTCTTCGGGTATTTTCGATTCGGTGTGGGTTGTCCAAAAATCTCTAAAAATTTAAACTGTTTTTCTCCCCGTGAACCCCACGAGTACTAAAGAGAAATTTGGTAGGTCAATGTCATTTCCAACTTACGGAGAATTTGGGGGCTTATTTGGGGGTTCCTCTCTTCCATGGTAGAGTTCACCATTCTCACTATCAATATTTGGTTAAAAGGGTACAAAATAAAATTACAAGATGGAAGGCCAAGTCTTTGAGTATGGCGAGGCATTTCACTCTTATTAAATCTATCACTATGACAATTCCAGCTTATGTGATGTAATCTTCATAGCTTTTGAAACAAACATGTGATCAATTAGACAGAATTGTCTATCAGTTTCTTTGGGGTGAGATGAATGGTGTCCGCCGAGTGCATGCTATTAGTTGGGATGGTGCGTGCCAGCCTAAAAACCAAGGATGTTTGGGTATTCGGACTTCTCGAGAGATGAATGGTGTTCTGATTGCAAAACTGGGTTGGAGACTGTAAATGGGGGATTCGAGTCTCTGGTGTAATGTCCTTAGAAGCAAGTATTATCATCAAGGGAATTTTCTCAATTGTACTCGGCCATCTGTCTGCTCTCCTATTTGGCATGGCCTTTTAAGGATCTATGAGTTTCTCAAGAGAGGAGTAAGTTTGAGATTGGGTAGTGGGGAGGCTATTCGTTTCAAGGAAGATACTTGGGTTGGCTAGGTTCCGTTGGCTCAACGTATCCCTAGAGTCCTACCCTTGGCCTCTGGACCTTTGACGATTAATTGGGACTTAGAGGACCATGCAACGATTATTCAAAAATCTATAATGTCTGATCCCTCGAGATCCTAATACCCATGAGTAGGTGCAATCGGCCTACTTGGCTTTCCGATCTAATGATACTACCAGGATTTCACTATGTAATTGTGTAACACCAACGCTGCGGTATTCGTACAAGTATACTGTTCATGGAATATATATAAAATATTCCTCCGTTTATATATATAATTTTTTTTTAAATTAAATTGCATTGATTTTCGATTTTTTTTTTTTTTGATTTTAATTCAAACCTTTGGTATATTCAATTATTAAAATAGAATAATAAAGTATATATAAATATATAAATATATTTTTCTTTTCATTTATTAAATTATTTATTTCCTCATTTATTTATTTTCAAATCTATCCAAATATATATATATATATATAATAAGAATAATAATAATGAAAATAATAATAAAAATAATAATAATAATAATAAATAAATATAAAAAAAATCCGAATTAGGGCTAAAAGCCCTAATTCTTTTCCCTTCTCTCTCTCTCTCTCCCTCTTTCTCTCTCCGACTTCTCCTCTCCCCCACCCGCGCCGCACCGCCTGCTCCGCCGCCCCAGCCGGCTCCGCCATCCGCCACGGTCGGCCCCCCTCTCTCTGTTTCTCTCACTCAGTTTTCCCTCTCCTTTTTCCTCCCCTCTCATTCGTCTCTCTCACTCTCTGTGATCTCTCTCACCGCGAGTCTCTCTCTTTCCCCCTCGTGGGTTCACCACCGCTCGTCGCCCCTTTTCGCCACCGCCCACAACCACCGACACCCCCCTTTCTCTCTCTCTCCTCGCGGGTTCTCTCTCCCTTTCTCTCGGTCTGCCCCGCGGCGATTTCCATTTTCCCCGCCACAGTCTCCACCGCGAACAACCACCGTAGCCTCAGTCTCTCTCTATTTCGCTCTCTATCTCTCAGTCTCCCTATCTCTCTCCCTACTCGAGTGACTGCTCGCGAGACAGCCCTAGGAGCGCGAGACCCCACGCGAGACAGCTCCTGCAGCGCGCGACTGCTGTGCTGCTTTGCCCTTGCTCGCACGCTCGAGCGCCCTGCTCTCTCCTTCGAGAGCCCACTGAAATCTTCAGAACAAAGAACCCTAGGTTGTGGCTTCTTCGCTGCATAGGTAAGGGTTGGTCTCTCAATAACCCTAAAGTTTAATTCTTTAGGTGATTTAGTCTAACGGGTAGAATTTGTTTCGATTGGAAATACTACAGGTCCCAGAATGAGCTGAATGGCGCACGAAAGGTAGATCTGCGAACTGTGAAAACCTTAGGTGAGGGATTTCTAACTAATTCAGTTAATTTAATGCATTTAGGGTGAAATTAGCATAACGAAGTGTTCTATAGGTTTAGGATGTACGTTAGATTCGATTAGAACACATTGTTTGACATTATATGTTATTATTTAGGTTAAGTATAGAATTTTATACGAAATTGAGCTGTTTCGGATGATAGAATTGAGTTAAATTGATTTAAATGGTTTCATGTAGAGTTTAATTTGATGAATGCATGAAAACAGTCAAAATTTGGGACTTGAGTTTAAGGATCGATGTAGTCTTTTCCATTATAAGTTGCCCTGCATATAGGAAATTAAAATACAATTTTCGTATTATGAAAATAGGTTGCAATACCTTTAAAATGAGATATGGTTTGAAGAAATCGGATGAAAATTGAAAAGTGTATGAATTTTCAAAGACTTTTCTAATTTATAGGGAATTTATGTATTTAAACTTGTTTTCGATTTTTGAACGATTTTAGATTTGAATTTAGCTTGATTTTGATTTGGTTATTTACTTATAAATGGAATAAAAATTGATGACATTGGAGTTTATTTATAAATTGAAGAATTAAGGTTTGTACAAACTTAGGGAAAATGATAAACCCTAAGATTTATTGAAAATTTGATGATTATTGTGAAAATTTGATTAGGTTGATCTCTTTGGAGACTCGAGGAGTCGAATTGGTTTGATTATGGAAATAGGGAGTGATTACCCTCCCTAGAATGTGAGTAGAACCCTAATCTCTTGCATGAAATGGTGAAAATCTGATTTTACCGTGTTTTAAACAAAACATGCTTTGATATGCATTGATTCGACGTGTGATATTAAATCTCAAATCTGTTTTGTGACTATTGGAATGTCGTACTTATGTTTTCTACGATTATGCATCCATGTTTGAAATGAAATGAAATTGTGTCATGATTTGAGAAATGGAATGTTTTCTATTCTACCATTGCATCGGTTGTTGATTTGAAATGATTTTGATGAAATGTATTTGGCACACGGATTTGAAATGTTTTGATGAACTGTGAGGGCACCGGGATGCCCACTTGTGATAAGATTACTAGAATGATGACATTGATGATTCAGTAGCTACGAAGGGACTTTGTAGAGGCACGAGTTGCCTGGATACGCTTCTGCAGGAGGTATCCGCAAACGTCCAGTTATATATTCATAGGCGCGGTCGGTTGAACCCTCATCAGGGGAGGACGTGTGTCCATCACCGTCTAGCACCGCACGTGGTCCTATTGACGAGCATATATATATTCATAGGCGCGGCCGGTTGAACCCATATTTGGGGGAGGACGTGTGTCCATCACCGTCTAGCACCGCACACGGTCCTATTGACGAATCTGGGTAAGCAAGGGCTAAATCCACGGCCAACGTCGGGGTAGAGAGCTACTTTTGAAACACTTTGTATAATAAAACCTCTGATACGCCTGTCCCAGGTCATAGTTGACCTTTGCCAGGATTCTTTTGGCCTACTCTATGATATACTTGATTTTAAATGGATGCATACATATATGATATCGTGTGAATGATTAAATAAGTTCATTTTATTCGAAATATCATGATTTACTGTGAAATTGAGTTATTGTTTACGAATGATACTATTTGACACTCCAATTTTCACCTACACTATTAGTACTTGAGATTTATCCCCTTACTCACTGAGTATTCTTCCCCGAGTACTCACCCCTCTTCTTTCCTCCCTCAGACAGGATCATTGTGCTAGAGCGACGTTTCAGACTCTAGAGGCTTCGGTTGATCATTGGCGGGTTTGGTTATTCTGGACGGTGAGGTTTTAAGTTTAAGTTGAAACTTGAATTACGTATTTTATTTCGACTCTGCGAGGTCTTGTTGAGGTCTGTAGTTCGCCATGTACTTATTTTGGGATGACTGTATAATTTATGTATATTTATTTGTGAAACTCTCATATTTCTTTTGCATTGAGGCGATTGTACGTATTTGAATGTTACTTGGAAAATTTGTTATACATTTGTATAAATTTAGGTCCGCTCGGTGTGGCGGCTGCTCATGCTCTAGTTGGGCATGACAGTGGAGGTCTGTGGCTAGGTTTGTTGATAGATTTTTATAGCCTTGCGTTGTTCTAGATGTCGGTTATAGGAGTTGTTGGTTTTGGAGAGGTCGGGATGGTCATTTGTTTTATTTTCAGGATAATTTTGAATTATACAGGTTTAAACAGGTTTAATTGTACATGGGAGACCTCCAATTTATGGGGAGGTTCTACCCGATTTTCTGTATAAATACAGCCAGCATCCAGGACAACGAGCGGCTGTTCACGATTCCCGGTTCGGGGCGTGACAGTTCGGTTGGTATCAGAACTCTAGGTTGAGAGCTATGTAGGAAGAGAGTCTTGAAAACATTCCCAAGTGTGTTGTGCTTAAAGTCCTCAATGCATGAGAGTTTCATACAGTCATGAAGTCCCAGTACAACGGTCTTAGGCATATGAGTTATTCTTTTTAGGGGGTTAGATACTGTGCGTATCTAACCTAGCATATCATTTCCATCGGTTTTTAAACCGGTAAGTTTATTCATTTAGGGGGTTAGTTACTTTGTAACTAACCCTAATCTTTGAATCATATCTAATTTAAGCTCTTTCTTTGTAAGATTATGATTACTAGACGAGGTACTAGATTTGTACCTGAGACACTTAGGATATCCGAGGTTGTTTCCTCGTTATATGTATCCTTCTAGGACTTTCTCAGCAGGCTATTATAGTCACGGTTCCATCACCATCATTTGATGCATTTAGGCAGGTGTATGAATGGTACACCTCCCATTAGATTCAAATACCTTTATTCATAATTTGAATTTTATTTTAGGGGGTTAGTTACCCAGTAACTAACCCTAATCCTTGCTTTTATATAATGATATGGTGCTCTCTTTGTAGAACTATGCCGCCTAGACATGATAGGCGCGGAGCACTACCGGAGAGTCCCTCAGAGCCTGAGGCTTCTAGGGCACTCGAGGCCCCACGAGTACCAGAGGGTGCTTCTTCTACTCACGCACCTTCCCCTGTGCCACCCCCAGCACCTCCACCGGCTGGTACAGCCGAGATCCCTCCACCACCGCTCGACGCTTTGTGGCAATGGCAGGAGTGGTTTAGTAGATATGGGGCGCAAATGCCCCCACCTCCACTACAGACTCCAGCGACCGCACCTGCGGCCGTACCTACTTCTACGGCACCGGTTCCTCCTCCGGTTGCCGGTCCTTCTGTTTCTACTCCGACCGATGAGACGTCGGCTACTTTGAGGCGCATCCACGAGCTCACTCAGTTGGTGAAAGAGTCTCGACAACTCGAATGCAGAGACTTTTCTGGATCTAGTGATGCTGTAGTGGCAAAGCACTGGATCAATAGGACTCACAAGATCCTTACGGATTTGGGGTTGTCAGAGGAGTTCAGATTGAGAGTTGCTGAGAGACTCTTCGATGGAGATGCCCTCTCGTGGTGGGAGGCTATCCGTGATAGTGCTACACAGATCTTGCGGTGGGAGGACTTTCTACGAGAGTTCGACCGCAGGTACTTTACCTCGTTCCAGCAGGACCGTATGAGGACGAAGTTCCTGCACTTACGCCAGGGGACGAGGTCAGTCTCAGAGTACGAGGCTGAGTTCAGACGACTAGCAGCTTTCTTCCCCAACATGGCTACACCAGCTCAGATGAGATTTAAGTTTGAAAATGGCCTCCAGCTGAGTATCATAAAGTATATGACGGTGACTCCCTCCTTTACACTTTCAGAGGTGATTGATTCAGCATATCGGGCAGAGGAGATCGTCCGAGCTGAGACTAGGCAGAGAGAGAGTCACCAGAAGAGGAAGACTGGATCACAGGGTGGACAGTCTTCGAAGAGGGGTAGAGGTTTTGGACATCTCGGAGGTTCTTCTAGCTTTAAACCAACAGGACCGGGACAGGGACCTCGACCACAGGGCTTTGAGGCACCAGCTCTTAATGTCACTTCCCAACCTGTACAGAGACAGATTTTCTGCCACAGATGCGGCAACTACTATGCCTTCGAGGCATGTAGAGCACCAGTTACTTGCTACCAGTGCAGAAAGTAAGGTCACTTTAAGAGTACTTGCCCGGATTTAGGTCGAGGATGACCGACTTCACAGAGTAGTACTGGTTCATCTGGCACAGGCCAGCAGGGAGTACCTGCGTATTCAGCTCTTACCGCTCCTCAGACTGTAGTCGGGAATAATACAGTGTCAGGACCGTCGTGACAGCAGCCTAGGGCCTAGGCTCGTGTGTTCGCGATGACGCAGGAGGATGCACAGGCGAACCCGGATGTTATTATAGGTAATCTTCCCGCAGACCCCTCAGTGTAGTACTTTTGTTATGTTTTCTCTATGAGATTTTGTATATCATGATGTCGATGTACAGTTTTGACTAGTTAAAGCTTCAGAAGTTTAACTAGTTTGATATATATATATATGATTTCATTTAGTTTGCTTCGCATTTCAATATCTTTAATCTTTTCCATTCCTCACATTCAGGGATCATTAGGATATTTGGAATCGACGCCCGTGTTCTTATTGACACTGGTTCAGATTATTCTTACGTGAGAGTATTATTTCGCTCGACCGCATTAGAGAGATTTAGGGAGCAAATGAGGAGCTCCAAGATATTCTTGATAGATCTGTAGAGATGATGACAGAGAGTTTCGAGTCCGTGATAACGGACTAGTAGTATATCGATAGCGGGTTTGCACTCCCGCCGATAGTGAATCTTCGTAAAGATATTCTTGATGAAGCTCATTCCTCCACTTACGTTATGCATTTGAGAGTTACAAAAATATACCTAACTATCCAAGATAGTTTTTAGTGGTCTGGTATAAAGAGAGAGTTCGTTGCTTGATCTCTGGTTTGTCAGCAGAGGACGGCCAAGCATCAGTGACCCATAGGCGCTTCGCAGCCTTTTCCCACTTGTTTCGGTAAGGCCTTCTTTCAGTTTCGAGGACGAAACTTATTTTTAGGGGGTTAGAAAATGTAACATCAACGCTGCGGTGTTTGTACAAGTATACTGTTCATGGAATATATATAAAATATTCATTCGTTTATATATATAATTTTTTTTTAAATTAAATTGCATTGATTTTCGAATTTTTTTTTTTTTTTCGTTTTACTTCAAACTTTTGGTATATTCAATTATTAAAATAGAATAATAAAGTATATATAAATATATAAATATATTTTTCTTTTCATTTATTAAATTATTTATTTCCTCATTTATTTATTTTCAAATCTATCCAAATATATATATAATAAGAATAATAATAATGAAAATAATGAAAATAATAATAATAATAATAATAATAAAAATAATAATAATAATAAATAAATATAAAAAAATCTGAATTAGGGCTAAAAGCCCTAATTCTTTTCCCTTTTCTCTCTCTCTCCCTCTTTCTCTCTCCGTCTTCTCCTCTCCCCCACCCGCGCCGCACCGCCTGCTCCGCCACCCCAGCTGGCTCCGCCATCCGCCATGGTTGGCCCCCCTCTCTCTGTTTCTCTCTCTCAGTTTTCCCTCTCCTTCTTCCTCCCCTCTCTTTCGTCTCTCTCACTCTCTGCGATCTCTCTCACCGCGAGTCTCTCTCTTTCCCCCTCGCGGGTTCACCGCCGCTCGCCACCCCTTTTCGCACCCCCCTCTCTCTCTCTCTCCTCGCGGGTTCTCTCTCCCTTTCTCTCGGTCCGCCCCGCGGCAATTTCCATTTTCCCCGCCACAGTCTCCACCGCGAACAACCACCGTAGCCTCAGTCTCTCTCTATTTCGCTCTCTATCTCTCAGTCTCCCTATCTCTCTCCCTACTCGCGCGACTGCTCGTGCGACTGCTCGCGAGACAGCCCTAGGCGCGCGAGACCCCGCGCGAGACAGCTCCTGCAGCGCGTGACTGCTGTGCTGCTTTGCCCTTGCTCGCACGCTCGAGCGCCCTGCTCTCTCCTTCGAGAGCCCACTGAAATCTTCAGAACAAAGAACCCTAGGTTGTGGCTTCTTCACTGCATAGGTAAGGGTTCGCCTCTCAATAACTCTAAAGTTTAATTCTTTAGGTGATTTAGTCTAACGGGTAGAATTTGTTTCAATTAGAAATACTACAGGACCCAGAATGAGCTGAATGGCGCACGGAAGGTAGATCTACGAACTATGAAAACCCTACGTGAGGGATTTCTAACTGATTCAGTTAATTTAATGCATTTAGGGTGAAATTAGCATAAGGAAGTGTTGTATAGGTTTAGGATGTACGTTAGATTCGATTAGAACACATTGTTTGACATTTTATGTTATTATTTAGGTTAAGTATAGAATTTTATACGAAATTGAGCTGTTTTGGATGATAGAATTGAGTTAAATTGATTTAAATGGTTTCACGTAGAGTTTAATTTGATGAATGCATGAAAACAGTCAAAATTTGGGACTTGAGCTTAAGGATCGATGTAGTCTTTTCCATTATAAGTTGCCCTGCATATAGGAAATCAAAATACAATTTTCGTATTATGAAAATAGGTTTCAATACCTTTAAAATGAGATATGGTTTGAAAAAATCGGATAAGAATTGAAAAGTGTATGAATTTTCAAAAATTTTTCTAATTTATAGGGAATTTATGTATTTAGACTTGTTTTCGATTTTTGAACGATTTTAGATTTGAATTTATCTTGATTTTGATTTGGTTATTTACTTATAAATGGAATGAAAATTGATGACATTGGAGTTTATTTATAAATTGGAGAATTAAGGTTTGTACAAACTTAGGGAAAATGATAAACCCTAAAATTAATTGGAAATTTGATGATTATTGTGATAATTTGATTAGGTTGATCTCTTTGGAGACTCGAGGAGTCAAATTGGTTTGATTGTGGAAATAGGGAGTGATTACCCTCCCTAGAATGTGAGTGGGACCCTAGTCTCTTGCATGCAATGGTGAAAATCTGATTTTACCGTGTTTTAAACAAAACATGCTTTGATATGCATTGATTCGACGTGTGATATTAAATCTCAAATCTGTTTTGTGACTATTGGAGTGTCGTACTTATGTTTTCTACGATTATGCATCCATGTTTGAAATGAAATGAAATTGTGCCATGATTTGAGAAATGGAATGTTTTCTATTCTACCATTGCATCGGTTGTTGATTTGAAATGATTTTGATGAAATGTATTTGGCACACGGATTTGAAATGTTTTGATGAACTGTGAGGGCACCGGGATGCCCACTTGTGATGAGATTACTATGATGATGACATTGATGATTCCGTAGCTACGAAGGGAATTTGTAGAGGCACGAGTTTCCCGGATATGCTTCTGCAGGAGGTATCCGCAAACGTCCAGTTATATATTCATAGGCGCAGCCAGTTGAACCCTCATCGGGGGAGAACGTGTGTCCATCACCGTCTAGCACCGCACGCGGTCCTATTGACGAGTCTGGGTAAGCAAGGGCTAAACCCACGGCCAACGTCGGGGTAGAGAGATACTTTTGAAACACTTTGTATAATAAAACCCCCGATGCACCTGTCCCAGGTCATGGTTAACCTTTGCCAGGATTCTTTTGGCCTGCTCTATGATATACTTGATTTTAAATGGATGCATACATGTATGATATCGTGTGAATGATTAAATGAGTTCAGTTTATTCGAAATATCATGATTTACTGTGAAATTGAGTTATTGTTTATGAATGATACTATTTGACACTCCAATTTTCACCTACACTATTAGTACTTGAGATTTATCCTCTCACTCACTGAGTATTCTTCCCCGAATACTCACCCCTCTTCTTTCCTCCCTCAGACAGAATCATTGTGCTAGAGCGACGTTTCAGACTCTAGAGGCTTCGGTTGATCATTGGCGGGTTTGGTTATTCCGGACGGTGAGGTTTTAAGTTTAAGTTGAAACTTGAATTACGTATTTTATTTCGACCCTGCGATGTCTTGTTGAGATCTGTAGTTGACCGTGTACTTATTTTGGGATGACTGTATAATTTATATATATTTATTTACGAAACTCTCATATTTCTTTTGCATTGAGACGATTGTACGTATTTGAATGTTATTTGGGAAATTTGTTATACATTTGTATAAATTTAGGTCCGCTCGGTGTGGCGGCTGCTCATGCTCTAGTTGGGCATGACAGTAAAAGTTTGTGGCTAGGTTTGTTGATAGATTTTTATAGCCTTGCGTTGTTCTGGATGTCGGTTATGGGAGTTGTTGGTTTTGGAGAGGCCGGGATGGCCATTTGTTTTATTTTCAGGATGATTTTGAATTATACAGGTTTAATTGTACATGGAAGACCTCCAATTTATGGGGAGGTTCTGCTCTATTTTCTATAGAAATACAGCCGACATCCAGGGTAACGGGCGGTTGTTCACGATTCCCGGTTCGGGGCGTGACAAATTGGACTTGGATCTAGCAACTAAGGTGCCAAGAGCGAGTGAAGTTGTTGTTGTGGCTATTGATGCATGGTAGACTAATGACAAACAGCTCCCAATTCCGAAAGGGGATTGTTTCGAATCCCTTTTGTCCCATTTGTCTAGAATTCTCAGAAACTACTCCCTACCTTTTTAGAGATTGCTCAGCTATTCAGCAACTTGGTCTCAAACCCTCCGTTCCTCATTTGTGTCCAATCTCGTGTATGCCCATGTTTCGAAAAAGGCTTAGCTGATTAAGAATTGCAAATTGCATGCCATCTACTTAGGCTGTCCTTGGGCCATGATTTTTATATACATTTTATGGACTATTTGGAAGGAGCAATGTCGTCTAGTTTTTTAGGGGGTGCATTCTCCCCAGATAGCATAGTGACTATGGCGACTAATTGTACTAAAAATGAATGTCAGTCATGGCTGGGGGATATCCCGCCTTCTATACAAGTAAGGAAATGGATTCGTTGGCACCCCTTACTGCAGGTGTCTTCAAACTAAACACGGATGAATCTATTTGGCGTAATTCTCGATGGGCTAGTATTGGGTCATAGGTTCGAGGTTTAATCAAAAATCTGTGGCTCCCTGATCCTTTCATGGCAGAGTTGTCGGGAATTCGAGAGGGGGCTTCTGCTTCTAATTCGGGCAAGAATCTCCTTGGTGATCATTGAATCAGACTCAACAAAACTTGTGTCGATCCTTTCTTCTGACCTAAATAACCAACATCCTTCTTTATATATCCTTCAAGAATGCCGGTATCTGATACGTATTGCGAGGATCCATTTAGTCTAGGATGTGCCACAAGAGGATAATTGTTGTGCAAAAATTCTTAACCGTTTGGGCTATTCAATATCCTATAGAGTTCATGAGTTGTTATCACCTCCCAGGGAGGTGCATCACGTCCTTTTGTGTGATATCCGAGTGTTAGCTTCTTTTAGAAGTTACTTGCTTTCTCTTGTTGTACCAAAAATATACATATATATATATATATATATATATATATATATTATGTATGATCATTTGTTAGATGGGAGATCTATCTGATTTTCTAAAAAAAAACAAAAAGTTAGTTAAAATAGAAGTTTAAAATTATTTTAATTTTTTCATTTTGTATTTTTACACACATGAATTATAATAATTATCATATCTCTTTTATCTCTGTCTCTAATCTTTAAATGCCTCATGAGTTTCAGGTTCTACATGACACTTTTTCAAATAAATAAAAGATTGGTAGTTAATTTTTGTAAAATTTTCAAAATAGTGTATACATTCTCATGAAACTTGATTTATTTCATTGCAAATTCTTATTTCTTGATTTGATTAATTAATTTTGGTTTTGAAAATATTTTGATTAAGTGAGCTTGGGAAATACGGTGATGAGAGACAAAAATTCTCCCCTTTCAAGTGCACACCTTCACCACCAAAAAGAGAACCAAGAACTCTTTTTTTGATATCTACCGACATGATTTATGTGTACTTTATATTAGTTTTATATATTAATGATATAATTTATAATTTTGTGTATATCAAAAGTTATTTATTTATATTTAGTATAAATAAGAATTACTTTGTATATGGCATACCATATAATTTGTTGAGAAGTGATTGAGTATAAAAAATTAAAAAAAGAAAAAATAATAATTCACTTTTTAAAATGGTCATAATATTTTTTTAAAATGGTAGCGAGGTTGACAACCTATTAAAATTGATGTTAAGATTTTTTTATATATTTTAATTAAAATTTTACTTTTTTAATTAGATTAATTAATATTTAAAATTATATTTTAATTAATAAACTCTATTTTTTTTACTTTTGATGCAATTCTAGTGCATCGTGTTAGAAGTTGAGTATACCGTACACGCGCACGCGCGCCAGAAAGGGGGAGAAGTCCGAAGATCTGGAAAACCAGTACCGAGGCCCTAAAAGAGCTAACCGGTAAAAACCCTACCTGACTGCGCCACCCTGCGGCCCAGAGGATCGTGTCCCCCTCCTCCCTTCTCTGTCTCCTCACAGCTTTGTGACCTGTGAGGTGAGAGAACGAATTCCAATTTGCTCAGGTATATGCTCTCTCTGTCTGTCTCTATCTCTCTCTCTCACCCTCCCTCCCTATTGAACAGTTACAGTTATACATAGAGCTGGACGAGGTAGCATGATAGCCAAAACAATTGCTTTTATCAAACATCGTATGTTAATCACTTCCTCGTATAACTACTTACTCTCTTTGACTCTTGTCATTTCCCCACCTAGTCCTAAGCCCCCTATTCTGTTTTCCCGTTTATACTCGGCCGCGGCTTTAGCAGAACAAGAAGTGGAGTATAATCCAAAGAACTCCAATGATGTGTTTAAGGAATGGGGTTGCACTGATGATGATATATCCCAAATACTTCGCCGTAGACCTTCTTTGCGCAACGCTGATCTTACCAATCTTCAATCTAAGCTCAATCTGCTCAGCGGTTTGGGTCTGACGTCCTCTGACCTAGTTAAGATTGTGAATTGTCGACCCCGGTTCCTCAATTGTCGTATTAATACTTGTTTTGATGAGCGCCTTCGGTTTCTCCATAAGTTGTTTGGGTCAAGGGATATGCTTATCAAAGCCATTGTTCGAAACCCATCTCTTCTCACTTATGATTTTCACCGCAAGATTAAACCCGTCATAGGTCTTTATGAGGAATTGGGGATTCATGGCAATGACCTGGTTTCAATGCTGTTAACTCGTCCAACTTTGATTCCTCGAACCACATTGAATGAAGAGAAGTTGAATTATATTCGTAGGACTGGGATTTCCAAGGATTCGAGGATGTATAAGTATGTGGTTACCCTTTTTGCCATTTCCCGTCTCGAGACTATCCATGAAAAAATGGCAAACTTAGAAAGATTTGGGCTTTCAGAGGATCAGGTGTTCGGCCTGATTGGGCGATCCCCACTTTTGCTAACTCTTTCAATTGACAAAGTTCAGAGGAACATGACTTTCGTACTTGGTTCACTAAAGCTTTCTGCGGATGTGATCTTGACGCACCCATTTTTGTTGTACTCAAATCTGGAGACTCTGTTAAGGCCAAGATTTGCTCTCATTGGGAGAATGCGTGTTATGGGCCTTGTTCCACAAATTAAAGGAACTTCTATGCTTACATTATTGAGGATGAAAGAGAAGAGGTTTTTGAAGGCCTACGTTAAGTGCCATGATAATGATATTGCTAATGAGTTGATGGAATTTTACACAAATGCAAAGGGCGTCAAGAGGTTGGCAGAAGCCTCAAAGAAGAGTCATTGCAAGGGATTCCCATTCTAATGATATATGTTTATCAGGTTCCCATTCTTTTCTTCCTTGCCTATTTTTTGTCTTTAAATGCTTCAAGTAGTATGGTTGATCTTTAAATGCTTCAAGTAGTATGGTTGAACCTGTTATGTGTGTCTTGACCATCTGAGCATTTATCATATCGCATACTTGATTACGATATCTCATTGTTATTTAAATAACCAGATACCTTTTCTGTAAATGGTATTCCCAGGAAAATAATTCTAAAATTTGCATTTCACCTAATAGTGGAAAATAAAGCATCCACACATTTTCTTCATTGGGAAAAGGAAACTTCTACTGAGATTGATCAAGGGGATGTGACACGTGATTCTCTATTGTAGTGAAGGGTGGGCAAAATTCTGTTAACGGATGTCAGTTGTAGTCATTTGCTGCCTGCTTCTTGGCCTTACTTTGTATGCTCCCTTTGTGTCACTTTCTCAACTGAATATGAAGTTGATGAGAGAGTCCTCATCAATATCACATGATCCAAAGTACCTAAAAACTTTTAGAAGAAAATATAGAATTGTTAAAAATTCATTTGGATGGAAACTTAAAGAAGCTTTGAATTTGAGGATGCATTGAGTAAAGAGACTAAGGAGGTTGTGAGCTACAAAGCTGATATGGCCTTTTAGTTAAAGACTCTTTGAAAGAACATGGCCTTGGACAAAGCTAGATGGAAGAACTATTTCGTGTTGAGGAAATAACTTATGTTGTGTTATGGTTGAATTGAGCTTAGGCTGAGACAAATAATGATCAATTATAACCTATAAGACATCAATGCTTGATTAAACTACAAATCTGATATGGCATTTTAGCTTAAGACTCTTTGAAAGGGCATGGCCTTGGACAAAGCTAGATCGAAGAACTATTTTATGTTGCGGAAATAAGTTATGTTGCGTTATGGTTGAATTGAGCTAAGCTAAGAAAAATAATGATCAATTAGAACCTATAAGACATCATTGCTCGATTAAACTACAAATCTGATATGGCATTTTAGTTAAAGACTCTTTGAAAGAACATGGCCTTGGACAAAGCTAGATGGAAGAACTATTTCAGATTGAGGAAATAAGTTATGTTGCATTATGGTTGAATTGAGCTAGGCTGCAAAAAATAATGATGAAGTCGAACCTATATGACATCATTGCTTGATTAAACTCTTTTTGTTTTGTATTCTACCATGCTGCAACTATTTATCAGCAGCCCATAGGTCTATGGTCGGTAAGATGGAACAATGATTCAAATTTATATACATTTCCTTCAACTATTGTGTGAGATGTTTAGACTAGTGAAGTTTGCTAGTATTTCTCTTCCCCAGTATTTCTCAAGTGTGGCTTTCTGTTTTCTCTGGTGTAATATGTTTACTATGTGGATTTGTGGCCATTGCTTTGCCATGAAGCTGATCTGTTGATTGCGAAGATGGCCCACTTTCCTTGACTTGAGATAGCCAATTTCTTTCTCTCTTTTTACACAATATTACTTCAGTATGCACCTCTTACACTCTGGTATTGTTAATTCATTTAAATTGCTTTTGCCTGCATTTGTTTGTCCAGGTTTACATTATGCTTGAAGGTAACCTTTTCTCTTTTGGGTTCCCCATTACAAGTAACAATCATGTTTGGGTAATCCAGTTTTTCCTCATGGTTAGTCTTAGCTTCATTTTAATTAATTAAACATAATGCTGCAGTAGACTATTAATTTAAGATTATTTAGGGGAAGGAGATAGAAGATCATTGAGGGGAAGAGAGATAACACTCCGATGTTGTTGATAGTTTGCTAGGACCCTTCCATTTTGGGTTCCCCACCCTGCTTTTGGTGAATGATGTTTCTATGTTTGTAGATTCTTGCAGCTGGTTCTAAAATGTGAGAATGCCGTCCTTGGGTTCCTTCTCTTTGGATACTGAGGTTCATACGGAAGAAGAAGAAAACAAAAGAATGTTTTTGGCATTGGGCTCTCCATCTTTCCATTGCTAAATGCTGGTGTAGCAGCACATATCCCCCTGTTTGAGCATGTGCTTTCCCTGCAATATTAAATTTGATAAAATAATTCATCACCATACCCTATGGTCTCACTGTCTGAAAAACATGTTTCGATGTCCTTCTCATTACACGCTCTGACTTGGGAGGACATCTTGATACATCAGTCAATGGCAACTACCTGGACTACTTGGCTGAAGCATGTATAACCTGCTATTCTTACATCATTTTCGGCCAGGTCGGTTTGTTATACAGATTAATGCTAAAGATTTCTCTTTTTTACTCCCAACTCCTGGCTAAGCTATTGTTAAAAAACTAAAAAATAAATCACTCGTGCTTAAAGCATCCGATGAAGCATGTGAGGTGTATAGTTACAATACATCTTCCTTCAAAATTTGAACCGAAGTCCTGAAGTCACAGACGACTTTACTATCAAACTAAAGGTTGCCCAATTTTTGAAGCTATTCAAACATTTGTAATGTGGGGGGATCTGTCTGCTCATTCATGGTGGGTTCTATGCATCATGGACCATAAACCATAAGATGAACCATATACTTTGATTTCCTTTATTCTTTTAATTGCATGGGAACTTGTTATTCATCAGGTCTTTGTTTCTGACTACAATATTTTTTGCTGTAACCAGAAGCATGAGTTTGTAAGAGCTGTCCGAGGATGACTATTTCTCTAAGAGAAACGAGTTTGCTACCTAACTCTAAAGAAGAGAAAGATGTGTTCCTTTCAGCCTTATATAGGATTCAGCCCGGGAGTTGTTCTCCAAGATCATCAAGGCCTGGAATAAGCAAAAGCTTGAATGTGGGTACTATGAAGGGATAACCTGTGGGCCTAGATCATCAAATAAGTGGAATATCAAACTGTAGCTGCACTGCAGCTGCTACATATTTTGTTTTTCTCCAGTATTTTGCATTATTTGTATGTTCAATGATGTACATGAAAGTTGTCTATTTTGAAGTATGTTATTTTTTGATAATTATTTATGACGAATTAATTTCTGTGTAGAAGTATTATAAATAACTATTGTAAGTTTCCATTTAAAAAATTATTTCTTTAATGATAATTATCCTTTAAACCTAGTAGATCGAAAAGAACAAGTGAATTACAATTGTAGATGATCAAAATTGTAACTTGAATGTTAAATGAAAGATTGGAGTTGAAGGTGTCAAAATGGTTTTTGGTTTTGTAAAATTTTTATAATAGAATTGAGATAATTTAGATGCTAGAGAAAAAGCTCGCCTTAAAACTGCTGTAAAAGGTAAAAACCCTATTTAATTTTTCAAAATAATCAAAAAGTAGCCTAATGTTTAGCAAAACCTTCTCTCTCTCTCTCTCTCTCTCTCTTTGATATTTTCACTTTTTTAATTTATTTTTAAAATAAATATTTCTTAGCTTTTTTTCTTTGGAAATCACTAGCTTCCAAAGGAAATTAAATCTCGAATATCATGCAACAAAGGCGGACACACCTTCTTAGGGGGAGAGACAATAGTTCATGGAATCTATGAGTAATCGAGTGACCAAGGCGACTTAAAATGTCCACACAAGTGTTATCTTCACTTGGGACAAACTGAACAGATTGGACCCTTGTAAGTC
The DNA here is from genome assembly GCA_037126225.1 of Dillenia turbinata. NCBI lineage: Eukaryota > Viridiplantae > Streptophyta > Magnoliopsida > Dilleniales > Dilleniaceae > Dillenia > Dillenia turbinata. The sequence goes on from JBAMMX010000012.1 coordinate 3,133,588, forward strand.
AAATTAGCTAAATGTATTCTCAAAGGATATTAAAAGCGGGATGATAAAGATTAAGATCCTTTGGAATGCCGTCACTAGCTCCATCGAATCCAACTCAAGGATCATTGGGGAGAGATTTGTATAAAGTGTAATACCGAAAAACCGATGTTAAAAATTTTGTAAATATCTTTATAATATAATAGAAAATTTTAAATTATATTGATTTTCGATTTTGGATTATTAAATTGAAATTTTGGGTATATATATATATATATATAATACCATATCCGCGATTCGTAGTGAATCCAAATTTTATGAAATTTAAAATTTAGTGAAATGTGGGTATGAAAACATATATATATTTATTTATTTATTTATTTATAAATTTATTTATATAAAAAAAAAAGGAAGGAAGCACAGCGTTTTGGGTCAAAACGTTGCACTCCCTTCCCCAAATTCGATTAGAGCAAGAAACCCTAATCTCTCTCTTCCTCTCCTCTCTCTCTCTCTCTCTCTCTCTCTCTCTCTCTCTCTCTCTCTCCCTCTCGCTTGTTGCTCCCTCTCTCTGTTTCTCACTCTCCGCCTCCCTTCGCCGCGTCTCCCTCACTCACCGGCGAGCTCCGCCACACACGGCCACCCTCATCCTTCTCTCTCTGTTTCTCTCTTAGTTTTCTCTCTCTTCCGCACGCGAATAGAGCTCTCTCTTTCATTTTCTCCCTCGCGTGCGAACAATTCTCACTCTCTGCCTCCTTTGCTCGCTTGTGCAGTGCTTGCTATGAGCACTTCCCTTCTGCTGAAGCCCCAAACCGGCGCCCAGTGGATCCTTCCAACACCCTAGACTACCTGCACTCATCTCCTGCACAGGTAAGGGTGAAAGTTCTAACCTATAGCTCTAGGGTTTTGATTTTCATAGTGGTTAAGCTTAAATTTTTGAACTTTGCTTCAATTTGGAAGCATTACAGATTCTGGATTGAATCGAACGGTGCACGAAAGTTAGGTCTGCGAATGTAAAAACCCTAGGTGAGGGAAATTATAATCCCTTCGATAAATTGAATGAATTTAGGGTTAATTTAGGGTGAGAAATCCTGTACATATCCTGAAAATGTGTGGGATTTGAATAAGATGTATTTCTGAAATTCTATTTATGATTATTAAGGTTAAGTCTAGAATTTTACATGAACTAAAACATCGTCTGTAAATAAGCATGTTAGAGGATAGTAGGATATTGTTGGATTGATTAGAATAGTTTTCTTTAGAGTTTAATTTAAAATATGCATAAAAAATATTATGGTTATGTAAATTCGGAAGAAATTGGGCGAGTTTAGAAATATTGGGAATTAAAGTTCATTAGAGGTAAAAAATCTTAGGTTGATGAAAAGAGAGTCTAGAATTTATGGATATGCAAATTGAGGCTACATTAAATTAGAAAAAAAAAATTTGAAAACACTTTGATGGGACCTTATTTGATGATAAATTGTGATAATTGATCTAGGTTAACCTTTTGGAAACTTGAAATGAATCAATTTGGATTAGATTGATGAATTGAGAGTGAAGACCCTCTCTAGAGGTAAGTGGATAGTTCATTGTGTTCTTAAATTAGTAACTTATTTTAAAATTTGTTTTATAAATGATTTTGAAATATTTTTACCTGTTTTATATAAATTGTTTTGTAATTGTGGGATGTCTGAATTGGATTGTGAAGTATGAATACATTCACTGTGTTTATGAATGCATATGTGCCATATGTTATTTGATATTGTTTTATAAATTGTTGTGTGAAATTGATAATTATTTGATGAAAATTATAGCACATGATTTGTGAAATGGAATGTTTGATAAATAAAGGGTGCTGATAGTTAATGGCTATAGTCATTCCCACCACGAAGTGACCCAACGGGGTGGCGTGGGGTTGGATGTGTTGGGGAGTTAGACATCCTTCCCTCTGTCGAAATCGTACTATATTTGGTTTGCACCCCGGTGAGGTACGAGCTAACGCCAAAGAATGGGATATGTTTTGAAACATTGGATTGAAAAACCCTTAGCGGGCTTTCGTCTGGGTTCGACCAAACCTAAGATGTAAGTGTTTTCGATGGGACCCCATGATTTTCTGAAATAATGATTGATGTGGATGCATGTATTGCGAATTGTTTGATTTATGGAAAATGCTTTTACATATATAAAGTGTTGTTTATGAGATATGCTTTGACTGCCCCACATTCACCCCTCATTTTTGGACATAATCACACAATTGCAATCCACTCACTGAGTATTCCCAATACTCACCCATCTTTCCACTTTTTCCAGGGAATACTTAGTTCGGAGATTGGACGTTGGAGCTTGCGAAGGATATTTTGCTGATTTGCATAGGTATTTAGTAGTGTAGGGTTTTTTTGGAAATTGTAGATCATAGAACCATAGAAAGGCAGTTCTATACATCTCATACCATGCAGATTTTACTGATACTGGTTGAGTTTTTCGATAAGTATTAGTAAAATCCGACAATTATGATTTGGGAATTTATTATTTTAACTGAACTATTTTTGAAAAATATTTTATTTTGTACAGGGACATTTGGATTGAAATATTGAATTTCGATATTTATTTTCAATGTTATGAAATTCTGTACATCTCATATCATTTGGACTTTATTGATGCTGGCTTATTTTCTTCAGGCAAGTATTAGTAAAATCCTACAACTATGATTTGAGACTTCTTTTATTTTGAATGCTTTATTTGTACTGAGATTTCTGGAATGGCCACACTGCATGCATGTATGTACAGAAACCCCCTTCCAAATATGTGCCGACGCATGCTTGTGTGTACAGGCATGGACCAGATGGGTCCTTTGCATGTGTATTGTTTTATGAATTTCTTATTTTGATGGATTTGTGTACTGAAAGATTTATTGTTCAGTAATGTAGCATTGCGGAGTCCCGGCATATGGGGAGGTTCTGTCCGTGTACCGAGACAACGCGACGATTGTTGCATACTTGATCCGAGAATCAGGGCATAACGACTTTATTGATATCAGAGCATAGGTTCATGGTTTTAAATGTTTAAATATTTGAACAACTTGCAAATATCCCAAAGGTTTTCTAAAGGTTTTAGAAACATTTTTCTTTTAAAAATCCCGATTTTTAAAGATTTACTTTCAAGGGATGTATAGAACTTTTCATGGATTCTTAGGACTAGGTTTAATTTTTATTTTTAGGAGTTTAAGCATTTGGGTTGGTTCATATTTTAAATTGGTAATTTAGACCATCTCTATAGAGTTTTGCTCCCTATATGAAGAATAAGGAATCCGAATAGGATATTTCCCACTCCACCTCCATAACCCGAGTGTTGTATCATTCTATGAATAGTTCTCAATTGTGATTGGAGATCTCCTTTGGTTTATTTGGCTAAATGGTGAGTACCCTCGTAGTAATTCTTTTGGACTAACATCTTGACGTTAAAAGTTTGACACACTTGTTTAATAGGTAAGGCAATAGGAAATTGCTAATGATTAAGATGTAAGATAAAATAATATTGAGAGATTGTATTTGTGAGTAGATGTTAGGACTTGATAAATTTTTTCATAGTTTATTTTATTATGTGTGATGAGTATTTTGTTTGGGTTAATGTATGAGTGTTGATTTTCATGGGGTCTAAATACTCATTTAAAAGTATGGAGTTTGTTAAACATTTCAATCGATTCGTGACCTCTCTTGACAAAGGATTTTTGGATGTCACTCCATTGGAAGAATATGAGAAGTAAGACTACTCTTATTGAGGAGAATTTTCTTAAAAGTTTTCAAATCAGTCCTATAGGGACCAAAAGAAGATATGAGTCTAACTATTGATGGCAAATTAGGTACCACTAGGATTTGAAATTCACTTTATCTCTCTTACTCATTATGGTTATTGATTATAAACCCTAATGATGACATTATCATAGAAATCATTATATTTCTCTAGCCTTTATATTATCTGGTGAGGTTAGCCAATTTTGTGATCCAAGACTACAACTTGAATAGAAAGGTCGGTAGGAATTACTAGAAAGTTCCTTATAATTGTAACACCGACACTACGGTGTTCGTATATTATTTCCGTTTTTGAATTTAATAAAATGATCCTCAATTTATATATATATGGAAAAATATTTAATTTTTATTGATTTTCGATTTTGGAGTTTTTAAATAGAACTTTTGGTATATTTAAAAGGTTCGTACTTCCGATTTGTAGGGTGAGATAAAATATATATATACACACACTGATTAATTTATTTATTTAAATTTTTACTCATTTAAATAATTATAAATTTTATAAAAAAAAAGTCGAAATTAGGGCTTAAAGCCCTAATTTCTCTCTCTCTTCCCCTCTTTCTCTCTGCCACCGCCCTCCCTCATCCGCCTCCCCGCTCGCCCTCTCCGCCATCCACCGTCATCAACACCACCATCTCCGACCACCGCTCTCCCTTCTCCACCTCTCCCTTCGGTTCTCTCTCTATCTCTCTCCTTCTCTCTCTCGGCTTCTCTCTCACCCGCGACTCTCTCTCTCTCCCTCTTGCGGTTCTCCGCCGCCGCTGCAACCACCTTCAACCACCACCCCCACTGATCATCCCTCACTCTCTGTTTCCCTCTCTCTATCGCGCAATCTCTCTCTCTGTCGCGCTATCTCTCTCTCCTTCCCGTAAGTTCTCTCTCTCTATTTCGCTCTTTCTCTCTCTATCTCCCTGCCTTACTCCCCAGGCGCGGCCTCGCGCTACTAGCCCCCGCTACGGCACGAGCACATCCTCCTACGCGCGCGTGACTGCAGCGCTCACCTTTCCTTTCCCGCACGCGACAGCCCTGTCTCCCCACCCTGTCCGTTCGACCACGAGCTACTCACTATGGTGAACCTTCTGCGATCATCGCAGAGCACTAAGTCGCCAACAGACTTCATTTTCTGTGTTGGGTAAGATGAGTTAAATCCAGGGTTTCGATTCCTTGGTAATTTAGACTTAATTGCTGACTCTTGTTTCGAATTTGAAGCATTTCAAGTCCCGGACTGAATTGCACAACGTTTGGATCACGGGTTTGTAACTGCTGAAAACCCTAGGTGAGGGAAATGCAATTCTTTTGGACGTTCGAATTATTTTTTATCGAATTTAGGATTGAAATTAGAATTGGAAACTATATGTATGTTTGAAATAAGTTCGACTCAAAGGAAATGTATTTTCCTGTAATTTCATATGAAATTATTTAGGTTAAATCTAGAATTTGATATAAATTGAATCTGCAAGCATGGAAGAATGTCTTAGATAGTATTAAGGTTTTGTTTGATTGGTTTGTGTAGCTTTCCTCGGGATTTAAGTTTAAGGATTGATTCGAATTTTTCATTTTAAGTTATCCTACATATAGGAAATCAAAATACAACTTTTTGTATTAAGAAAAATAGACTCCAATATCTAGAAAATGACATATGGTTTGAAACATTTGGATGGAAATTGAAAAGTGTATGAATTTTTCAAAGATTTTTCTAACTTATAGGAATTTATGTATTTAGACTTGTTTCGATTTTGAACGATTTTAGGTTTGAATTTAGCTTGATTTTGATTTGGTTATTTACTTATAAATGGAATGAAAATTGATGACATTGGAGTTTATTCATAAATTGAAGAATTAAGATTTGTACAAACTTAGGGAAAATGATAAACCTAAGAGTAATTGAAAATTTGATGATTAATGTGATACTTTGATTAGGTTGATCTTGTTGGAGACTCGATAGTCGAGTTTGATTTGATTGTGGAAATAGGGAGTGACCACCCTCCTTAGAATGTAAGCAGGACCCTAATCTCTTAGCAGAAATAGTGAAACCCGATTTTATCGTGTTTTAAATCAAAACATGCTTTGATATGCATTGATTCGACGTGTGATATTAAATCTCAAATTTGTTTTGTGATTATTTGAGTGTCTTAAACTTATGTTTTCCATGACTATGCATCCATGTTTGAAATAAAACAAAATTGTGCCATTACTTAAAAATTTTGATAAGTTTCCTTTTCTACTGTTGCCTTGATATGCTGATTTGAAATGATTCGATGAATGTATTGACACACAGATTTGAAATGTTTTGATAAATCCGTGAAGGATGCCCACTTGTGATGAGATATTATGATGATGACATTGATGATTCCGTAGCTACGAAGGGGGATTTTGTAGAGGCACGGGTTGCCGGATACGGCACGGGAGGTATCCGCAAACGTCCGATTATGTATTCATAGGCGCGACCGGTTGAACCCTCATCAAGGGAGGACGTGTGTCCATCACCGTCTAACACCGCACGTGGTCCTATTAACTAGCATATATATATTAATAGGCGCTGGCCAAGTTAAACCCATATTTGGGGAGGACGATGTGTCCATCACCATCTAGCACGCACGTGGTCCTATTGACGAGTTTAGGTAAGGTAGGGAACCACCAACGTCGGGGTAGAGAGCTACTTTTGAAACACTTTGCATCATAAAACCCCGATGTTACTCGTACTTGGTCATAGTTGACCTTTGCCGGATCCTTCGACTTACTCTATGATCTACTTGATTTTAAATGGATGCATATATGTATGATATCGTGTGAATGATTAAATGAGTTCATTTTTTATTCAAAAATATCATGATTTACTATAATTTGAATCATTGGTTACGAATAATATTATTTGACACTCCAATATTCACCTACACTATTAGTACTTGAGATTAATCCCTCACTCACCGAGTATCCTCCCATAGATACTCACTCCTCTTCTTCAAATCCTCGGGACAGGATTTTTGTGTTGGACGACACTTGAGTATAGATTTGGGTGTACTTGGTGTTTAGGAAGGTGAGATCTTAAGTTTAAATTGAAAGATAAATTATATATTTATTTCGACCTTGCAAGGTCTTGTTGAAGTCCGTAGTTGGCCATGTACTTAATTTGGGATTATTGTAAAATTTATATATATTTATTTGCGAAACTCTCGTATTTCATTTGCATTGAGGCAATTGTATGTATTTGAATGTTACTTGGAAAAATTGTTATAAATTTGCATAAAATTTAGGTCCCCTCAGTATGCCGCTGCTCATGTTTAGTTGGGCACGTTGAGAGGTCTGTGGTTAGGTCTAGCTAGAAATTTTATAGCCTTGTGTTGTTCAATGTTGGTGTGGGAATTGGTTGATTTTAGAGGCGGGATGGCCATTTGTTTATTTTACAGATGATTTTGAATTTCACAAGTTTAACGGGGTTATTTGTACATGGGAGACCTCCAATTTATGGGGAGGTTACGCTCAATTTTTTGTAAAAAATCCAACCAAAGATTCGCAGCAATGGGCGGTACGACTCCGATTCGGGCGTGACATTTTATTGGTATCGAGCCGTATAGGTTAGAGAAAAGAAAGTAGTACAAGTCTTCCCAGGTACATTTTAAAAGTCCTCAATGTATTTGAGAGTTTCGTACGGTCATTTAAAGTCTAGTACATGGTCATAGGAATATAAGATCATTTATTCGTAAAAGTACGATAAACGATTCATACACTCCATGATTCCGCATTCGAATACCTTGATTTATGACTCAAATTTATTTTTTAGGGGGTTAGTTACCGGAGCCACCCTAATCTGCTTATATCTAATGAAGGGATTGCTCTTTTCGCGAGAATTATCCCGCCCTAGACATGGTAGGCCACAGTTGCACCACCGGAGAGTCCCTCGGTTCTGAGGCTTCTAGCACTCGAGGGCTCCACGACTACCCAGGTGCTTCTTCTACTCACGCACCTTCCCCGGTGCCACCCCCGGCCTCTGCCTTAGCAAATGCCGGCCCGAGATTCCTCCACCACCACTCGACGTTTTGAGGCGATCGCAGGGGAGTGGCTTGAAGTAGATATGGGGGCGCAAATGCCCCACCTACCACACTACGGACTCAGCCGACCGCAGCCCCGCGACGTACACTAGCCTGCCGGCACCGGTTCCTTCTCCCATGGCCGGTCCTTCGTTTCTACTCCGATCGATGAGACATCGGTCAACCTTGGCGTATCCATGAGCTTTCTCGCTTGGTGAAAGAGTCCCGGCGCTCGGATGCACGCACTTTTCAGGATGCGTGTCGTGCACGCAGCGTAACCTTGGATCAATGGGACTCGCAGGATCCTTCTGATTTGGGGTTGTTCGAGGGAGTTCAAGTTGAGAGTATGTTTGAGAGACTAACCTCAACGGAGATGCCCTCTCGTGGTGGGAGGCTATCCGTGAAGGTGCTACACGGTCTGCCTGGTGGGAGGACTCTACGAGAGTTCGACCATAGGTACTTCACCCGTTCCAGCGGGACCGGGATGAGGCCCGAAGTTCCCGCACTTCGCCCGTGGGACTAGGTCGATCTTAGTACGAGGTGAGCTCGGACGACTAGCGCCTTCGTCCCCGACATGGCTATACCAACTCGGATGAGGTTCAAGTTTGAAGATGGCCTCGGTTGGGCATCGAGAAGTATATGATGGTGACTCCCCTCCTTTCACGCTTTGAGGATTGATTCAGTCATATCGGGAAGAGGAGATTGTCCGAGCCCAGGCCGCAGACGGAGATGGGCAACGAGAGGAGACCGAATCACAGGGTGGGCTGATCTTCGAAGAGGGATAGAGGTTTCCGACATCGCCGGTTCTTGTAGCTTCGGACCCGAACGGGGCGGGACAGTGGACCTCGACCACGGGGCTTTGAGGCACCATCTCTTAGTGTCGCTTCACACCCTGCACGTAGACAGCCTTTTTGCGCGGTACATTTAATTATCATGACATATGGGGCATATTCACTGCTCGAGTACTTGCTACAGTGTGGGAGAAGGTCACGTGGAAGAGTGCCCGCTGATTTAAGGTCAGGAGGACCGACTTTACGAGTCGTATTGGTACTTCGGCACGGGGCCGTAGTGGGTACTTGCGCACTCCTTCTATCTCCTTACTTAGGTTGAGAGTGCTACAGGTTCGGGACCGTCGCGACAACGCCTAGGGCCCCAAGCTTGTGTGTTTGCGATGACGGAGGGGGGACGCCTGAGGCGAACCCGGATGTGTATGGGTAATCCTCCCACGGGCCCCTCGATGTAATACTTTAGTTATGTTTTCTCTATGAGATTTTGTATATCATGATGTTCGATGTACAGTTTTGACTAGTTAAAGCTTCAGAAGCTTAACTAGTTTTATATATATATAAATATATATATATATATATATATATGTTTTCATTTAGTTTGCTTCGCATTTCAATATCTTTAATCTTTTCCATTCCTCACATTTAGGGATCATGAGGATATTTGGAATCGAACGTCCGTGTTCTTATTGACACTTGGTTGATTATTCTTACGTGAGAGTATTATTTCGCTCTACGCATTAGAGAAATTTAGGGAGCAAATGAGGAGCTCCAAAGTTTTCTTGATAGATTACGTAGAGTATGAATGTGAGGTTCAAGTCGGTAATAACCGACTAGTAGTATATCGGATAAGCGGGTTACTCCCACCCGACAGTGAATCTTCGTAGAGATATTCTTGAGGAAACTCATTCCTCCATTTACATTATGCATTTGAGAGGTACAAATGTACCTAACTATCCGAGATAGTTATTAGTGGTCGGTATAAAGAGAGAGTTCGCTTTGATGCCTAGTTTGCCGGCAGAGTGATGGTCAAGCATCTGACCCATAAGCGCTTCGCGCACTTTTCCCTATTTGTTTCGGTAAGTCCTTCTTTCGGGGTTTCGATGGCCGAAACTTATTTTTAGGGGTTAGAAAATGTAACACCGACACTACGGTAAAGTTCAGATATTATTTACGATTTTTTAATTTAATAAAATGATCCTCAATTTATATATATATATATAGAAAAATATTTAATTTTTATTGATTTTCAATTTTGGGGTTTTTAATCCAACTTTTGGTCTATTTAAAATGTTTGTACTTCAATTTTATAGGGTGAGTATAAAAATATATATATACACACTGTTGATTAATTTATTTATTTAAATTTTTCTCATTTAAATAATTATAAATTTAAATAAAAAAAAAAAAAACAAGTCGACCTCTCTTCCCTCTTTCTCTCCTACGCCTTCGCCACTCCTCATCTAGCCTCCCAGCTCGCCTCCTCGCCATCAACACCACCCGTCTCGGACCACGCTCCCCCTTCTCCACCCCTCTCCCTTCGGTTCTCTCTCCCATCTCTCTCCTTCTCTCTCTCGGCTTCTCTCTCCACTGCGACTCTCTCTCTCTCCCTCTCGCAGGTTCTCGCCCACTTGTTGCAACCACCTTCGACCACCACCCCCACCGATCATCCCTCGCTCTCTGTTTCTCTCTCTCATCACCACGATCTCTCTCTGTCATGCTATCTCTCTCTCCCTCCGTGAGTTCTCTCTCTCTATTTTGCTCTTTCTCTCTCCGTCTCCCACCTTACTCCCGGCGCGTGAGCGCTGGCGCAACGTACTGCCACTACGGCGCACGGCAGGCCTCCTGCGCACGTGGCTTGTGGCGCTCACCCAACTCCTTTCCGCGCGACGACTCTGTCTCCCCCACCTGTCAGCCTGGAGCCACGAGCTACTCAGCTGTGGTGAGCCTTGCCGATTATCGCGAGGCTCTAAGTCGCCCTGGACTTCATTTACGTGTTGGGTGAATGAGTTAAATCTAGGGTTCGATTCCTTGGTAATTTAGACTTAATTCTTTGACTCTTTGTGGGTGGAAAACATTTCAAATCCCAGGACTAGTTACCCTAGCATTTGGATCAGGATTGTGGCCTTCTGGAAACCTAGGTAGAGGAAATGCAATTCTTTTGGACGTTCGAATTATTTTTATCGAATTTAGGATTGAAATTAGAATTGGAAACTATATGTATGCTTTGAAATAAGTTAGGCTCAGGATGTATTTTCTGCATTTCTTAGAATTATTTAGGTTAATCTAGAATTTGATATAAATTGGACTCCGAAGCAGCTTGGAGATGTCTTAGATAGTATTAAGGTTTGTTTGATTGGTTTGTGTAGCTTTCCCTGGGATTTAAGTTTAAGGATTGATTGTTATTTTTCATTTAAGTTATCCACACGTATAGGAAATCCAAATACAATTTTTTGTATTAAGAAAATAGACTCCAATACCTTGAAAATGACTTATGGTTTGAAGCATTTGGATGGAAATTGAAAAATTGTATGAATTTTTAAAGATTTTTCTAACTTATAGGGAATTTATGTATTTAGACTTGTTTCGATTTTGAGCGATTTTAGGTTTGAATTTAGCTTGATTTTTGATTTGGTTATTTACTTATAAAATGGAATGAAAATTGATGACATTGGGTTTATTCATAAATTGAAGAATTAAGGTTTGTACAAACTTAGGGAAAATGATAAACCTAAGAGTAGTGGAAATTTGATGATTAATGTGATACTTTGATTAGGTTGATCTTGTTGGAGACTCGAGTAGTCGAGTTTGATTTGATTGTGGAAATAGAGTGACCACCCTCCCTAGAATGTGAGTGGGACCCTAATCTCTTGCATGAAATAGTGAAACACGATTTTATCGTGTTTTATCAACATGTTTTTTATGCATTGATTCGGTGTGTGATATTAAATTCAAATCTGTTTTGTGATTATTGGAGTGTATTAAATTACATGATTATGCATCCATGTTTGAAATGAAAAAATTGTGTCATTACTTGAAAATTTGATAAGTTTCCTTTTCTACCATTGTATTGATGTCTTGATTTGAAATGATTGATGAATGTATTGGCACAGTTTGAAATGTTTTGATAAGCTGTGAGGATGCCCACTTGTGATGAGATACTTTGATGATGACATTGATGATTTCGTAGCTACGAAGGGACTTTGTAGAGGCACGGGTTGCCGGATCACGCCACTGCGGGAGGTATCGCAAACGTCCAGTTATATATTCATAGGCGCGACCGGCTGAACCCTCATCGGGGAAGGACGTGTGTCCATACATTTGTCTAACACCGCACGTGGTCTATTGACGAGCATATATATATATTCATAGGCACGGCCGGTTGAACCCATATTTGGGGGAGGGCGTGTGTCCATCACCATCTAGCACCATACGTGATCCTATTGACAAGTTTGGGTAAGCAAACAGGGCTAAACCCACGGCCAACGTCGGGGTAGAGCTACTTTGAAACACTTTGCATAATAAAACCCCGTTCTTTATCTTGGTCATAGTTGACCTTTACCGAGGATCCTTTCGGCTTGCTCTATGATCTACTTAATTTTAAATGGATGCATATATGTATGATATCGTGTGAATGATTAAATGAGTTCGTTTATTCGAAAATATCATGATTCTTGTGAGAATTTGAATCATTAGTTCTGAATGATATTATTTGACACCGATATTCCACTACACTATTAGTACTTGAATTAATCCCCTCACTCACTGAGTATCCTCCCATAGATACTCACCTCTTCTTTCCTCCCTCGAACCCAGGATTTTTGTACTGGGCTTGACACTTGAGTATAGAGTTTGGGTGTACTTGGTGGGAAGGTGAGATCTTAAGTTTAAATTGAAAGATGAATTATGTATTTTATTTCGACCTACCGAGATCTTGTTGAGGTCCGTAGTTGGCCGTGTACTTAATTTGGGATGGTAAAATTTTTGTTTATTTATTTGCGAAACTCTCGTATTTCATTTGCATTGAGGCAATTGTTTGTATTTGAATGTTACTTGGGAAATTTGTTGTAAGGTGCATAAAATTTATGTCCCCTCGGTGTAGCGGTACTCATGCTCTAGTTGGGCACAACGGTAGAGGTACGTGATTGGAGTCTGCTAGAAATTTTATAGCCTTGTGTTGTTACAGAAATATTGGTTGTGGGAATTGGTTGATTTTGGAGGCAAGGCCGGTCATTTTGCTTATTTTATAGGATGATTTTGAATTTCATAGGTTTAGCAGGTTATTTGTACATGGGAGACCTCAATTTATATGGAGGTTTTGCTCGATTTTGTAAAAATCCAGCCGGCTTATGCGAGAACAGCAGGCGTGCATTCCACGACTTCTGGTTCGGCGTGACAATAGTGTCTATAACCAATGGTGTGATCCTTTGAAAGAATATTGAAGCCTTGTGAGGATAAGGTTACTACACTATATATGTGGACCCATAGTTCTTGAAGTTGTGATGGTTGTTGTCGTATGACTAAACAAATTCTTATCCACGTAAGAGATTTCTACGTAGGATTATGGAACATTGCATTAGATTGCCATAATTGGGTTTATTCTAGGACTTGTTATTCTATAATTAAAGGACCCTTGACTTATATGGCTTGTGGTTTGATTACTTGTAAGAGAATTGATTGCTTGTGAGATCACTATAAGAGCCATTGTGGCATATAAAGATCTAAAATTGAGTTCTTGTTAGTAGTCATACCGAAATATGAATAAGTCTTGAACAATAGGTTCAAAATAGATGGAGAGTTTTACAAATGTCCTACTTAGCTAAGTTAAATGATTAATGTGCATATACTTCAAACGGGTTGGAAATATTATGGATGAAAATGGAATTTTTAGTTTTATTTTGTTTATGACTTCCCCTCTATTTAATTTCAAATGTATTATAGCATGTTTATGATTCTGAGATAAGCCTACCACTCCTTAGATAGAAGCCCGGTACAAGATTGTGTAGAGATGTGACATGAAAATTGTCTTCATTTAGTAATTTTTGAAATTTAGTTCAAATAGAAAGGTTGCCATGGCTCTTGTATCTGAGATGGGAAGATTAACAATGTCTAGAGTGCAACGATGATAAATATAGAGACACTAAAGTAGTTATTCTTTTTACATAGTTTTAAACAAATCATATAAGCTATTTAAAAAAAAAAATATTGGCATGCTTCATCTTAGTTTCCATGGTTTCTTTATTAGATTCAAGATTCATGACAATTGTTGTCTACAACTTGAGAGGATAAAGATCACCCTCAACTTATCCTAGTACTTCAAATTCTTGGGATGAGATTGTCAATATTAAGAATTTATAAGGGCCCCAATCCCCAAAAATGAATATGTCCAGTTCCTATGTAAGATATTATGCCTGAGAGATCGTAGATGAGTTGTTTCCTCAATAGATTGTACCAAAAAGCTTTTAATTGTGTTGTTGGAAAGTAATCCTAGATCTACTACCTACGGACCATTAGTAGATAAGACTAGTAGTAGATTAAATAAGTACAAGTAATTCAAACCAATGAT